>JAHMML010000029.1:1221713-1248304 GCA_020341155.1 Eciton burchellii
GAGGAAAAAAGTCCATTTGGAACGAAGAAACGCTTCCGCGAAGAAGTGTTTCTTCCGTCGAGGAAAAAAAGTCCATTTGGAAGGAAGAAACGCTTCCGTGAAGAAGCGTTTCTTCCGTCGAGGAAGGAAGGCCACTTGGAACGAAAAACGCTTTCGCGAAGAAGCGTTTCTTCCGTTGAGGAAAAAAGTCCAACTGGAACGAAGAAATGCTTCTACGAAGAAGTGTTTCTTCCATCGAGGAAGAAAGTTCACCTGGAAAAAACGCTTCCGCAAAGGAGCGTTTCTTCCGTCGAGGAAAAAAGTCCGCCTGAAACGAAGAAACGCTTCCGCGAAGAAGCGTTTCTTCCATCCAAGAAGAAGGTCCACCTAGAACAGATCAAGTCCGTCGAACTCGGACTCAAAGTGGAACTCACCAGGACGTCCTGCAGTAGCTCGTGCTCGTCCAGCAGTATCACCTTGCAGTGCAGAAGACGAGGCCTGTTGCTTCTGCTCGGCCTGAGCCCAGGGCACAGCCATTCCACCACCATCGTTCTCCCGTTTCCTCGATTTCCTCGCAAATTATCTGACCGCACGCTCAGGCGCTCGATGCGTTCGATGCGTTTGTCCCTGCGTTCATCCTGAAATCGCGCAAATCGCGACACTCTTAGATCGATCATCGATATATACCGGTATAAGGAGGACAGAGAGAGAAAGAGAAAGGGAGAAAGAGAGAGAGAGAGAGAGAGAGAGAGAGAGAGAGAGAGAGAGAGAGAGAGGGCAGTGTCGGTTGCTCCGCGAACGGGAGGAACGCTCGCTAGCGACTAGCTCGCAGAATCGATGACGGTTCGCGTTCGACGATGACAACGTGTCCACCGGACATCGTAGCACATCGTAAATAGCGGTAGTCGCGCACAATGTGCGCGCGATTCGCCTTTACCGTTACATCATAGTCCCCCGCTCGAATCGAATTCGTAATCTGCGATAGATGCGGAGCGCTCGGGCGCTCCGCAGCGCTGCTAATCGAATATTATCGCGATCGACGTCGTCCTGATGCCTCCTTACTATCTGGGATTACTTGACCGCGCGAACGGCGGACAACGAGAGTTCAAGCATATCTTTGTCCTCGCGTCGCTTGAAAAACGTCCGTACAATGTGGCCCAAGTGGCGAGTGCCATTGAACCCGAACGAGCGCCAGCCGCGGTCCGCGGAACAGGTTTCGAATCCAGAACCTTTCGATCGTGCCCGATAGGGGAGAGATAACAATAGCGACTGCTCGATTTCAGTGGTTTGCAACTAGTTTGCAACTAGCTCGATCTGCGCGTCGCCTTACACGCGTGATTCCCCGCGTCGCGTCGTCTCCGCTCGAGCTGCGAGAGCTAGATCAATGCTGATTCGGGGATTCGGCGATCATGGCTGACGCGTCGTTATCTGCTTGCGCATTTGTAAAAATCCCTGCTCGCCGCGAGAAGGCAAGATAGCGCTACCGAACCGTGTCGCGATAAAGTACGCGTTTTAATTTCGACGGCGCTCTCTTTTCTTCCTTCTTCTCCCTTTTCCTGCAGCTTCTTCTCTCGATACTTTCCTATAACTTGAGTAACTTAAGTAAGTGCACACGTTCCTGTTATGAGGATCGATATATATTTGCATAGAGATTCGCACGCTGCTCGTTACTTATCGTAAGCGTTTCGCGCGGAATGCGCGCGCGAGATTCTAAAATCTCGCCAAAGTGGTTTCCCGACTCATCCACTTTTTCATGGACGACATTCCGACGGCGTCATTTAATTAGCATTATTTAGCATGCGAAATGCGTCAAGTGATGCATATCCGTTACGCTCTCCCCGCATACGTACGTATCCCTAGTTTTATTTCCGAATCCGAAGGAAACTAGCGATTGAAACAAAAACCAACGCAACGTAATAACCACTGATAATGACAGCAACAACAATATTTTACGTCATTCGAAAGAATGTACATGTACGCAGGTGTATTTGCAGTTTGGTTCCAGAGCAAAGCGAAGCTACGAAAACGTAGCTTCAATCCGACTTGAAGCTAACTCGGGAGCTAAGTCCAATTAATAATAATAATCAACAGCGCGAGAGTTAGCTCAGAATCTTTTTTATCGTGCGATCGATCGATTCCTTCGATTTACACGATCGCTTTTCATTCCACATCTCGTATCGCAAGCATGCGTGTTTCATTTCAGCAACACATATGTCTACGCGTATACATGTATATTGTATATTGATGGATGGCTGAGATGGATATATATACATATATTTAAGTTTGATAGCTTTATGCGTAGAGTTCAGATTGGCGGATCAGTTTTAACTGTTGTACGCACGCATTGCAATCGCATGACCGCGAAAGTCTCTGCGGACCTTTCAGTTTCGATGAAACCCATCCTGAAGCAGTGCTTACGCCCGAACGTGCGGCGCGAATAACCGTTACGGGAGATAATGAAAAAAAGCAAGAGAAGACATTCTCATTTATCGTCACGTCGAGGCATTCCCCCCGCGTGCATCGACACACGAGAAGAAGAAGAGGAAGAAGCGTCACCGGCAGACCGGCCGTACAATCTACAAGGAGACCCCAGAAACCCTAGAGAAATCCTTCAGAAGCATTCTAACGCACCTCCAATGCGATTGATCGCGTAGGCCGAATTCCTCCAGCCTTGACAGCGGATCGGCCGACACTCGCGGCGGCACTTTCGACACTCCGGACACCTCGTGGCACTTCCGTTACCAAACTTGGAGCTCCAAGTCGGATCGCTTCACCTATCGCTTCGCGTATCGCTTGAAGTTAGCCGCTTAGCCGTCGAGTGCGTGGTCGCGAACGCGCGACCGGCGAGCCTCGCTCGTGCGTTGCACTTGCGTTTCACTCACGTACGCGTACACGCAAGACACGGTCGACCGAGTCCAAGTGGTCGGCCAGGTTCTTCGGCGCGTGTACTCCGCGACATGTCAGATGCCCTAGCGACCCTAGATCCTCCGGCGACCGCTCGTCCTCGGGAAAGGTTTAAAAGCGACGCGCGAACCCGCGCGTAAGCACCTCCGTGACGACCGTGACGAAGAGGGATTCGCGATTGATGAGCCCGCGGATTTCAACGGAGCGCATCGTGCGCCGCGTCAGGGACGACGCGAGTTTTCAAGTTATGTGGCGCGACGCGACGAACGCGCCGCGCGACCGCGAAGGGGGGACAAGGTGGGGCGAAGCGAGTCGAGTCTAGACGAGGCGAGGCGATGCGGCTCGACGAGCCTGCAGAGCGGTCAAGATCGGCGCCAGGGAGATGGAAGGAGGGAAGGCGGGAAGGAGGAAAACGAAAGTCAAGACATCAAGCGGGAAACCTCGCCGTGCTGCCATCTAGGCATGATTCCTCGCATCACGTAGGCACCACCTGGCCTCGCGATGGTAAGGTTATTACCTCCTCGTTATCGACTGTTGATGAAGCAGCAATTCGAGTGTTTCCTTTGATACAAAAAAAGAATAAGTGACATTAAGAGTACAAATGATTGAAAACTACAAGGTTTTAGTATTCTAAAACCGGCGCTTATTGCCTCAATATCATTTTTTATTTAGTCTTCCGTTTCTCTTTGCTTTATCTTAATGATTTGAGTTTTTACGAGCGACGCAAGATAAAGCTCACCGATAAGGCATTATCAAAGATTGAGGCCTTTGTTGGCGATTCCTGGCAAAATCGAATATATTCGCAGAACCAAGGTCAGCCGAAGTACCTATCGTTCCTCCTTACTGCAAATCTCGCTGTTTTTCATAAAAAATTGCGTGCATTCTTATCTCGACATGTTGAAGGAATGTTCGATTCAAATATAGTTATCTGCAATTTGTACGAAGAAAAGATTCTAGCGGATCTAGTTACATTTCGTATAGCCGACGATGTTTGCAATTTACGCATTTCTGTGCAGATCTGACAATCCAGCTGCACCTCGTACACTTCCCTTTCCTCCTCCTTCTTCCTCTAGAGCTTAAATATGACATTTACGTCACTCCAAGTGTAAAAGGAGCAGGTAAACTGAAGTTGTCTTATGTTTCGCGAAGGTTACTACATGCTACGTGTTGGCATGTTTTGTAAATCGTATAGTCCGGAATCCAAATTTTATCATGAGAATATGTTGTAAATACGATGATTCGTGATTGGCACTTGTATACTCGTCGGGCAGTGTTGAACATAAACGTGTAAAATGGCGTGGTTCGGTGACAGTTTGTCAAGCTTATCTAATTTAAAAGGACAGATCACAAATTTCACCAAGGAGGTCCTATCTGATGGTATCGTGGACGAAATTGGTACGTATTAAATATCAAAAACTTCTAGCATTAATTTTAAAACCAGAGAAATCTTGACTAGTCCGTCGTATTCGCAGCTTTATTTAGCGATAACACAGGTTATGACTGTCAAATAACATTTCTACTTTATCGATTGAGTTTACTCGGCCTACCGGCGCGGTGTACAAAACTTTTCGATCGCTGTGTAATCTAATTTTCGGAAATTTTTCGACATATTAAGCTCAATTCGAAATCATTCGTGATTATTGTTCTATTTTTTAAATGTATCTTGCTAAATTCGTTGTTTAATGTGATATGTTCGTGAGAGAAAAATCCTACAAATGTGTATCAAGTTCGAACTTGAAATGTTCAAGTTATTTTTAAAGAGAAGAGGAAAACGCTTATCTCATTCTTATCTCGAGAGAACTATTGAGCACAGGAATGAGAATTTGTATTTAAAAAAGTTTACAGAGGAGCGATTGGATTTTAGTGAAACATTAATCGATATCGTCAAACAGTTTTGTACAACAATTGCAGACAGCCTGTACGATCTTAGGGCTGTATATAATCAGATAACAAGTATCGCCATTTGTTCTCGTGTTGTTTCCAGATGAACGATCAAAGGCGCTAAAGGAAGCAAATGAGAGATGCAGTCAATTACAAGATACACTTAATGCAAAAGATGCAGAAGTGAGTTTATATTTTCATCGTAAATTAACAATCGCAATTTATTTCTTAGAGATATATAATTATAATTCTCTCTCTCTCTCTCTCTCTCTCTCTCTCTCTCTCTCTCTCTCTTTCTTATATTCTTTAATAATGTGAGTCGTATAGCCTTACAATAGTTGACCAAAACAGAAAGACCAGATTGATAATTAGCAAGACGAACACGTAATTGCAAGATGAACAGTTTTCAGATGAAACCGCTCTCTCGCGTGACTTTTCCGCTGAACTGTTCGACAATAATTTTCACCTTGCGCGCATGTATCCCGTATCTCCCCGCGATGAAAGTTATTCGACGTACGCACAGATGTCCAGCAGCTGATAAGAAGGAAAAAAAAAGCCTTCGTCGTGATTAGAAATTACTTTAACAGATGTCGCGTGTCCTCCGTAATCGCGAACGAGTGTAGGACAAACACGGGCCCACCTTATTATCCATCGACGTGTCGCAACGTCGGAGCTCTCGAGTGACGAATAAGAGTTACCGCGACGAAGAGAAAGAGAGAGAAAGAGAGAAAAAATCGCAGGAACATCGGAAAGTTCCGCCGGAAGCGCGAGAGCCGATCGCGACTCGATTCGTTCGATCGGGGGATCCCCGAGAATGCAACTCGCGCTCCCCACCACAAACCGACGAAAAATTCCCCACCTCCCGGAACCCGCCGGTTCCGCGGGTTGGCGCGGCGCGGCGCGGCGGAGTTGCCGCATGGGCAGGAAGATGGGAAGAGGAGGAGGGGAGTTCGGCGGTACCTAGGACTCGCGCGAGATAGCGCGTATCGGCGGATCGGAAAGTGGGGACCGTTATCGCAAGGCAAACGCCGCCGCGATAAGAGCGGCGAGTGTAAACACACGTCGTACGTCGTCCCGTATTCACGGCATTACCGCCGGACTTCCTCCCGATTATGCATCCTAATACCTGCGTGTCGGAGACACGCCGCGATTGCCTTAAGAGCGCCCATTTAATCCCCTCCATCCCCGCTCTGCTAGTATTGCTACTGCTGCTGCTGCTTCTGCTGCTGCCATTCATCCCCACTCGACGAAACAGCTTTCGTCTTCCTCCCGCGAAATTTCCGGGGGAGCAGCTTCTTTCGCTATCCCGAAAACTTCCGTCCCCACCCTTTTCGTTCTCTGCATTCCTTCCCCGTCACGGGATTTCCGATTGATCTTCGAATTGGGCAAATTGGGCTTTTCACATCCCCGTGATAGTCTCGGGAACTTTAGGTCTGGTCTAGGAAATGAGAAAGAAAGCCTGATGACATCGCAGCGTCGCTTACATTCAGCAAGTTCCACGTGTCGTATTGCTTTTTTTCTTCCGCTTGCGGCTGCTACTTGAAAGAGATCCCGATCCCTGAGATCGGGAATAAATAATAGACATCGGAGTAAAAGACATCAATGTAACCGAGCAGTTTTTGTCATTCAGTAGACCTTCGTCTTGATTATTTATAATATATTAATGTTAATAACATTTGAAATTTAAATAAGATATCGCAAAACATTGCCGCGCGAGGATAGCAGTCACATGTGATAGAAAAAGAGAAGAAAGGAATCGCGATATTCCTGCGATATTGCAATACTATCTAAGCCTATTTTAATTCAGCAATAACTCATACGAGAATTCTTTTTCTTTGTGTTGTGCATACAGATCACTCTTTTACGCCGACAAAATTGCGAGCTGCAAAAAGCCGTCATTGAGATAAACGCAAAGTCCAAGGAATCGGTAAGTCGATAATCCTATATCCGCTATACCATGATGATTGCCGCAACAATTATGTTAACCGTAAAAAAACCGACTCTTGGCTCCTAAGCGACGATTTTGCCTCTTGCAAAATGCCAGTCGAAGAACAGCGCGTCACAGCTGAGAGGGTTGAACGATTGCTATTTGGAACGACAATTTGGTACAATATTGTTTGTACAATATATACACGTTTGTGACATATATATATATACACATATCACGAAGAGCGCGGCTCGAGCCTATTTCGAACATGTACATAACTTAACGTAACGTAAGCGCAGTTTTTCGCGAACGTTCGACGCATTGGTTATCACCTTTTCAAGAACCGTTCGCGATTACGTGACCCATAAACCGCCTAAGCATCGTCATCGTGCACCACCCCGCCCCGCCTCTCAACCGGGGGGTTCCCCCGCCGGTTGCTTCGGCGATGCCGAGAGCGGGGAGGCCTGGAGGCCCCAACATCGGCGCGATAATTCGTTACTGCGTGATTATAATAATAAAGAAAATGCGAAGCATTGTCTGCGAGTTATTTGTAGCTGCGACTCGTAAAGTCGCGGACGTGTATGATGCATACATGTATACGTAATGCGTGCAGTGCGCGACGAGCAAATGCGCGAGCGCGATAACGAAAGCTAGCTATTCGGCATTAGCGCTGCGGTGGATATCGATAATGCTCGTTACAATAACGGAAAGGTCATTTTTTTATCAGCTCGTAGATAAGGGCTGCTGTTGTTCCGAGTCAGCGAGTGAGTTCCATCGCGTTATCGCCTATTGGCTAGAAAAGGGAAGCAGCTCGTCTCTCCACCTCTCGTTGCATTTTTCAGAGGCCTGGCATCGCATTCGTTATGATCCGCTGTTACCTCCGTAAAGCTGTGATGATCTCAGGCGGACCCTCTCCTCGCCCTTGAGGAGAGAAACGCCCGGAATGAAATCATTACGGTAGCGCGGTGGAGGCGCGGCGAGCGTGTGCCGGATATCGGTTTTTGTTTCACTCGATTCCTCTATGGCGATTCCTCGTTGTGTAAAATGTCCGTTAGCCAAGCGCGGGAGATAAGAAGGTAACGTGTTTTTTTACACTTTATTACGTATCTTGGATCAACAAAGGATCGGTCCCGCTCCGTGGAAGGAATGCGTTATGAGGGAAATCCTCCCGCGCGGGAGGATCCGCTCGTCCGCTTCGGACAAATGAGTTTCTTTCTCCTTAAATCTCTCCTCTTTTGTTGCCTGCATCGACGCGATAAATATACGCGATTAAACAAGAGCGAACAACAACGGGACGAGAATTACCGTACGCGTACCGTGTCGCTCGTTTTAACTAGAGGCAAGATATCGGCGCCACGTGCGCTTCTTATTTCCCCTCCCCGTTTGTTTCATTCCTCCAATGCGCCGGAAAGACGCAGCCCCCTTAAACGAAGACGCGTTACTCGCGTGTTCGTTAATTACGTAAGGGACGTTACGAGTCCCTTTTAATCTCTTCGAATAGCAACGAGCGCGGAACGAGCGCTAGAAAAATAGGAGGATATGATGACTCACCGTCCGTTGTTACGTACACGCAAATGCAGCGGTTTAATAGTCCTTGAAGTCCATCGAAACTAACATACCAAAACTTACCTATGCGCGTGCCGTCCGCGTACGCTCTCTCAACAGGAATTCTACGTTTTTGCTTCTCTCAGTAGCAATCAAGTTTCTCTGGATTATTATTGCACATGTGTCCCCCCCCCCATTGCACATATCCTCCCTCCGCGCGCGCGAAAGCGCGGTTTTAACTGGGCGTGCAAAATTTCAAAAAATCGTATGAGAATACCTCTGCGTGCGTGCGTGTATATGCGCGCGCGCGCGCGCGTGTGTGTATGTGTGTGTGTGTGTGGGTGCGTAATATATACATATATATGTATACATATTCCGATATGATTTCTTGAAACGTATATATGAAATCATTATGTAAGAGATTTATCATTTTTTAATGGCGTACGATGCCGATGCAACTGCAACTAGATGCCCTCTATGTAGATGTAAATGTACATCCTCTCTCTCTCTCTCTCTCTCTCTCTCTCTCTCTCTCTCTCTCTCYCTCTCTCTCTCTCTCTCTCTCTTTCCTCTTTCGTTCTGAGATTAATTAAGACTCGACCAACAAATTGGCTGGCAGGATCACGTCGATCGCAACGCTGTGCATAAAATGCGTTTTGCATGCAAAAATTGTACGATTTATCCGAAATGCGATAACAGCGTTGATTAAATGATACTAGTTAGATTTACTTAGATTAAATGATACGTGGTAAATGATACTAGATGATGGCTAGAGTTTTAAAGGTCTCAGGATCCGTTTTTGGGAGAGTTCCCGCCGCGGCTTGGACTCCAAATCGGCCTGTTGACCTTGCTGTTCCCTCAAAGTCCCCGAATTCCGATGGAAAGGGTCCGCGAGCGATCCGCGAGCGATCCGCGAGCGTTCTCGGTCAGCAGCCGCGGGAGAGATCCTCAAAGTAGATCTCTACAGTCTATCCGGAGGGTGTTCCGATATCTACGAGACGCCCTTTGAACGAAACCGAAGCGATTTTTGCGGCATCCGGAGTCAGCGCGATCCCCGCCACCCTCTTCGAGCAGCGTCGCACGCGTAGGGATGCCGCTCGGTAGATAATAAATGATATAACCAGTTTTTTTCGCGAGGGCGAAAAAAAAGAAAAGAGAAGAAAGAGAGGAAAAAAGCGAGGAGAAGAGAAGAACGCTAAATCGCGCAACGCGCTCGAGCAAGAAAGTCCCATCTTTTCCTGCGTATGCAGCGTATACAGATGCAGACACGTAACCTTGCGCGCGCGCGCGCGCGTGTCGCACACGCGGTCGCTCGGTCGGATTTTGCATTGGCCGGAGAATTTCGCAAGCACGTGTGCGAACGCACGCGTATCCTCTGCGACGCGTTTCTCCTGGCGGTTCGACCGATCGATCCCGATTAGTGCTCGCGTACCACCCCGCAGTTTCATTGTTGCCGATAAGCCCCGGCTCCAGACTACAATGTGATAAACGATACGATTGGGGTTGCTCAGTTTTCAGCACGATAGTGGCTATGGCTACTCTGCCGATCGGGTAACTATAAATACAGGCCTGCATCGGAGGCCAAGCGAGTGGCATCTGTGCGATAAAGGCAGAAAGAGAGCCCCGAAGGTTAGTAGACAGACGTATCAGTAGACAGTTTCCCTGCTCATTTCGGCCAACCGATTCGCCAACCGATCATCCTCCGCCGTCACTCGCCGTCACTCGAGCTCGAGCTCCGAATAATCTCTCGACCCGTCCGCATCTCCCCTCTCGCTTATCCGCCCTTCCTCCCTCCTCCTCTCCCAACCCCCTCCCGCCCCTCCGCGGAATGCGTTTTGCGCTTAATAATTAGGCATTGATTAGGCATAGCTTTCAAGGTAAAAGGTATTTTGTATTGTGCGGTGAAATACGTTTCTCTGCCGCTCTGGCGGCATCTCAGGAACCGCGGAGAGTGAGTGAGAGAGAGAGAGAGAGAGAGAGAGAGAGAGAGAGAGAGAGAGAGAGAGAGAGAGAGAGTGTGTGTGTGTGTGTGTGTGTGTGTGAAAGAGAGAGAGACACCGTCGAGATGCAAAACCACCAAGTGCATCGCGATCCCTTCACCGGAAACGATTTCTCACGATCCTGCCGAAAACGTATCGCCGACGACGTAATTAGTTCGCAAATCGTTACGCGCGTCTTCACAGCGCCTCGCGGCGTCCCCCCTCCCCCTCCCCCTCTCCCCCTCCTCCTCACCCCCACCTGTCGCCGGTGGCCGTAAATTTCCTCGTTGACGCTCGTTCTTGCCGATCCGGGGGCGACGCGAGTGTCGAGGCAAAAAGATAAATCTCCCGGTGGTCTCCTGGTGGGGAAGGAGGAAAAAAAGAAAAAAAAGAGAGAGAAAAGAGAGACGGAAGAGAGAGAGAAGAGACGATATTCCACCGCAACGATTAGCGCTCTCGGTAATGCTTCCCTGTTCCCTTCAGCTGTGCCCGCAGCTTAGCGGGCCTGACTGCTATAGGGGCCGATAAAAAAATGTCCCGTCAACGACGTAGCGTGTTCGTACATTTGTGCGCGATTACATTGTAACGGAAAAAGGAAAAGAGGGAAAATCGGCGCCAAGTGACGTTATGGTATTCGATGCAGATGTTCCGGCTTCCCACACGCGCGCGTTGCACGCGAAGTGTGCATCCCTCTCGCCGGATTGCCAAATTCAGGCAATCCTCCGCTCGCGATAGCCCAGGGAGAGAAGGGAGCCCTCCGTGCCGGATGGGTATTCCCCGCGCAATCTCGTCGAGATCTCGAGCGTTCGAGATCTCGAGCGGGGGGAAACGATCTGGAAGGCCTCGGCGTTAAGCCGCGTACGCGCGTGCATCCTAGATGACAGTCCTCCTGGCATCGCCTGGCCTCACCACCTCCGCTCGCCACCTCTTCCTTCGCCTTCTCTCCGGCTTTGTAGGATCAGCCGCTGCGCTGGCCGCGTCGGAAGGTAGACCCGTGGAAACGCGCAGTCGCCCGTCAGCGTGCGCGCACCGCGCATTACGTAGGCCGCTCGCGAGCGCACGACGGCGCTCGTCTTTGATCTCTTTTCTCTTCCTTCTCTCATCCTTCTCTCATCCCTTCCCTCCCTTCACCCTTGTCCCTTTACCCTTTACCCTTCCTTTCTCACTCTCGTCGAAATGGCCCGGTCGCCCGCGATCGACCCCGAATCAGGCCCGGAATAAGGTCACCCGGCGTTCCGCGGATTTCTCGGAAGCAGGAGAAGCAGGAAGAAGAGAAGGAGGAGGAGGAGGAGGAGGAGGAGGAGGAGCAGGAGGAAACGAGAAACGCGAGAGCGACGATAATCTGTAATTTCCAAGTAAGTTATCATCTCGAAGAAAGAAGGACTCTGGCGCTGGCCTCTGTGCCGCCAACGACGAGATCCCGCGAGAGTGAGAGAGAGAGAGAGAGAGAGAAGCATCTCTCGCGATTCTTTATCGGAACGATTTCGCAAAGTTCTGCCAAGTCGTGCGCGAGTCCGTGGCGCGATAAATTCGCCGTGCGGCGATCCGAGAACGCGGCCTGCAAGAAGCCGCTCTCCGATATTCGGAAGCGGAAGAGGGCTCCTCTCTTTCTCGCCTCTTGCAACTTGAGGGGAGGGGGAGAGTGTCCCGGGGGAGCGGGACATTTGACTCGCGAATTCCGCGGTCTGATTTTCCTCAGTAAGTCTTCGGTCTTAAACGACCGAGAGGAAAATGGAGACAAACCGGCGACCGGGCGGAGCAATCTCTCTCTCTCTCTCTCTCTCTCTCTCTCTCTCTCTCTCTCTCTGTGTGTTGCGCGATGCATTTGGCGCGCGGAAAACGATGACCAGGCAACTTGTTGCGCGCACGCGCGCCCATGACCAGGTTCTACAATTCATTCGCGTTGCGCGTTGCCCGATAAATTCGCCTACGAAGCTCCGCGGCAGTTGTCGAAGGCGTCTTTATCTCTGTTGTATAGTACATGCGACAACTTGTATATTTTAACATTGCATTATCGAGCGTCCGCGTAATGGTGGAGCGGAACTTTCCTCTGTTCGTCGCTGAAATTGAGAGAAATCTCCTAGCTCTCGGGAGATCCCCTCGTATCCAGCGACCGCCGAGGGAAATCACGGATATCATGATATCCGCGCGGCGATCAAGCAACAACGGACAATTATAGTCCGTATAGTACTTGATCCTTTACGTTTCCCGAGGGCAGCGCCGCGACAACGGGGCGATCGATCGTTCGATCGATCGCGCCGGGACAATCGGGATTCATTTCCGAGAGCGAAGGAGAATTCTCTCGTCCCAGGACGAGGGACGAGTTTTTCCCCTCGGAGAAACCGGCGGAACGCGGCGGTAAATAAAAACAGAGGGAACTTGAAGCCTGCTCACGCGCGATTAATTAATTAATAACGCGAATCCCTCGCCGCGGGACTCGCCGCCTGCAATTTGTCTCGTTGAATCGATATCAACTATCGTCGATTTGCGCTTATTTCATGTTAACCTATGCTCGCGAGTTATCGGTAGATAATGCACGAAGGACAAGCCAGGCTTACCTATGATTACTCAACTAACGCAACCGGCGAGCGAGACGCTCACCGGCGCTCGTATAAACGGAGCGTTGGTTGAAAGAGGAGGGAAAAGAAGAAAAAAGAGGAATCGTCAGCGCGTTACATGTAAAGGATAAAAATCAGAACGTACGCGTCTATCGCGTCGAGGCGTTGAAGCGAAAAGCCTGGACGCGCGCGCGCGGATGTGCGGCGAGTCGCTTTTTTACGATCGCGACGTGATTTTCTCGAGATGGAAAATGCACATGCGCACACGAGCAACGCGGAAACAGCCTCGCGCGAGCGATCCAGTCCTCTCGCTGCCGAGTCTGATCTCGTCATCGAAGCGAGAGCTTCGCGAGGTAGAAGGAAGAGGAAACAGAAATCAGGCTACGATCTGTGAGTAAGGCGTGATCTTGATCGAATCACGGAGCAAGATCGAAGGATGACTTCTGTTTCGCTCGCGCCGACGTTGACGTTGACATCAAGATTGTCGGCGACAAGCCTGTTGAGCGCAGGCTGCGTCGCTGCTCATTCGAAGGCATCCAATCGCCTCTTGCTCGTCGATCAAAGATCAAGAGCGACCGGGGCAGAGTCGGAGAGCAAAACGGAGAGCCGCGTGATGGATGAGTCCGCGAAAAGCGCGGCGTTACTGAGTATTCTCCTTCGGCCGACGAGCTGACGAGCTGACGAGCTCTTCGTCTCCGGTGACCATCTCTCGCGAGTCGAGGAACGCGCTGAGCGCTAACTTCTGAGTATCCAACACCAGAGACACCGGTGTGTTATTCGCAACGCTGATAATCCTCTCCGCTCGCCCTCCGGCTCCCCTCGATCGCCGATTGCATTCGGATACCGGGAAAGCCGCGATTCGCTCTTCCTCTCTCTCTTTCTCTCTGCGGAGCGTTCGAGTCGTCTCGCAGAATTGAAAGCCGCGAGCGTTATCGGCGAGGATATATTCTAATGAAGCGTCGGGGTGATCGAAGCATCGCCCGGCACAGGATATTCGACAATGGCAAGGGTCAGGCGGGTCAGCTCCGAAGCCGGAAGTAGCGAAGACCTCGTGCGCCGAAGCGGGAGCGTTTCTCCGCGAGCGGATGTCGAAATATTTAAAGACGGCTCACACGCGCGCCATTCCACACGAACGAATACATATGTGCATACATTATCGCGAATGCCACGAGTTCACGCGCGCGCGCGCGCGCGCGCGAGCTCCGATGCCGAAGAGAGTCCCCGTTTCAGGCATCCTGCCGCGCGCGAGAACGCGCGCGGGAACAAGCCGGGAACAGAAGACCAAGACGAAGACGAAGAAGAAGAAGAAGGTAAACGAAGGAACGGAAGCGATCGCGCGACAGTTGCCGTTGTTTATCCGGGGGATTATTTATCGAACCCTGAACCGCGGACGGTGTCGTGCCACACTCGGCATCGCATGTGCGCCGAGACCTCAGCAACGCTTACGCGTCTGCCACATGTCGCGGCCACTCGGTTACGTCACCGGCATCGTGGACATTATTATGTTTCCACTGACGCAGGTACAATATGCCTCCGCCACGCTATTAGAGCAGCCTGTGTTAACCTGAAACTCGCGTAAGCGCGCGGAGCGTGTTTCATAACGTCGCGAAGCGAAGAGAGCGAGAGAGCGAGAGAGAGAGAGAGAAGTACTGCAAGCGATATTCCTATATTATCAGCAAAAGTGCGCTACGCAAAGTGTTGCGTGCGTGGCGTTCGTCGAGCCTCGCGAGTCGCGAGTCGCGCGCGCGCGCGCGCGCGCGGTGTTATAATTTCTCTCTCGCTAATTGTTAACTGCAGAACTATGGCGGTGTTTCGTTACCTCTATCGTGCGACGAATACCGCGCGCATGACACAAGGCACAATGGCGATGTAAAGTCGCCGAGATAAGAGCGCGATATAAATCGATAGGTCGATCGGTACCACGTGGCACGATATCGGCGTCAATGGTCCCCTCCCCTCCGGGAGGAGGAGCGAGAGTTTGGAAGCGCGCGTTTCCTTTCCGCGTTTCTCTGCCTCTCCCTTCTGCTCCCCCCCTCCCGCCTCCCGCCGCCCCCTCCCTCCCGCCGCCGCCCGATGGAATTCCGGATGATCCGCGGAGCTCCGCGCGCATTCGGCGCGCGCTCCGTTTATCGGATCTGCGGGCGTATCTCGCTCGGCGCGCGATAAGGATGAAAAGTCGCGGCGGCCCGTCGCTGGCTCGCGTTTATCGCGGGATTTGCATTTTCTGCGCTCGGAGAGTCCGGCGATATCCGCTCGCCGGGTTTACATGCGCGCGCGATTAGCCAGGCCCAGCGGCGGCGGTGGCGGCAGCGGGGGGGGGGGAGGGAGAGGAAGAAGCGCGCGCGCGCGCGCGCGGGTGACTTTGCCTGGTGAGGTTGCCCGAAACAAACGGCCGGGATGGGGGGATGGGAGAGGAGCGGACAGCTATTCCGGCTGAATGGAGACATGTGTAAGCGCACTTACGTTACGTCGCCCGGCGCGTAATGACAATTTCACAGCCATCTGTAAGGACGAGCGCGCGTAACGCCGGCCAACATCTGCCGGCCCGGCTCGTCGACCCTCCTGAAGATATCTCCGTCACAGCGGAGCGGCTTCCTCGATCAGCGTTCGACCGTGCGATCGAGACCTCGATTCTCGATCGATCTCGAGCGATTAATCGGTCACAATTTTATCCGCGGGCAGCCTCGGCCTCGCGCCTCATCGTCTCCGCCCGCTCGTCGCGGCGGAAAGAAGAAACGCGACGACGGAGAAAGAGAGAGCCAGCGAGGGGGTGGGGAGGGGAGGGGAGGGGAGAGAATATTTTATGCGCTCGGAGAGCGAGCGGAGTGCCGCGCCGCTCGAGGACGCTCTTTTTGTTTTTCCATACGCCATACGACGGCTATCACGCGCCGTTGAAAAAGCGCGGAAACACACCTGGATAACGTGGCCGGCGCCCTCGTTGATTTCCCATCGCGAGATTACGATAACTCGCGTTTGCATTGCGATTGATAGCGACTTCCTTTCCCACGCCTCGCTATCGGGATTGCGTTATCTGCGCGATGCGCGCGCGACGCGCCGTGCGCGTAGAACGACGCTCGCTTGTGTGAGGCCTCGCCGTCGAAATATCGAAAGCCTTTCGAGGCTTTCCGGATACTCGTGGGCCACACACGTGTGCTCCACGTGAATGAAATAATTTCATTTATCCGCCCGCGCTCGGCCGCGCTCTCCGCTTTCGTAAACGCGCATGCGCGCGCGCGCGCGCCGGTTTAATTATATAACGAGCCGAGCGAGTTGTATTATAATCAATTATATATCTGTGTCGCCCTCGCCGGCGCCGTTTCATCGCGTTATGCAACGCGATCGAGGTGTAAGAAAAAAGGGAGGGAGGGAGGGAGGGAGGGAGGGAGGGAGGGAGGGAAAAACCGGCGTGATACGCGCCGTTTTATAACCGGGAATTCATCGTGCGATGAATGTCCGTCCCGTGTGCGTGCATGTTGATGCGGACGTCGACGATCGTCGACGTAGAAAAATGTATGAAACGGAGAAGAAACGGAGAGCCCCGGCCGTCTTACGTGCCGCGAACGCGGACGAAAGAAGTGGAGATGTTCGTTGCCGCGCGACTGTATGCAAGTCAAACAGCGCATTATGCCTTGACCTGACCCAACGAAACCTCCTTTCATATTCATTAGGATCGTCCCACTTCGGAGCGTGTGCCGTCTTTGGACCACGAAACGCGCTACGTGCGACGCGTCGCCTCGACGAGCTCCCGACGTGCGTGAAAAATATCAGAAAAATTGTTCACCTAACGACCGCGACCGAGTCGAATTCGAACGACGACGTTGGAATTCCGAATTTCCCGCTGCGAGTGCCGGGCCGAACGTTCGAGTTCGATTCCTCGCATTTCTCGCATATCCGAGATCCGATCGGGAACATCGGCGAACCAACGAACCGCCCCCATCGGGGACGCGATCCGATTTTTCCTCCGCTTCCTCGCGTTTCCTTCGGGTATGCATTCAGTAAAGGAAACGGAAACGAACGGAACCTTTATAAAAAGCGCGTTCCACGCTGCCGGAAATCCGCCAAAGTCACCGAGTGGCTCGATTAACGAGTCATTCTTCCCTGGCACTCACACACGTGCAGGGCACAAGTACGACCCTCGGTCGCACTAATTTTCAGGTGGAGGTTCGAGTAAACGGGAAAGAGAAGGAAAGAAAGCACTGCGGGAAGGGGGACGGGGGGAGGGAGGGACCGCTCGTTCCCGAACTGGGATATCGGGAGGGAGGAAGGGTGCATTATCGATATCGTATCCGGAGTGGAGATACGCAGCCCTGGATCGTCCCGGGGTTATCACTCGGATCTAGAATCGATCGTTTGCTCGGCTGGCGGCTATCTCCGTTCACGAAATGCCTTTGTTGGCGCTCGCTTTTCCCGCTTGGCCCGGTCCTCGTCGGGTCACGGCGGTGTCGCAGCAGCGCGAGATAAGAGGCGATGCTTTTATCGCGTGCAGGATCGTCTCTCGGGCAGCAGTCGCGGGTCAGCCAGTGGCGGGGTCGTATGCATGACGGTTGTGGGGTTCATTAGCATTTGGACGACGCCTGTCCTGTTCGAGAGATCTGAAAGGATCAGCGTATCAGCCATCTGCGTCGGAGCAGCGACGCTTCGTCCCGGAGACGAGAGTGGGATCTGCGTGACACGAGGGGGTCCGATTGTTCGGGACTTCCCCCAGCGCCGCGCCGTCCGAGGACTCGCTTCGGGATCCAGCTGGATCCAGTCAGCTGCGACTGGCCCGCGCGATCGGAAGCATCGCTTCGAAGCAGGAGGCCGTACTCGGGCTAAACGTCGCGCTTTCTTTCTTGCAGAACGCTGGGCAGAACCGCATCGATGAAGCCGAGAGGGCATTCTGGGATGCGCCCGTGGACAACCGGAGCGCCAACGGCCAGAATCAGGCGCGTCAGCTACAGGAGCAGCTGGCCCAGGCCGCCGTGAGGATACGCGAATTGGAATGCGAGCTGAAGCGCGCGCAGAAGGTAACGTGCTGATTGACGATCAGGGACCGGCCGGCTAAATTGAACACGTAAACAATTGGCTACAGGTGAGCGGCGCGTCTCTCAAGGACGACATCCCCGAGGGCCATCAGAAGGCCGAGGTTTTACGGGCGAAGCAGGACATGATGAACCGTATAATACAAATGGAAGAGAAGGTAGGCGAGACCTCGCCCGTAGTGTGTATTTGTAATCATCGTCATCTTTCGCGCCTCGCGCGAATTCCCGGGATCTTTCTGATTGTAAATAAAAGAGAGGGAGGGAGGGAGAGTGAAGATCAAGTCGCGAAGCCAGAGTCTTGGCCGGAGGAACAACCGAGCGACGCGCTCAGTCTGCAGAATCGACGACTTGCTGCTGACCGAGAACGTTGCATACTCGATGACGCCTCTCTCTCTCTCTCTCTCCCTCTCTCTCTTTCTTCAAGTGTGTTATGATCTTTCAACGGTCCTTCCGTCCCCGCGATCCGATTATTCGCGAGATTGGTCGCATCGGCCCCGAAGAGGCCCGAGGAGGTCCAACGAGTGAATTATCCGAATATCTTGCGCTCTCCTAGACTCGAGAAGCTGAACGGAACGCCAGACACATCCAGCTGGACGAGGCCACGCTCACGAATGATTTCCGTTCCGTGATATCGAAGCTAAACTCGCGCGAGAAATTCGATTTGATCAACGGGGCGTTAAGAGCTCTGCAAATCGAGAACGAGACCTTCGAGTCAAGGGTCAAGGAGCGCAAAATGTCCAACGAGGAACTGAAGAGAGCGAGCGATGACGCCGAATGTGATCCTCTAGCGCCGAAACATCACGCGAATTCGCAACAGAGCAGGCCGAACGACGCGAGCCAGGAATTTCCAATCAAAGAGGAGATTCCAAACAGAGAGGAGATGCGAAAGCTGCGCAAGAGGGTGGAAGAGCTCGAGAACGAGAACAGGGATCTCCTCAGCGCTACGGAGAAGCTGGACGAGCAGCATGCGCAGTCGATCGGTAAGTAAGCTAAACCATCTTCCCTTCAGCTGCTGTCGTTAGCGTTTTTCTCGGTATCTCATATCTCGCTCGAGATACTTACAACGATTGTCATTGTTTCGTTCCGCGCAGAGAAGCTGTTGTCGCTCAGGGAAGACATCGCCAAGAAGTACTGTTCCGTGCAAAACTCCTACGAGAAACTCTATCTGGACTACAACGAGGCGCGGGACAAGATAAGCGAGTTGCAAAATAACGAGAAACTCGGCGAGAATGCCTGCCGCGTGGAAACGAGCCATCAGTCTGTCCAAACGGATGATGATATCGATGGATCAGACGGGAATACCAAGACGGTCGTTCGTCGAGGAGATGACGCGGTGTCGGAAGCGAGCGATGTCCTCGACGATATCACGCGGAAAGTTAAGACAATCTTGAGGAACCATACCGTAAGCGTCGAGGCGGAGGAATCGATCTTCGAGGGCATCGCGAGGCAGTACGTGGAGGCGAAATGGAAGTTGGACGTTCTGGAGAAGAAGGTAACCGAGCTCACGAGGAACGTGAAGAAAGTCGAGGAGATAAGGGACATCCTGCAGCTGGAGTGCGAGGAGCTGCAATCTCACGTCCACTCGTTGCTGCTGGAGAACCAGGCCTTGAAGTCCAACTTGCCGTGCATCCCTGAAGGGAGCGAGGAACGGGTAGCCTCTCTGGAAACTGACGTGGATTCCCTGCGCGACGAGATAAAACGTTTCGCAGCCGAAAACAGGGCGATGCGAGAAATGAACTCGACCCTGCTGCGCGTTGCGCAAGGCGAGAAGGGGCCTTGGACGAATCACGACCAAGAGAACGAGGTATGTTCATCCGTAGAGGAAGAGTATGCGGTGTCCTCGGCGAAGAATGCCGCGAACGAATACACGACGTCGACGGAACGATCCAAGCTCGATTATGAAAATGTAGAAGGAGAGTCCGAGGAAGGCCCGTCTGATACGAGATTGTTGAGAGACAATCACGCAGCTTTGCGGAATACCGTAGACAGATTGACGGAGGAGAACAAGTATCTGTTACGGAAGAACCAGCAGCTGGATATGCAATTGCGCGACAAAGCATCGCAGGAGCGCGAGAAGAACGATCGTCTGCTGGATCACTTGCGGAAAGAGCTCGACGCGGCTAATCACGAAAACTCCGAGCTGCGAAAGGACATTCTGTACAAGAGCGCGGAACTGGAGGAGATGCGGACTCGGATCGAGATCAAGGACTCGAAAATAGCGAGAATCAATCAGGATCATGAAAGATTAATCAAGGAGACTAAATCTCTGTCGGAGCAACTGATCGCCACGCACGACGAGTCCCTCGATAAAATAGAATTGTTGAACACGGAGATGGCGTTGCTCCAGCAGGAATACGAAGACCAGAAGCAGAAAGCGTCGATCTACAAGGTAGAATTGATCCAGGTGAAGGAGAGCCTGCACGAGGCGCAGGAGAGCAATGCAAAATTGGAGAACGAGTGCCACTTATTGAAGAGAGAGGTTTGCGAGTTGCGGGAAGCGGAGCGCCTTCAAGATCGGATGCCGGGAATGACTCGGGAGGAACTCGGAAACGAGGCGAGCTCCAGCAGGAGCCTCCAGGAATCGCTCGTGGACGAAAGAGATTTCTTGCAAAAAAGATGTGAGGTTCTGGAACGAGAGATACAGATCTTTCGCGCCAAGGAAACGCAATTCAAACAGTCGTCATTTCGAGAAGCCGCGACAGAGGTAATCGCTGGAGATAAAGCCGATGAAGAGATAAAGGAGTTTGCAAACAGCGAAGATAATTTAACCAGAAGAAAGCACGGCCCGGTCGAGCGTGCGACGACGGAGAGGCAAGATCTGACGAAAGAAGGTATCAACATAACGTTTAACGAAAGCGGGCGAACGCTCCTGTCGATTATCGACGAGGAGAGACGAGAGAAAGATACCCTGAAAGCGCACAACGAAAAATTGCTGCGCGAGATTATCGAGTTGCGAAACGAATTTCAAATCGCCTCTGAAAACAGCAAGGAATCCGCGGAGATGGCTAGACAGACCATCGAGAACCTCTCCCATCTCGTACGAGAGAAAGACGAAGAGATTAGCACTCTGCGAGCTGAAATCGTCCGCGTGAAGGACGCCGCCGCGCAGGCATCCGACGAACTCGCCGCGATGAGAGGTCAGAAAAGCGAACTCGAACAGCTAAACGCCGTTAAACACAACGAGGGCCTGCAGTATCGGAACGAGATCCAGAGATTGGTTCAGCACGCGAACGAACAAGCGCTGCGCTTGCAGGAATTAACAACCCTCCAGCGTGCGGCTGATGAGACGCGGGAGGGACAGCAGCTGAAGAATTTGCAGAAAAGCGGCGAGACTGACGAAAGCATCGACCAAAGCAGACAGAACGCCGAACTGGCGGTCCTGAGTGAGAAATGCGGCGCGCTGGAGACCGCTTTGATACAGGAACAGTCCAACAGCAGGTTCCTGCAGAATCAACTCGCCGAAAGTCAAAAGAGGGAAGCGAACTCTGCCAAGGAATTGGAACGCTTAAGGACGCACCTGGTCGAAATGGAGTCGAGCTACACGGAGGAGGCCCTGATCGCCGAGACGAGCCGTCAGGAGTTGGAAGCGAAACTGCTGTTGGCTGAGGAGAAGGTCAAGAGCAGCTCGACCGCTTTCACGTCGGCGAATGTTAGGGCAAATCAGCAAGTGGAAACTTTGCAGCAACAAATAGCTCTGATCACTCAACAAAGGGACAACATACAGGCGAAATTATCCGCCACCGAAGATAAGATCCTGCTGCAGTCCGCCTCGCTGACTAATTTGCAAGTAGTCCTGGAACAGTTTCAGCAAGGTGAATAAGACTTCCTCGGCGAGTCTCAGTTTGATAATAATCGTCGCGAGATTACATGTTACATGCAAAGATGGCGATCTCGCTTCGTACAGATTGTAACGATCCTCCGTCTCTGTATGTCTCTGTATAGCTGATACACGATACACGTTACAACTGATGCAACTGATCAAACTTACAGATAAAGAACGTGACGTTGCGCTGGCTACGGAAAGGATTCGCTCTCAGCTCAACGAATCGCATAGAAAGCAGAATGAATTATTGAGCGAAATTTTCGTTCTCAAGGTTTGCCTCATCTTTTCTTACACACGTTTGCGTGATGCATGTTCCTCCGATCGAGCCGTGTACCTTCTCACGAAGCTGTCGCATTTGCGTGTTTGCAGCAACAATTGTGCGAAGCTAAGGAATGCTTGCAGGCTGCGTCCAGGCTAAGCGAGCAACTTGAGAAAAAGGACGAGCAGATCGCGCGGCTCAACGAGGAAGGTAATCACTGTCAGAGATTGATCATTTTTAGCCCTGCCTGCATCTTCCTTCTTGTTCACATGGCATGACTTAGTATTCTTCGAAGCAAATTGTCCTATGCATCATAAAGGACAACCCGAAACGAACCCCTCTCACTTACGTACCTCCGCTTTTATCTCAATATTAACATTTATCTCAATGTAGTCGACCGACAAACCAAGAATCAATCATACCACATGCACGCGCATGTATGCATTGCGTGTTGTTCCGCGCTGCTGTTTCGCGTAAACAGACGATGCAAATCAAAGGCAAACTAACGTTCCAGAAACGAACACGAAGACATGGGCGATCCGACCGATATCGCCGGATGATTCGTTCGCGCCATGCGTAGAGATATCTTGGAAATTTTGTCTTTCATGTCGGCGCAGCGCATGATTCGATCACGATGGAAAACTGACTGTCACATCACGCATTACGTATCGTGTACACGTACACGGATTCCAGAATTCGTAGCCGTTTACGCAGCCGTTTACGGCCCCGCAATCGTCGAGACAGGCTCCAAATTATGGAAGCGATCCATGTGTTCACGTTTTGTGACTAATCTGCGTATGCAAACGCATACACAATCCGGTGCTGTAGTCAAATATCAGCTGGTAATTCTGGGATTGTAACAATGGCCCAGGATTCTTGCTGGTATCTGACTACGAACTGGATCATCGCCTTTTTTGCACACTCACAAATCACGTATTAGTTGGGTCATGCAATTGCCACTGCTGGTGCTGGTGCCACGTTCTCGCATTTTGCCACGTGCGAATTCGTTCTCCCCYCCCCCCCCCCCTGGTGACTCTAACAGAAAAAGAAAAAAGAAAAAAGAAGAGAGAGAGAGAGAGAGAGAGAGAGAGAGAGAGAGGAGACACTCCGAGACCCAAAAACGATTTTACAACATTGCACTGTCTCTCCTGTGTGTGAAAATAAATTCTGCATCTCTGCATCACCGTGTCTTACACACACACGCGCGCGCGCGCGCATACACACGCACACAAGATCACTTTCCGTTTCCACTGAATCATTGGTTTACGCAATCATCCTCTCTTGGTATTGCTCTGTATTCTTTTCGCATACGATTTGTTTGATTAATAAAAAGAGATTAGCATAATTAAATGTTTGACGCATCACACCGACCGTGACGAGCCCACGTCAGCATATTCGCAACGGTTTTGTATGCTTACTATCTTGCACGGTATTGTGAATGTTACCATTTCGTTTGAGCGCCTCTCTTGGCATTGAAGTTCGTGTCTTTGGGATTAATAAAACTACTATAGCGTAGTAATAGTCATGTAATAACAGTATCACTGTACAACGATACGTATACAAGGTAGTAACAGTAATCTGTCGAGCAAACGGATGTTACGTTAATACTTCTCTTCAAAGATTGTCTCGCCTATGTATAATCGATTGCACTGACTGTAACGATGTCTAACCGCCGCATTGATACACTAGATTGCGCAAAGTAATCATGATTACTTTGTTTCATCGGTTGCAATGACCGATGGAGCTGCCTCGGAATAGATCGTCATCGCTTTCGCTGCGAATTATTTCAGCAATTTCAGCAGAGCGATGTTCTTTCTTTTTCTTTTTTTTCTTTTTCTTTCCCCTCGCCCTCTCTATAAATAAAAATGTCGTAGTTTTAATGATTCATTCGCGAATCATTCAGCAATCGAAACGTAGAGATATAAGAGAGGACGTAGACGAATCGAGCTAGAAGGAGATAGCAAGGCGCATTGTCTCGCCTTAAAATTTCACACGCTTCGTCGTACGAAACTTGCCAGATTTTCTAACGAGATTCTTCTGATTCGTCTATAGTCTTCCACGATACTTCGTCACGGGTCCTATGAACTCTTCAAGCACTAGTTGATCTATTGGGACATTCCGTATGCCGTGAAGTACATTAGTATAGATGCATGTAATACCCATCACAACAACAACGACAACGACAACAATGACAATAGTAATAGTGTATAGTCGTAATTTGGTAATGACAGCGTGGGTAATCTCATGCGGTAACTGTGAGTGTGCAAATACGAAGAGCTCATATTACCTCGTGGGGTTTCCCACCCGTTACCACGATTCGTCAAAATTGTGAGGCCCTTTTTCCAGACAAACCGTAGATCACTTTGACGGCGGAAGAGAAACCGGTCGCGTTTCCCTTCAGCTGTGGTAACTTCTTGCAGCATGTTGTGTAACTTTGATCGCGTAAACGGTCCCGTGCAATATATAATCCGCGAGATAATCCGCATTGCGTCACACGAGTCGTTCCTTATGAGACTCTCTTGTCGGAGCCCTGACATACGCAGACTGGAACGCCCATAGATCATTACACATTACTAAAACGCTTCTTTTTAATTCTAGTGGCATGCGCGCAACCTTCTAATTTCGTAGAACGGCATGATAAAGAGAAGAATGCAGCATGAGTAATTAAGACGCAGGCGAGAGTATTGCATCAGGTACTGGTGTGATATCGAGGCAACCAGTACTTGTGTTATACTTACGCTCGTGTCTTTTCGAGCTACCAATTCATCAGCCTTACGATGATGGACCGCGCATGGTGTACATAAAAATCAGAAATTCGATAATTCGAGTTCTTAAAATAAGTTTTATCTATACATACGCATTCTTTTGGATACTTAACCGCACTGCGTATCCTGATAACGGTAAAGAGAACGGAGGAGCAAAGGATAATCCTCTGTAGATAGACGCATTTACTTGAGTTCGCTCCCTCCTCTCGCTTTTTTTTTTTCCTGAAATTAGAATTACCATCGTTGAGAAAAGTCCTATGCAGGGTCCTGTAGGGGTTACGGCTTCCCTCCTCCTCCTCCYCCCCCCCCCCCTTCCTCCCATAATCGCATCCGCCTTGACAGAATGTGGCATTAACGAGAGCACTTGGTCGGTTTGTAGTTGCGCGATTGGCGACGTCGTTAAGTTCCGCTAACCAGGAGATGAAGAGGGCGATGGAGCGCGATGAGACGAAAGTGGATAAGTAAGTGGACGTTCGATTTACCTCGAATTCGCGCGCCCGGGTTCTCCAAAGGAGACGTCACGTGCATGATTCTTGCAGGCTCCTCATTAAGAATCTGTTCCTGGGTTACTTGTCCTCGACCACGTCCGACAAATCATCGATCCTCAGGGTCTTTGCCAATGTCTTGGACTTCACCGAGCCGGAGAAGCACAAGACCGGTTTGAACAGCTTGATGGCGCAGAGCAGTCGCAGAAACAGCATCGCTTCGTTGAAGGTAGAGAAAACTCGTTCGTCACTGCTCTTGCCCTCGAATAGACCTCGAATTGTAGCTGACTCGCGATGTATGTACGCGTCATGTGTTCTTGCGCAGGACGAGGAGGCATCTCTATCGACGGCCTTTGTGAGATTTCTGGAAAGCGAATCTAAGCCCAAGCCTCAGTTACCAGCCTTGCCGATCCTGAACGCGGTAAGTAGCAACGAGAGTAGCACCCGGTCTGCTAAATCACTCTTCTTATCGCTGCTTGTACGATTTCAGGCTAGTACGTCGCGACCGGGACACAAGCAACAATCGTCGTCGTCGTCGTCGTCGTCGTCATCGTCGTCGTCGTCATCGGCGTCGGCGGTGCAATCCACGTTGTTGCTGTCTAATGTTACGCTTCCAACATTCCCAGATTTTGTTCCAGCTAGAAATACGGGATCCATTTTGAAGGAAGTGCTGAAAGATAGTTGATACTGCACGTTGTACTAAATATTGTATAAATAATATAATAAAATACATTGGCGAATGCATTTTACATTCAAGTTATCCGCTATTCGTCAGCAATCTCCGTTCGAGCGCATCATTGCGCATCATTCTCGATCGCCCGATGCAGGAAATTCGCATCGACGTCTTCCGAATGATCCTACTTCGACGTACGTTATCGGGACGACATTGGTCGACATTGGGCAACAGTGGACAAAGAGATTCTCGTGTTTCGCATGAAATAATTTTAATATGTAGCCATATAATGTTACAGTGAACAAAAAGTATACTAATAACGCTGCTCTTACTTTAGTGTGCATAGCAAAGTACCAAAAGTTCTCTATGTATAACCACGGCACAATACGGCGATACTACAGGTAATAAATACATAGTAAAGTTTCGTTGTATAACTAATGCGCGTATCGTAAAGGCATAAATACAAAGTAGCGGACTATGCGTCTTAAACAAAATACATTAGTGTACAAAATATAAATCCATTCAACAGTTTTCATAATACATACGCTATTACATTCTTCTTTTGTGAAATATATGTACACAGATCGGCGTCTCGTCGAAGATCGATCGTATCAAAGGCATTATTATCTTATGCGGAATTAGATATATATTTTGCATCGCATAACTGAAACTATAAATTCTTTCTTTTTTAATAATTATCACATAGGCAAATAGGCACAATATCAATTTTTAATGATTAATGTTTCATAACGTTCATACATATATATATATATATATATATATATATATATA
>JAHMML010000029.1:1248344-1308007 GCA_020341155.1 Eciton burchellii
ACACATATACATATATATATATATATATATATATATATATATTTATATCCCTGCTCCGATTAAATCTACATCGCTGACAAGGAAACTTTACTTACTTATCATCCTGAACAGATTTATGGAAAAGTTCCGATAAAAGAGTTCAACGATCTTTAATAATCTATCTTGCACAATCCATTATTATACGCGCGACGTTGTTATCATAAAAAATATCAATTTGGGGACTCGCCGTGAGCGGCTTTTCAAATTTGTATAGAGAAAAAAATCAATCAGTTAAATACCATTTCGGTCAATGTCGGTAGATTATTCGAGAGGCTTGTAAAAAATAAAACTTCACGTAGCTCCTCAGATCTGGAACGTTACTAATAAATGCCTGAATACGTATATCCCTAGCTTTCCTAACCGAATGAAGATTAATGCAGTAACAACATACAACTCCACGAAACTGATCTTCATCTAAATGTAGGACAATACGGATGCATCGTGCATTGTTTTACATCGCGCGCGCGCCGCCGTGAAGCTTATCGCGAGTACATATCAGATGCGGAAACTTGCATAAACTTGCTCGGCAAAGCACGTCGAGCAGTCTTGATCCATGCGGATATTTGCGCCACGTGAATCGCACCGCTGGTTATAATCTCGAACGATCGATCGATGGATCATAATTAAAACAACTCGCGCGCCTTTCTATCCTAAAACAAACAATACCGCGCGCACATCATCGACACGTAAAACGGGACGGTTCACGGTGAACGGGACGTCAGTATCCTCGGTTGATCTTCAGCGAGTACAAGTCGTGCACATTGCACGCGTGAAACGATATGAAACAATGTAATAACCGTTCGTAACAATGTGTGTAAAATTTCCAACACGAAAGCGGCGCGTCTGAACCCCATTAAACTCGGCTTTCACGAATTTCGCCAAGATTTTGAGCCCGTCAGCTCTGACCGAGCGCGCAAACGGAATATCCTCGCGACGATCAGTCGCTCGCCCAGATTGATGACACATTGGCGAACATTATTATACAAAACGTGCTCCTGCAAACGAAGCTTCTCTCGAGGTGATCCCATTTGTCGCGTCTCTTTGGAAGCACCATTTCATTATCGCATTTTATTACACGCTAACCCGAGATCCGGGTTAGCTCCGAATGCTCGGGATTCCGAGTGAATTGCATTCAGAATAATAATAATAGTATCTCGTGTACGCGTCGTAAAATGTGTCCTTATAAATGAAACATCATCAAACATCTCCATGTACAATGGAGCCGTGTGACCTTTGGCACACGGGAGTAGCCGGTACTTAATTTACATATGGTCGATATTGCCGTGCGCTGCAACGATCTGTACATCTCAGTCTGTTCTTCGATAAAGCGTTATTCCTTTCGAGAAGAGTTGTTCGTTTAAAAAAATAACTATATAACTAAACGATCCTCGATCGAGTAATCTGGTAATTGCGAAGGACGTTCAATAAAGTTGAGATTCACATGACTCGGGCGAGAGATCCGCGCGAGTTGTCCAATTTCGAGGATAGTCGATGCCGGAAGAAAGTCGCATGCACGTTTTCGAGGAGATGCTCGCTGCTGATCGAAGTGGACTTCGATTCCGCACCTCGCGCGGAAGAACCCGACAGTTTTCGCAATTATCACACATTATAGACGACCTCTAAGAGCGCTATCATCGCGCTTCCGCGGTATCGTCGGTATTCGTCCGATCTACCAATCGTCTGCCAATCTACCGCGACGATGCACGACATATCTCACGTCAAAGTTTCGCTTTTCGTACTAGCGCGCGTTCACGCGCGCAGCAATGGGCCTAATAACGCGTAGAACGAACATCATAACTTCATCTCCCATAGGACGATATGTGCGTCATTGCTGTTGGGATCCTTGAACGCGTAGGCCGACTTGGAATTCTTGTCAATACTGAATTGCGCGTGGAGTTGCCTCCAGTTAACGTAACCACGTCCGCCCATCAATGTCAACACGGTTCTCTTGGGCTGCTCTACCTGCTGCATCGCTTTGCCGTTCTTCTTGCCGCTCTTCGCTTTGAGATTGGTCGTGGACGTTGCTTCCAATGCCGACTGTATCACGCTGCTGTTAGTTGCGGAGAGATCGTAGGGACCGTTACGACTGGCTATGCTACTGTTGCGCGACAACTTTCCCGTTTTCAAGGATAGATTCTCTTCGGATCCGGAAGACGTGTACAACGAGCTAGCGTGGGAGTCGACCGACCAGTTGG
Source organism: Eciton burchellii (assembly GCA_020341155.1). Classification (NCBI taxonomy): domain Eukaryota; kingdom Metazoa; phylum Arthropoda; class Insecta; order Hymenoptera; family Formicidae; genus Eciton; species Eciton burchellii. The sequence goes on from JAHMML010000029.1 coordinate 1,250,579, forward strand.
AAAGGTCCAGCGACCTGGGCCTGGTGATTTTCATTTTCAATCTACGATCCAGGGTACTCACTTTATTTGGTATGGCCGCTAATTCCGGATCGCTTCTTCTCAGTGTCTCGTAAATGGGGTCTATGCCGGAATTGTTTTCGTTCTCGTAATCCTTCACGTACATCAATTCACCGTACAGCCCGTAAACGTCGCAGTTCTCGCCGGAGCTCTGCGAGCTCGACATGGAACTCGACAGGAAGCCGCAGCCAGCACCCAATCCTCGCGGAAGCGTTTTCGAGCCCCTGTACTCGTATTCCTTGCTCCGCTTTCTTCGCAGCATCACCGGGCTCCCCGTCAGCTGTTGCTTGAGTTTCACGATGTTGCTGCACACGGACGAGTCCAAGCTCGCTCTATCTCGCGACCTCTGTTCGGAATCTCTCGTCCTCAACTGCACACTTTCGTCATCATTGACGCGGTGGTCCTTCGTCGAAGAATATATGGTGTTCTTCGTATTTTGTATCGCCAATAGGAAAGTGATCGGGCCGAAGTGAGCGTGATACGAGATGTTTACGCGGCCGCTGATGATGGGCACTCCCTCCAATCGCGGTAACGGAATGGTCAAGCTAATACCTACATTGGTGCCGACCCACAGAAGACCTTTGCACGCTAGAAGCGCCGTCACGGTGACCGCTTGATTATTGGCAGCGATAGTGCCGCCGCACCAGTTGGACGAGTTATTCATTTTCGTCACTCGCAACACATTCGACGCTATATTAATGTCCTGCAAGTGCTTAAACGTTTCCGTATGATACAGGCAGACCGTGCTCGAATTCTTCAGGGCGACCCAAAGACCGACTCCGGAATGCGCCATGAGTTTCACATTGCCGACGTGCTCGTGCTGCGCGCTGAAATTCTTGATGATGTCGCCCGTAGTGGCGTTAAGTACCCATACCTTCTTGCCACAGGCGGCATAAACCGACATGTTGATCGGCATTAAGCACGAGACGGGATCGTTACCCAGTGATATGACGAAGGGATCCTTAAGGGCCCACGCACCATCGACTTGGCGTTTGAACAAGAGTAACAGACCGGTGCCTAAAGCCACGAACACGTTGTCGCAATGATACTTGATCTCTACCACGGGTCCCGAAACGGAATAACTGCCAATCTCCTCCTCTTTCTCAGGTTCCGTTGCAGCGTAGATCATGATCTTCCGAGAATCCGTGCCCATCCAGACGAGATCGCTGGCGAGCGTGGTAAGATCGTTGGAGATTCCTTTTACGAATTCGATGGCGGTCACTTTGGTCTCGACCAGATCGAAGGTAGTTATACGTTTCAAGCAAGTCGTCGAGGCCGTCGTCGATTGACCAAAAATCGTCACGTGGCTGGATATACCGTCTCCCGTACATATCCATAGATAATTTTGACTCCTGCCGCGTCGCTTTGTAGGACGCGAGTTCTCAATGTAATAATAACAACCGCAACGTACCTGCGATCAAGATGGTAGATATAATAACATCAAACAATGACAGGAATCGAGACAGGAATTAGAGAATAAAACGCATGTGGCGATACCTTACCTCGGTCTGATGTTGCGAGTGATACACAGCTTGGGAACTAACGAAGAGTGGCATTTTCGTGGACGGTCTTTGCTCCTGTTCAGGTACTTCCCACGATGGAGAGTTGTTAGGATCCAGAGCCAGCTGCGCCAATCTAAGCTCCGTTATCCAATCCTTCTTTACCAATGGATTCTCCGTTTGAAACGTATACATCTGGCCTTGCTTCGTGACCAGTTGAAGACAGCAACTGTCAGCCCATACCATGTCCTCGTCTTTCTGCTGTATCGACATTTGTATCGATTGGAGAATTTGCTTGGTGGTCTGGAGCGTTAATCCCTTCAAATTCAAACGAGAAACACGATTCGATCAATCAATTGGCGAATGAATCAGGAGATCGTACAAGTCCCGAACTTGTTCCAACCGATGCGAGATTTCCTTACCTCGTATCTACCCTTCAACTGAGCCACTAAATCACTTATCCTGGACATCACTTCGTAATCGTGCATGAGATCGTTCATTTCTACGCACAGATTGTCCGCATCGGCCGCTTGTCCGCATTCTCCGCTTTTGTCAGATTTCAAACTGCCACCCTTATTCAAACCAGCAGTGAGCAACCGGCTCAGAGTCGGGGAGGTGCTGGTGTCTTGAATCTGAAATGAGAGAAATGAGTCGCGCATCACGTACGACGTTGTTGACTTTACATGCACATCTTTAACTCTTTAACCGCTACTAGGCGTTTCACGCAAAATGGTCGCCATGTGTAATCAGGGTCTACTTAATCGCTCGTCCGGTGACTGTTATTAGCGTCTTTAGGCGCACGAGATGCTCCTTTTAGCAGACTTGACTTGAAAAGATAATATTAATAACGCGCACGTTGCTGTAAAAAAGTATCAGAAAAGTGTTTCAATTTATCTGACAAGTATACTTTACAAACAGCCGGCGTAATTCGTATATCGTAACGATCATGACGACTCGTATCGTATCAACGGCGAGCGTTTTCCTGCTTTTGACAGTCAAGGATTAAGAAACGATCGACCTTCTTGTAAAAAAGTTTGTGTCGCGTTGTGCGTTAAAAAAAGACTCTAATGTACGCGTAGTTCAAATTGTTTTTTGCATACCTCGATATCCGATACCGGATACGTCCACTTTAACGTTAATCGTTCATTTCCTGAAAAATCCTCCGTGGACCTCGGAGTGACAGAAACGCACACTACCAGATCGTTTAGCAGCAATAATCTTCTCCTCTTGGACTTTGTTATCATGCCGTTTTGATTAAATTCCTTAAACACATTGCACAAACACATATAATCTTCATTAATCGCTACTCACATACGCGCAACGGTTATTGCGATGATAATTCTGGATAATTCTTGTTCCGGAATAATGTCCCGTTAAATAATGTTAAACAATTACCAATTGTGTGACATTATCTTCCCTGATGAGATAACGGGACGCCGACGAAAGCGGGCGATGCGATAACTTTCCGGAAACGTGTCGCAACATCTCTTTGAATGCTTGGAACTGTTCCGCTTCCCGTTTTCTCTCGTTCAACATTTCTGCCAAACTCTCGAGTTGCGTTAACGCCAATTGCAGAGACATCCTATCGTGATGTCCTTGTGGAGTATGCTTCAATAAATCCTAGCAGATAGATGCAATTACTTGTTACTTTGAGGCTGCTCGAGAGAGAAACACCTTGCACGCTATTCGTTGCGTCGTTCATCGACGCATACTCACTTGCAAGAACAAAATGAATTGCGGAAATCTCTGTACGGGTTTAACCATCAATCCGAAAAAGGACAATCTATCGTGAGCGCTTATTTGTTTCACCTAAAATAAATAAAACGTATTACACATCTTGCACGCGAAACGTAAATTCAATCACTCTCTCATTCTCTCTCTCTCTCTCTCTCTCTTTCTCTATATATTCTTTCTGTTCTTTTTGACTCGAATCACAAGTACCTTGAAGAAATCGGCAAGCGCGGTTTTCCTTTTCGATTCCTGCTTAGCTAAATCCATCGCCACGGAGAAATTATTTATAAAACCACTATAAATATCGAGAACTATCGCTTTACTGAAGCTCGCGACGAACACGTCCCCCAACTTTTCGTCCTTGTCCCAAGAGCGCACGCACTCGGCGAGGGCAATCCTGAACAACGTGTGGCACTGTAAGATCTCGGGCAATCTATAAAACAACGTCGCTATCTTAGACTGACTCAATATAGGCGGCGAGGATTCCTCCAGCGGTTTCTTGTAATCCTGAAAACGAAGACTACAATGAGGGACGCACCTGTTCGCGCGTTTAATGCGGCTTTAATACCGCATGCCCGATACGTACATTTACCAGTCTCTGCAAAGTGGACACGTAACTGTTCTCGGAGTGGACTATCGCGGCTACGATGTGTCTACGTTTCAGCTGCTGGGGAGATAAGTTCGGCGGTGGCGACGGGAGCGTGGGCGGTGCTTGTCTTCGTTGCTGCATGCACTGAAACTGCACCATCGCGCTGTTCTCCTCGTCGATCTAAAACATAACGAGACAGGACGAAGAGGCGACTCGAGCTTGAGCCAATCGCAGGGACCGCGATCGCGATCGGGGACTCACCTCGCAAAGCTGCGGCATCTGCGAGGTCTTGACCGGGCTGGTCAGGGAGACGGTATCCGAGGAGTCCACGTCGTAGTGATGCGCCGAGCCCCTGCGGATGCTGAACCATCGCGAGAGGCGTCCGTGATTACCGGAGGATTCCAGCAGGTCCACGTTGTTCACCGGCATGTTCTGAAACCGCCACCTGTCGCACAGCGTGCGCGCCTTCTTATGCAACGTGTTTCTCAATTGGCAATTGCTTCTGCAAGGAGCAAACGACGGGAGTTTTCATTACGGACAACGGCTCCATCGTCTTACATAAGACGAGACTGAACTTACTTAATACTGATATTACTCTTTTCGCTTTCGTCATCCGAGGAGAGATCGTGATCGGACGCCGAGCACCAGGAATCCTCGCTTCTGGCCGACTGCGTGGACGTGTTGGACCTGCTCGTCTCCAGCGAGGAATGATGACGCGCGTGCGAGTGGCCGCTGATCGTTTCCATCTTGTTCGGTCCTACGTCATCCCATGATCTGCATCTCGAACGAGGCTCGTCTGAAACAGGCAGACCAGTGTGTCGCCGATGGAGCATGGACGATCGATAACCGAGTCCGCTGGTTGCGGGAAAACGCAAACGCGGAAGGGACGACGCGGAAGGCTCGATCCGTCAGTCAGTCATCCTTGCTTGCCGAGCGAGGAAATCGATGATGACTGACTGGTGTTGTGCCTGACTGCGTCATCGGATCCGCGCATTTCTTACGCATCGGCTTCGGGAAACACACGAAACACACGGGCGAGCGCCGCGTTCGCGCCTGCTTCCTCGTCTCCGCCTCGCTCCTCGCTAAAATAAAATAACAATAATAATAATTCCCCCGAGCGACACAAGCGCACTCGAATGTGCAACGAATGCGGGACCGTCGTCCGTCCCCCGCGCGGAAGCGTCGCTTTCGCTATGCATCGCCCGTTTGATTGGGCCTTCCGCTGTCGCGCTCGTGTTACCAGCGTGTTAACGCCGCGACGATAATCGGGTTAATGCGACTTACACCGCCGTGTTCCGCTCTCACGTTTCCCACACACGTAGACAGCGGAGGAGCGCGCGTCACCAATGCTGCTTCACGCCGGACTGCGGTAAACCGACACGGGACGCGGCTGGAAAACGCGAAACGCGCAATTCCATCAGGCACACCAAGGCCTCTCCTCGAGATCGTCAGTCCTGATTCGCGGAGTCCGAGAGCATCTAGCCGCGCAGCGGCGCTCTAGTCAGCCAACGGAAGGCGCAGCGCGCTGGAGACAACACTCGAGTCTGATGCAAAGCTCGCCTCTTGCATTGTCCGACTTGGACAACTTGGACAACCGTCGCGCGACGGTTCAACCGGGCAGCCTCGGGGGAGACTTGCGTCGATCCCCGATCGATTCCCGATCATCAGCCACGTTGGATCACGTGACGCGACGAGTTCGGAAATGACGAGGACGCAGGCTGATCCCACGCCTCGTCCAACGTCGACGAACCGCCGACTTTCTCGCTCGCCTCGACACTCGCGGAGGACCCATCCGATCTTCGCTCGCCCACGTTGCCGCGTCGTTACGCGTCGCGACGCGCGACGCGCGTCAGGTGGCGCATATACGCACGTGCACGCGTGCGACGTGCGTCCAGTCGCGCGCGGACACTCGAGCTGGCACCGCGCGGGTGGAAAGGAGGAGAGGCTGTCGCGTCGCCGCGCAAGCGGACGAATCTAGCGCTGTATCCTTCTTCGAGGATACGGAAGACCGTATCTGTCAAGACCTGCTCTCGCAGGTGCTTTTCCGCGAGCGAAACGGCCGGCGAGCGCGACTCCCACTCCGCTCTCGCGCACTTTCCGCGCGCATATCGCCGCGAGTGTAATCGCCGAGCCCGAGGCTGACGTGACCCGATGTGTCACGCGTCTCCAAGACCATAGTCGTACTTTTGCATCGTTACTCTCGTTGTTGTCGTCGTCGTGATCCCTCTCGCGTCAGCTCGCGTCTGCTCTGGAGGCTTCGTCGCGCGCGACGAGATCATACGATACCACGAAGCGAGCGTCGAACACTTCGGATCCGGCCTCTCGGCGTCTATCGAATCTAGAATCGGTCTGCTATCGAAACTAAGCTAGACTTGAAGACACTAAGACACGGGAGCAAAGCGTTCCGCTTCCCACGGGAGCGTTGAATGCCAAATCGTGGCAAGACGCGATCTGGGTCTACACGCTCAAGCTGATCGAGTCAGATCAGCTGGGAACGATATTTCCCCGCGGTAATGGCTTAATTAGCAGCCAAGAGCTCGTAACGAACGATCCCTCGCCAATCCTGAACGCGGGCATTGCGTCTTTCGCTGCTGGCATCTCTCGGTTGCGTCTACGGTGACCCAATCCCCTGAACCCTTGATCCTATGGTTCCACAGTCTGCTCTTATCATCAGCTCGCACGCAGTCTGGGCCGCGTCTGAAGCGCGGATTAACGCGCGGATTGAATCGCCGGTCGATTTGTAAACATTTGCAAACATCGTGACGAAACATTAGGAATGCGATGAGGAAAAAGGAGAGGAACAAAGTGTCTTGTTCCGGATCTTTGCATATGTGCGGCAAGTCATTGGATCATCGTTACATGGTCCACATCCGACCGATTGTCGCGGCAGATGCATTCGCGATCGCAACGAAGACGCAACGGAGTCAACGAGGACTTGCTTTGCCGTCTCTAGTTTTACGATTTCTACTTTTCCGCATCTTTTTTCAATCTTCCCTTAAATGTCGTCGATGACATGATCCTCGCGCGGTTTGGGAGGCTTTCGACGATGCGTCTGAGCGCAGTGCGCGCACATATACGGGCGTACACGCGCGGACAATGGATTATCTGAAAGTTATTTATAAAATCTGACGTTTCGCGATCGCAATGCGGCGTGAACCGAACGATTAGTCCATAAAAATCCCACCGACATTTTCAAGCGCGTACGACCCGATATTTGCCAATATCCTTTCACTGTTCCAACTGCTTCGTCCATGGAGGCCGTAGATGTAGAGCGACGAAGCGCTTTTAGTAACGACCAAAACGATCGTAGATCCGCCTGACATTTCGATAGATGCTTTCGCGGCAGAAAAAATTCACGCCCACGTGCAGCGAGCAGTTTCTTCAGTCCATTAAGCATTCGACATTACGTAACGTGAGGACGCGAAGGCGCGGGTAACCCCCGATGCCTAAATCGCGAATTCTTATAGAAATGCTCGCCACGATCTCATTCGTCTAGATTGCGCTGGACCAATTTCGACGCAAAGCCCATCGACAATTGTTCAAGAGAGAAACGCGACTGTGTCGTAGCGCGCGCGCCATTGTAATCCAGCACGGTAGCGTTCAGGTTTCGATCGGGAACGTTAAATTAAAGCACGCCGTGTTTAATTATCTAATTTACCTAATTCAGCTAGATTTAGCTAAATTGGGGAACTGAGCTAATTAAAAACGCACGCAAATTAAAACGCGCGAGGCAAATTACCAGGTTCCTGTATCTACCGCGCAATTTTCCTCGCGGCGACGCGAGATGAACCCGGCTTTACCCGGAAAAAATACGCGAATGAGTATGCGACCTGAAATGAACGCCACTGTGCGAACGCGTCCGATTTTGTTCGCTGAGATTAATAGAAATTATCGCGCGATCGGAGTCGAGCGGGGCGCGCTCCCGCGCGTAGCGCGCGCAAATTTGAAAAGCTTAGAGGTTACGATCGGAGATCACCAGTAGATCTTGGCGATGTAAAGCAATATTAAGGCGCGATATTAAGACTGAGCGTTCCGAGACGGGGGAGGGGCAGCGGGGAATGGCATTTTTTTCAGAGTCGCTGGATTTCGCGACGTTTCTCGTGTTCGTCGCATTCAGCAACGGCGCGCGAACAACGCAGCAATTTTCTGCGCGCGGACGCTCGCACGGGTCAGAGCGCCGCTTAATGATTGGCCGATCGTGTGTATTCTAAATTGTATGAAAAAAGAAAGGGAGGAGAGGGGAGACAATCTACAGCGTCGCGCCGGGTAATTACGAAAGAATTACGGCAAATAATTACGACACGATCGCCGTTATCGGCGGCCAGAAAATTACGAATTATTCCATTAGTAATTATTCCTGATTGTGAAAAATGGTATCGATGAAACGATCGATGGGTATCACCGGGAGAACGCAACCAGCGACAAAGCGGAATCGAGCTTAACGTTGTCGGCGCAATCGCTGCTTTTGTTACTGATTATCGATGCGGGCGCAATTTTATATTCCCTCCCGCGCGCGTATGCGCATGCGCGCGACATTGCCGAAACTATAATTAATTGAAGAGAGAACTGCAGATGCATAAGCATAGTTTATCCACGCTAATAACAATAACAATAACAATAACAATAATAATAATTCTATCGCGATCCGCGGATAAAGCGCTATTGACCGAGCGCACTCGGTCGCAAGAATCGCGAGGAAATCGGCAGCCGTGTGAAACTGGAACAATATCATCAGCGTTCGATTCACATCCGAGAGCCATTCAACTCGCGCTTGAGGATCTCGTTTCCGGACACCACCTTCCGGCCACGAGCCAAGGTCCGTTAGTCGAGGTTTCATTGTGCACGAAGCCCAGGAATGCGCGATAGGCGATTTCCTTTATCTTCGATGCACCGCGCGACGTTTAACCACAGACCCGGCAACCAACGCCGTGAACACGTCATGAACATGGAATTACGTGCCGGTGCAGGTGCACTGATGCCTCCCCCGGGTTGACATTCCACGTTTTCAATGTAGCCGTCCGTGAGAAACGGGAAGAGCATCGTTCTTGGGCGATCGGATTTATGCCTGAGACACGCGCGACAATGTTATGTCACATCGGCGGACATTCGATTCCCATTGGACCGCTCGCGGGGTTGATATCCAATGGGAGGCTGCGTACACGGGGCGACGAGGTAACAGCACTGCCGCCTGATGCGACTCGAGGATGCGCGTCTATCGATGATAACTACTCACATTTGATGAGTACAACCCCATTGTGCAGTTCCTCCATCTCGCGGAGATGGCAGAGTTCCCCGAGCGATGATTTGCTCGTGTAATCCCCGTCCTTGTCGCTCTCTCCCTCTGATGTCACTTCGCCATCGCGGTTTCACGCCGTTTCACAGAAAGCGATCACGCCGCCGCGCGCGAATTCACGTGCACGTACGACACACACACGCGCCTGCGCGCGTGCGCAGCTACGCGGCACGCACACTCGCGCGACGCGCGTCAGCCACGCGTGTACGTGTACGCATGTACACGCGCACGCATTACATATATATATATATATATATATATATATATATTATATAGATATATAGACGCGCCGAATACGCGATTATGCGAGCGGCGAAGTAAAAATCACGTCAGGCACGTGCGCACGCGGCCAGCCGCAGGGCGTACGATTAACAACGTTGCGGCATCCAGCGATAAGGAAGACGCGCCGCGACGACGAAGGAGCGAGCGAATGGAGCAAATCAACATGGCCGCACCGCGTGTTTCTGGCTCCTTCGGCCCTCCGCGTAGCCGCTATGCACACTGACGTGGGCACCGGAGAGGGAAACGCGAAGGGTACGGAGGAGGAAACGGGGAGGGGGGTGGGAGGGAGGAGCGGCCCGAACCATGTGCGGCGGCGATGACGGGGGGACGGGGGGACGGGACGGGGGGACGGGCAGGGAACGCGAGAGCGACCGACACGGGTGGAGTGTTGCAGCCACTAACCACTAACGAGAGAGAAAGTAGAAGCGACCGAGAGTGAACACGAGTGCACGCACGCATGCATGCACGCAGGCAGGCACGCTCGACGGCCAAGCGCGGCAGCTGTGCGCGGCGTAAAGGAGCAAGGGAGAAAAATAGAGTAGAGGTGGACCGACGGGACGAGGCGGTGAATGAATATAAAAGAGAGGAAGAGGCGCGGTGCAAAACACGGACGTAGCGGAGAATGAGGGACAGAGAGAGAAAGAGAATATGGCGGCGGATATTCGCGCAGTCGAGATAGCAATGCCGATAGAGAGGGACACTAGATGCGCTTTAAGGGACTATACTATCGCACTATACTATTATTGCGCCACACTGTGCCGCGAATCTCTCGTACTTGGGAATGTATGCCGCGCACGCGCGCGCGGTCAAAATTCAAACGCAGTTACCGAATTGACCTTGAAGTTTCGGGTCACTGCGATAATCGTGATAATTAAATTAATCGTCCACAAGCTCGCGCGAAACTGTTAAAGCTTTCCTCCCGTCTCTTTGTCTATCTCTCTGTTTCACCCTCTTGGTACACGAGGGTACACGAACTATGAGCTCAACTCGATCGGTACGATCTGCGCGAGTTCGTTCAGCAGCATCATCCCGTAGTGATCTGGCTGGCGCTACGATTGGTGCAATGCGATTATAATTGCGCATAAGCAACGCGATGAGGCGCAATGTTTGAAACGAGTTTCGAGGAAATAGGTGAAGAATCTCTTTCCGGAGATGAAAAGACGATCCTTCGGGACGACACCGGAGGTGCAAAAGAGGATCTTCGATGAGGAAGACATCACGAGCATCACGGGAGGCGGATTGTTAGCAGCGGATTATATAAAAGCACGATTTGATGCAGGTTATGTGAAGGGAGAAAAGGAGGGGAGACTTTTTGACGAATCAAAATCAATCTGCGCGGAAAGGCAATGGGTCCGCGCGCGGGCGTACAAGCGAAGTAGGATTATGTGACGCGTGAGCGGAAGCGAGAGAAACGGAGTAGAGCAGAGCAGGGATCAGAGAGAAGGGAACGGAGAGACGTCCCACGTGATCTCGCATCTGCTTCTCCACTGTGAGTGACCTTACAGCTGACCCCTTCCAAGTACCAACAATTAACTCCATTCGCCAAACGCACGCGAGCGCACGGAGCGAGTATGAACACTCGCACTCGTTATGCCGCGGTTAGCATTCTCATGAAAAGAAATTAGATACTTGCGCAATTAGACGCCACCGGCAATCCCCGTAACACGTTCATGCGGAAAGTAAAAACGTATCATCTCGCACTGCCCCTTTGCTTTTCCCCTCGGGGAATCCCAACCACTTGTTCTGCTAATTTCACGCGCGATTCCCAAATTTGTTGTACCTTGCGTGCAACGCGTCAAGTTACGCAGACTATATTCAGGAGTATCGATTCCCTTCGGGTACTATTACATTCAGCAAATCATCCGCGTATCTAATCCGCGCATGTAATCGATTATCTGCGAGTTATTCGCGAGCGTGCGAGAGAGAGAGAGAGAGAGAGAGAGAGAGAGAGAGAGAGAGAGAGAGGAGCAGATATACTGGAGAACGTTGCTGCGCGCAAATGGGACAAGTGCGAGTCTCCGTTTTCCCTTTTGTACATATCATAATCTTTCTGTAGCAAGTTTCCGTCCAAAGCGCAGAAGGAGAAGCAGAAGACAAAAAATGCCCGGTGTTTCTCAGAAAGGCGTTTCAAGGCGGAGGTTCTTCGTATTCTTGTCGCGGCATGGACTATGCGCCGAGAATTTGTAACGAATCACTCATACGCGCGAATAATTCCTACACAGTTACGCGGCGCGTAACCAGCAGGGGATTACGTTCACATGGTCGCATTCATGAAACGATGGGAACGCGATAGCGATGGCGATGCCGACGATGAATCACCGTCAGATATTCTAGCTGTTTGCATTTTATCGTGCGACGCTTTAATCGCGGCAATGCAATACGTCGGAGGTCGAAATTAACTAATCGGGACGAGTCATCAGACTCACCGATGATCTTGTTGTTGCTGCTGCTGCTGCTGCTGCTACTCCCGAAGGAATGAAGCTTCTTCCAGCCCTTCCAGCCTTTCCTCCAGATCATAGCCGCCTTTGTTTTGCGTTGAACGCCCGTTGCTTCCGCGCCGCTTGCTTTTCCTAGACCTCTTCTTAGAGACCCCAAGCCTGATCTGTGGAAACAGTGGGACGACACGCTACGTTTGATTAATATCCAAATTGCATGCAAGGTGGTCAGCGGCCGTGCGACTCGTAGAAATTTGTAACCGTCGCACAGTCCGCTAGTAACTCGTACCTGTAACTCGCGCTGGAGCTTCCGCTGAAGCCGCTGTCCATGTCGCAACCAACGCGCGAAAGGAGATCATCGGCTGGACTGATGCTCGAAGATTGCAACTCTTCGGCAGAGGTTCCATGGCCGGTCTCATGTGCCACTTGTTCTTCGTTATTGTCGACCGTGGTGGGCATCAACATCGCCTCTACACTCAAGTTGAGCTCTCCGAGCACACGACGATGCCGCGATTGCACGCGGCGCACCTCTTCCGCGACGAGCGATCTTCGCGATCCATGTAACGCGTGATGGCATTGCTTGCTGGAAGATTATCAGCGTTCAAACCCGAATACCCGAGCACGAATCGATTTGTATTCCCGCGCGGATTATTCGCTTCGACTATAACGTCGCTCATATCGAAGTTACATTATGAGGTTGGAAAGTTTTGCCTTGCGCTAAGATAAGTTTATTTTCATCGTGCCGAGCTCATATTAATTTGTCTGCGCGCTACGGGGAGACTGGCTGTGAATAAACGCGCGGTCTCCCTAACGCGACGTATGAAATAATACAGTAACGCATTTAGCGATCGTTCTCAATTTGAACGCGCGCGCAGTTTATCTCGTCTGAATGACTTGTGCGCCGGCCGAGGACGCTGGATGAATAATCCACGACTTGTTTTCTTATTGTTCCTAACTTAATCGCTATCTCCGGTATCCGCTGAAAGGTACATTGAACCACGGAGAATGATTGCTGAATTGTTGCTCCTTTGTGTCGCGGTCGTCCACGTTCGTGTGTGGGAACATATCTATCTCGCGATTATACAGAAATGCGAGCGGGCGAGTGCATGCTCACGGCAAATCACAATTCCCATTTGGCATTCGATTCAATTATCGCATTCGACTTTCAACATTCGACGGCTCGCTCACGCCCGACATGATCCTCCAGCGATGACCGTCCTTTACCTGATTTCCGATATTTCCTCGTAAATGTTCTCTTCTGTGCCGTAGCAGGTTGTATACGTGTGCCTCTTCAGGGGCTCGCTTCTTATCGGTTGCAGCTGTTGCGGCTGCCGCTGGAGCTGGAGCTGCAGCTGCAGTTGTTGCTGTTGCTGCTGCTGCTGCTGCTGCTGCTGTTGCTGCTGCTGCTGCTGTTGTTGTTGTTCCTGTTGTTGTTGCTGCTGCTGCTGCTGCTGCTGTTCCTGCTGCTGCTGTGTCGGCGGCATGTACGCGGCATGGAAATTGCCCGGATCAGGCTGGTAATAAGCATACGAGTAATCCAAGAGAAGGTGCTGGCGGGAAGAACTCGTGATAGGTGATACCGGTTCCATTAACGCAGCGCGTGTTATCTGCAGAAAAGGTGAGAAACCGCACACGGTCGCATGAAAATGGATTCTTTGTTGAAGAAACGGCTGCGTTAACGCCCGAAGAGGACGTGTATCAAGTTAAATAAGCTCTCGTCTCCTCCCCCTCCCCCCTCCCTCTCTCTCTCTCTCTCTCTCTCTATCTCTCTTCGAAGCTAGTTTCATCGCATCGTCAAGAAGGAAATGCGCACTGCGCACTGAATCAACAAGCTAGCTTTGCTCACAAATTGGCTGAGGCTCACCTGAGTGTGGGGCGGTGGGTAAGGTGGAGGCGGGGGAAATTCCAGGTTGACCATTCGCGGCGGCGGAACGCCCGATGTCATTCCTGGGCCCCCTAAGGACGAAGCCATGGCACATCATTCGAGGAGAGATCAGCTAAACCACGCGGTCCTGATCTCGCTGTTCCATCGGATTCTCCCTTTCTGCAACGAGGAAGAGGACGAATATCGAACATTGCTCCTATACGCGGCCATGTATACGCACAATCGACGCAGTTCGCGCGCGCGCGCGCGCGCGCGCGATACACTTTCAGAGACAATAGAGACGTTGTCGCTCCGGGTCTCGGCTGGGGTTACACAATGTTGCTCGAAGACAAAGCATTAGGAAATCCATCCCGCTGCCGGGGGCGGCAGCGGAAACGCGGGGCCTTTATCATTCACGATGCCGGAAAATGTAATCGGAAGGAAAGCGACAATCGAGTAAAGTCCTCTTCCGAGAAGGACTTGGCGAATTCCGTTCTCAGGCGCTCCGCGCGCCCTGGCCGGGAAGTCCCATCAATCGCGCGCGGAACGTGGTCGACGTTATTGGACCACGTGCGTTATTATCGTTGGCTCGTTTGCCACGTACATTACCCCTAATTTATTTATTTTGAAATTACGCGTTAGAATTTGTGTAAATAAATAAGGCCATTGGAGAAACAGCGGTGGATAATAATTGGAATAACAAAATACAGGAGGGCGACTGTTGCCGAGTGCTGCGCGAGCGTTATTACAAAAGTGTGACAAATATTTGTCGTCAGTCATATAGCGGACTCTGCTGTTTCGCGATGTCGCGACAAAAATATCGCGGATACGCGAACCACACGCGTGAAAGCGATCGTAATCGCGGCATATCGGTGGGTGCCTTCGAGGTAAATCCGAGTCCTGAATTTGGCAGCGGAAAGTCGGCGCGTTCGATGGCGATTCGAATTTGAAATCCGAGAACACGGCAGCCAACATAAGCAGAGCAGGAACGAGCCGTCGACGGAACGTTGGCGTAATTCGGACATTCGGATTATGCGAAACGACTCCGCGCGCGCGCGCGCGCGCGGACACATCGATGCGATAATGTACGTAACCGACACGATACCGCGTGACGGACACATTTATCTTCATCAACTCGCGTTGATATTTCGATTACTCGCGCCGGCAGAAAGGGAACAAGTGAACTCGGCTGCATCTCACGGCTGACTTTCAGAAAAAATACCAAATTGCCCTTGACACCTAAACCAATTTCTTTTATTGCTCGTTCGACCGTGACGAAAGAAGGGCTCGCCGAAAGCGTGAAGTTAGCAGCGAATGGTACAAAGAACTCGATTTAACGTGTATTCGACCATCCCTTGGCGAATCTTGTTTTCCGTTCGTATCTCCGCGAATATTCATCGCTTCTCCACACACGCGCATATGCGCACGCTCACTCTGTGTGTGTGTGTGTGTGTGTGTATGTGTGTGTGGTGAGACACACATTGGTAGCAAAATCTCTCCATCTGCAACGATCGTTGCAAGTTACACGTTAATAATATTTATCGACTTATATAACTCGTGATATATTTCTAGTACACAGCAATGAGCAATGAGACTGTTGCTGTATGAAAGAAAGACAGAGTCGTAGAAAAGAGTCGTTCGATGCGCGAGACATCGAGGAATGCCTCATTCGAAAGCATTCGGAACTTTAAGCATTCGACAATCCAGCTCACACACGCGAAGCGAAACTACGGCTCGGCATCTCGGGCCAGCGTATCCGATAATCGCAAACATCGCGAGACGAAGATCCAAGCAGCCTTCCGCGGCAGGATCGGACGAGTGCCGGTCGATCCGGCCGAGATAATCGCGGATGCAGCGCGAGATGTCGAGGCGTCGCACCTAGAACTGATCGTAATTAAATGATGGTACCTCGCAAACGAGACGAGCCGAGCAACGACACACGAGAGCCTCCAACCTCGTTTCCAATTATTCCCCTCGCAGAGACCTCCTCTACTGGTCGAGCTATCGGCAAGACGGAAGAGGATCGGCGAACTTACTCGTCGCGGCTAGCCGGGCCACACGCGAACCACACAAGAACGATTCGTTTGCGCCTCGTGCTCAGATAGTTTCGCGTTCGCTCATTGTTGAATGTAAGCAAGCGAGCAAGCAAGCAAGCACGCCCCCTTGAGAAGCCAGTCGACCGGTCGACCGGTCGACCAAGAAAAGCCGCAGCGCCGCGAAGAGGAAGAGGAGAAGGAGAAGGAGAAGGAGAAGGAGAAGGAGAAAGAGGAGGAGGAGGAGAAGGAGAAGCGGCAGGAGGAGTGGGGACGGAGGGGAAGAGCGACGCTGGACAGTGTGGAATTCCTGCGACTTCCCGAGTCGCTCGATCGCGCGATCTGTCGTGATTCATTCGATCGCGATCGGCTTGCGCATGCGCACCTCCGATCCGCACCGTCCGATCGTGATATGATGATAAATCAGGCTAACGCAAGACATTCCGCTTCGCGACAGATCGCTCGGTCGGTAACGTCGTGAGATCTACGATCGCGAGCGACAGAGAACGGTGGCTGCTCGGTCGGTAACACGCTCGCGATCCTAACCACACTCGTCATCGCGCTCGTTCGCACTGAAAGGCACGCTCGCACGCACGCGCCGACGCACCGTCTGAACACGCGCTCCTTCCCCGGCTGATTCTCTCTCTCTCTCTGCACGTGACGACCGTGTGAAGTGTGCCGCGACAAACAACGCGATGAGCCGATCACGATCCTCGATCCTTCTCGCGGCCCAAGCGAGTCAGACCCAAACTAACTCGCAGCGGGAGCTCTGCGCGGTGGTCTACAAGCGCGAGCGAACAGTTTCACTGGTTCCTCGCGATCCCTGCTAGGTGGCGCCACGTTTGCGGATCTCGAGAAACTTGGACTTGGTTTTCGAGATGTAAGATGCTTCTAGGATCAGTTTACAGGTTTGTTTGCTTGTTTAGGATTGTCGCTTGGTCGGTTTTAGAAATGGACAGGAAAGATTTCGTCGATTCCCGAAATCTATACGAGGATCGAAGAATCTATAGAAAGATTTGTCTTTGATAATAGGCTATGCAGAAATGGAATGAAAAAAGAATTGCGAGTCTCGCGATATAGAGCAGAAAATATGAATACTCAAAGCTGTCGAAATATATATTATATAATTAAACACTTATATATATATATATATATATATATATATATATGTATATAAAATAATGACTGATCATAACTGCTACGTTCTCTCCGAAGATGCTCCGGGCAGGTGATCGGTCCACTTATGATCAGCTGACTTCTGGAACGCCAAGACAGATGTACGTTCGACGCGTCGAACATAGATTTACTCAAACTTTCTGGACTTCATGAAATTATGAAATCTGTAAATCCCAAAGGTTTGACAATGCAGCTTTTCCGCTAGAAATTATACTTTCGAACAATTGCGAATTTGTTGTTCGACGACAGACGACAGACTCGTCTAGATTCGTCGTCAGTAATCATTAGCAGTATTCAAGTACGAGTACGAGTACAATTCTACTGACCGAGGTGTACGGAGGGGGGAACCTTCGTTTGCTCGATTTGGCAGCAGCGATAATAACGACAAAAGCGTTAAAGCGATAAACGCGATGATGATTAATAATAATGAGGCATTTAATTAAATTGTTTTGGCACAGTACAGAATAGCATCAATCCACCGTCATTCTCTACCCGAGAAACCTCCCGAGTGCGCGTTGTATGTTTCTCTCGCAGGCGACCTGCCTCCTCACGGAAATACAAAAGGTTCGTCTAATACTACTGCGACGTGCGGAAAGTACTTGAATAATAATTTTGATTGTATCGCTCGCCGTACCGTACAAAGGTGAACCGCCACACCTCTCATCACGAGCGTGTCGAACGAGCCACGACAGCTCCATCGACTGCTTCCAAGAGTACACGCGTACACACTCCCCCCCTTAACATGATGATTCCATGTTACGTTTACAATAAATATCGTCACTTTACACGAACCACCTTCCGATATCTTGACGAGACGAGTCTCGATGTGGTGCTGCCACAACGGCGTTATCCTCCCCGTTCATCGTATTCTCGTCCTTCCTTCTTCCTCTGCTTCTGCAGAGCACCAGCGACCGCGGCGTGACCTTACGCGCAGCCTGCTCCTCGTCCTTGGCCAGCTTCGTCGGCTGTCGAGGAGATTCAGCGAGAAGACAAAGAACTCTAGCGTTTCAGCGACAGACGCAGGCATCGGGAAAATCACGCTTGTAACTGTCCGTTGTTGAAACACAAACACGTGCGCACACGTATGCTCTAGAAAAGCACGTGCTGCTTGTTAAATAGCTAGCTAGTTACTTGCTTCGATGTTGAGAGGATGTTGAGAGAACTTTCGCGTAAGAGCGACTTTGAACGATCATGGCGATCAGCAAACCGACGACAATGATCGCAGGCGTTACGTGTATAAATAATATTAATAATAATTACGTCACGATGCTGATTCGTCGCTAGAATAAAGTCGATTCTAGCTCGATTGCTTTATGTACAAAATTGACGCGGCTGCGTATGCGACGCAGCGTATGCAACGTTAACGTTAACGACCGCCGCATTCGTCGTAAGGCACTTACGGTAATCTGCGAGTGTCGCTTGCACGAAACTTGCAGTTGAGTCGAATGACACAACGTCGGAGTACCAAACGGGACTGTAATTGAGCTTAAATCGAACGCGACGATATCGCTAACTCGCTTCCCATGCTTTCGCTTTTATCACGTTTACAACGGTAAATATATATGTATATGTATATATATATATATAAAATATCTCTTCTGTTCAAGAGTAGCCCGAAGATGCTCGGCTTTGCCCATCTCGCGGGATAACGATAGTACGTACAATTAAATAGCGTGGCGTACAATTAAATAAGTATATGGCAAAACTTCTGTACCGGCCTCTGTTTAAGATCGTTGCTAAGATATTTGAGAGAGTTCACCGTCGACCCCGTCGAGTCAGCTCTGACTACGAGGAGACCAATTCCGCATCGGACCGAGAAGATCTAGAACCCAGGGAAAGGATGCCAAGATCCTTAGGGAGAATTACACATCCCCGATCGACCGATCGATCCGCGATAGATACGTATGTGTATATCCTGCAGTTAGGGCGATTCGCGTTAGTTGATCAGCAGCGTTGTTACAGAAGCATAAAACTTGACTCGCTTACTTAAGATCCGCGTGATCGTAGAGGATACCTCTAGTATACAATAAATATATAACTTAGACATTAGCGGACGCGTGCTCTGGCTCTTGCTCTTGCTCTTGCTCTTGCCGCGCGATGAGCCCGTTCCCCGTTAACGAGTATCAATCGCTTACTGATAACGGAGCAACAATACGGAGCCGCCTCTCCTCACATCGCGAACGACTGGTCATACGCAAGCTACGTGCGTACGTATGTGCTATGTACTAACATAAATACATGTCAATCCTACCAGATAACGTGCGATAACGTACGAGGTAACGTACGTTTATGTCATAACAATCGCGGCAAAAGTAGAATAAAGGTGGCGTAGCGATAGCGATTACAATAATACCAATTACAGGAATACTACTCCTAGCAACAGCTAATGTAGCGATAGTAATACTATTAACGTACGATATATAAAAATGACGATAATAATAATCGATAATCGATAATCCATAATTAATAATCAATAATTAATAATTAATAATAATAATAGTAGTAGTAGTAAACCGAGGTCACTAGTGAATATTATAGCAATCGCGTAATAACTGATGCCGCCATCGGAGGTTGTTCAGTCTTCTTTGGTTGCTGGGTAACTCGAAGAGAGATTAGTGGATACAACGTGGGTCATCGTGATAGCGCCGCGACTTTTCGAGCTCGCTCCCATTCCGAGTTTTCATCCTCCCTCCCTCCCTCCCTCCCTCCCTCCGCCCGCCCGCTCTCCGGCGCTCACGGCGACGGTTGACGCGACGCGTCAACGTTTTATCCACGATGCCGCCTCCGCGGCAGGAGAGGGACGCTCGGTTTCCCTTCCGTTTTATCCGTTGATGAGGATCAATTGATTAATAAGCGTCTGGCTGCGGGCGCTGGAGGCTCTCGAGCGAACGACCGAGAGCGGGCGTCGCGGACGAAAATAGCATCCGCGACGATGTACCATCCACGTCCTTCCTCTTATTACACTAGCGTTTTCTCAACTTCCTGCATGCGCATGCGCGTATGACGCTGACGACGACGCGAGTATCGCGAGTCGACGGGCGCGGATGATCCATCATTGTTGTCGCGCGCGCGCGCGCGCGCGCGCGATCGGCGAGTCGCGGATCGGATTTTCATCCCCGCGCGTCAACATGATCGCCGTCACGTGACCTATTTCTCTCTCGCCCACTCGCTTCAATCGCGTCTGTCCCCCGCGGACTGCTCGGTCCTGGACGTCCAACGTCCAGCGTGCACGCACGTGAACAGCCATTTCGTTTGATTTGCGTTGCCAAGTGTCGATGATCGTCCGATCGCGCAACGGCCACGGCGCGGGCTGCGCGATCCTCGGCGAACGACCGATCGCTCCCGTCGTCATCATCCAACGATGACCTCGGTTCGGTGCACGCGGCGGCGAGCTTCCTCGTGAACCGGAGCGCACCTCTCCACGGCGGCGAGGCTCAGCTGAGCTCGCGAGGCGTCGCCGAATGCCGCGAGGCTGAATGATGATTGTTGCGGTGATGACGCCTCGCGCGGCGACACTGCACTGTGCAACAGTCATCGGCATCGGCCACGTACTCGCCACGCTTCAACTGATGTGCGATCGAGTTGCAGAGCGACCGCGAGCAGCGCTTCCTCTCGCACCTGATGTCGCTGTTCTGAAATGCAGAAGACAACTCGGTTACGGTCTCTCGCATCGAGCTCTGCTCCCTTCAGCGCGAGGGCGAATGCACAAGCAATGTGCATTTATCTCGACGAGAGACGGAGACGGATAGAGCACCAGTTTCCAGAAGCAAAACTGGAATCTGGACATCTCCCGAAGCGACGATAAAGCCGGGATAAAAATTATACGCGACGACTACTTGGTCGTGTCTGCTCTCGGGACATTAGCTACTTTGACCTCTTTCCATTCTCCCCTTCTCTGCCTGGAGGAGTGCGCGTGATAGACGCGTGTTGAAAAAAATCTCTCAATGTGCAGCCGTGAATTTATTCATCCGGGAGGAAGATCGAACGCGGGAGCGATAAACGAAAAAGCGAAACGCGAGAAGAAAGACGGAGAGAAGATTCGTTTCTCATGATCGAGGAGATTATTTTTCGCTCGGTCCCGTGACGTCGCGTCGCGCCGCGTCGCGACGTAAGTCAGCCGAGGCCACGACGTTCCATTTTCATCGTAATGGATGGACCCTGTAATGGTCGGGCCAGGCAAACGAGTTAAAGGTTCTTTCCTTAAAGGTTTCTCGTCGTGGCCGTGTCTGGATATCGCAACGCGAATCGACCGCGTCGACGGCCGTCCAAAGGCGTATAAAGGAGCAACGAATGAAGGTGAAGCTGCAGTTGAAGGATTTCTTCGCTCGGCAACAAGACGCTGACGGATCAGGAGACGATTAGACGGAGAGAGCCGAATGCAGATAACATCTTATTCATGCTTATGGATGCTACTTGGCCTTGCGTTCAGAAAGCATCTGAACGATGAAATCGATTCCCGATTGACGCGCTGATGCTCTCGTCTCGCCAATCTAGACTCGACTGAGAGGCTCCCTCGACAGGCAAACGGGGATTGTCGGGAAACAACACGAAGAATAAAAGGGAACAAGCTAGAGCGAGAGCTCTCAGACGCGACAGAGCCAGCAGCCACCCTATGATCGCTATTGGCCAAGTCTCCCAAGTCTCAAGAGGATTCTCTCACCTTGCAGCGGCACTTGACGCACTTCATCTCGCCGTGCGAGTGCACCCTCGGGTGCCACTCCATGCCGTTCTCGTAGACCGCGCCGAGGGGATACTTGCATCCCCCGTCAGCCAGAATCTCGTCGGCGGTACGTCGCGCGAGCGGTAGCTCCTGGTCTCTCAGCAGGCGGGTAGTGTCGCTGATGGCAGTGGTGACCAGGACAGTGCGAGGCGTCGTCGCCGGGCACTGCCTGCAGCAGGCCTTCTTGTCCGGCCTGAAGGCAGTCTTCTCGTCGCAGTCGAGCGGCGGGCACTGCACCCGCGGGCACTTCACCTCCAGCGTGACAGCCTGAGACAGACGGACAGACCTCTCATGCAATGGTGGACGAACGCGCGAGGCGACTCGTGCCACCTCGAAGCAGGCTTCGCGTACGCGGCGCGCTTCTTACGCTTTCCTACGTCTTGACAACTCCGCTTCGAGTCGCTTCGAACAGGACGAGTGTGACTTTGAGCGGGAACGGACGAAGCTACTTACATCGCAGCTGCAAACCGCGCAAGTGTCGAAGCCCATCGGCGGCAGATACGGATGCCAGGAGGACCCAGCCAGATGAAACTGTCCAGCCAGCGTGCAACCTCTCGTATAATCGGCCTTGGACGTCGCGTTGCCTCCGACAGTCAGCGCTAAACACCAATAGCAGACGTTAAATCAGGGACGTCCGTCACTTCGGAGTAATCCTATCGGAAATCTTCCGAGCGGGCCTTACTATTCGCGTATTACTCTCTTCCTTGACGAAGCGAATACGAGCCATACGAGTGTTCATTACCTGCGCATATCGGACAGCAGTAACCGGTCGTGACTCGTTTGAGTTGCTTTCCTGACGCGCAGGAGATCGCCGGACAGGGCATCGCGTCGCACTGTGCCAAGCCGCGGTAGCAGTGGCACATGGAGCAAGGATCCGAACTCGAGGTCCACTGCGTGCCCTCCTCGTAGAATCTGATCTCGTGGAAGCACGCGCCGGTCTCGATGTCCGGCCTGGGTGGGTTGTAGACCACCACGGAGGCGACGTCGTTGTCGGCGTAATGCGGCAGACAGCTGAGCGGCGCTCTCGCCTTGAAGGGTGCCTTGAGAACGTGAACGGCTTGCTTGTCGGTCACCTCGAGAAAGCCGATGCCCGACTCGATCCTGTAGAGCTCCATCGGCGAGAGCCCGGTGACGGAACCTTCCAACGAGTAGCCCGCGAACTCCTCGAGAAGTCGCCTGGCGACAGGTGCGCCCTGCGCCAGCAGCGGCATCGTCTCCAGATACAAGCGGAACATCCGCGGTTCCTGGGAGGAGGACGGGAAGCCAGCGAGCTCCAGCTCGTAGTGCAGCGAGCAGTCCAGGTCCACGGCGGTCCATATCAGGCCGACCGGCCCGGGATGCATCGGTTCCTGGGTTATTCTGCGCAGCAGCACGGGCGCGGCGGTGTCCCTGGCATCCGCGACGGGCCTCTCGAAGAGCCGGCCGCGCAGCATGGAGCCAAGATGGCTCGCGGCAACCACGGAGAGTTCCTCGTTGAAGAGCGGCTGCAGCAGTCTCGGTCCAGGTCGGTCCAGGGAACCGTTGGCGAGACCACCGAACAAAGAGGGCGTGAGATCCTCGAGCTCCGTTCTACGCTTGCTACCTTCCTCCACCAACGTGACCAGGGGACTCTCCTCCTCGAGTCCTATCAGTTGGATCCCATAGCGCAGCGCACCGACGCGGTCCAGGAAGAGCCAAGCCAATCCGTAAGACGCGGACGGCGTCTCCGACAGGAGCAGTGTCTGGTACATGTCGCAGGTGACTCGCGGGCTGACAGCGCCGGCCAGCCTGAGCGCCTGCGGGTCTTTACGAGACATGATGGTGATCGACAGCTTGCCGCGAGTCAGCAGACGCAGATCAGCTCCGGAGAGCGCGCTGCGGACCTCGCCAAAGTTCAGTTCGTTCGACGGTTTCTTCACGACGATCTCCTCGCGGAGGACCACGTAGTCCTTCTCCTGGTGTTCCAGCTGGACGATCAGCGGCACGTCGGCCAGGTCGTTCGGCAGGAAGAGACCGTTGAAAACGAGCGATACGTGGATCGATGGCGCCGAGGCTGACGACGCGGACACGATCGCTGTCGCGCCCGCGCCGGACATCAGAGATCGGTCGACGCCCATCGTTGGCTCCAACAATGAGGAGAACTGCTCCGTCGACAACGCGCGATACCGAGACAGCTGGCCCGTCAGGCTCACCGATGGCTCCCACAGGAAGGACACGTACAATCGCTCCTCGCGCAACAACTTGCGATAGTCACGTGGTACGCGTCTCCATACGCCGCACAGCTTGCCGGTGGCGTTCTGATACGCGCCGCCGACCGGGTCGATCGTCTGCTCTTCGAGGATGTTGCCGGACTCGTCGATGAATTCCACGCTGCGCGGCCGTGGCGTCGACGCGGACAGGTAGAACGAGTAGTAAAGATTCTTGCGGTGGAAGGTGAAGCGACCGGTCGCCAAGTAGTTGTAGCCGCCGTTGTAGAGGGACATCGGATACGGCTCGTTGCGGCGCGAAGATTGCGACGCTCTTCCCGTCAGCAGGGTACCGAAATCTGAAAACCGGCAGGAATCGCACGCCGTGAGGACATCTGAACGACGATTCGCATCGTCCGCACCGGGAATCCTTCGATCCCCTTAAAACATCCCCCACGAGTCTTCGTCGCGTCTACGCGATGCGAAACTCGAGCAGGCAGCTTCCAGCGAGCGCTGCCCGAAAACTGTGATGGGAATGCTAAGCGGGCGATGCCGAATGCTTTAAAGAATGCTCTTAGAAGGGGGGATCTTACGTTTCAGGCTGCGCTCCTCCTCCTCCGAGGTCAACTGCATCGGTAGATCTTGGACTATGTCCGCGTCTGCAAGAGAGAGATTGGTTCCATAAATATCGCCGGCTAGCCATGTTCGCGCAATATCCGAGCCGGCCTGTCGATCGCCCGGCTCGCTTCGCTTCAGCGTGTTCGCTTCGCTGAAACGTGTCACGTTGGAAAAGTCTATTACGAAATTCGCGGGTCGGTATTAATTAGCTGATAAAACATGCTTGCACAATAAGAGTCGCGAGCCGCCGCTGCCGCGCTCGCAGCGTTCGCGCTCTATTCGATTCCCGGTATGGTCATTCCGCAGCATTCCCCCYCCCCCCYCCCYCYCMCYCTCTCYCTCTCTCTCTCTCTCTCTCTTGCGCCCGCGCGCGCTCGGGACAGCGGCGCATAAAATAAAAACAACCGGTCGATCGTCGATCCTCGTTGAGTCGATTCAGCGGCCAGCGGTGGCATGTGCATGGACCATAAAGAATGCTCGCGCGCGCGCGCGGTAGGAAAAGAGTCGGCTGGCGCCAACCGCCGCTGCTTTGAATGCCACTTTTATGGCGCATGCCGCGCCGGTTCAGCGCCAAGGAGACGTTAATTGCCGCCGCGCAAAACGTACAGCACGCCGATCCCGACGACCGGCCAGTCCCGGCGACCGGCTAAACTATTTCCGCCTACCTAATCGAATCCGCACGACCGATGGCACTGGTCTGTCGCGCCATTAACGCGACGGCAGCGGGAGAGACACGAGGGTGGGAGGGGGAGGGGGAGGGGAGGAGGGAGAAACGACAACGCGGTTAATTGCGGCCGATAATAGAGCGACGCGCTCCTCGTGTCCTCCTCCTGTCCTGCGTTTCGTGGGATTTTAAGAGCAGCACTTGATTTTGAGAGCAGTACTCTAGCGAGTGCCGAGTCCTGCGAGTCCTCCCGGCTCTATTCAGGCCGCGTTCGCACGCGGGAGGACTCGCAGGCGCGAATCCTGCGGATTAGAGCGGACTCGCGGATCGGGATTTCAGTTGGCTGATAGGCGATCAGGATCGCTTGTTATTGCCGAAAGAGGGCGATTTCGGCAGTTCGAAGGACGCGCCGTGACTTGGAATTAAGGATTAAGAAAGGAGCGGAACGCCGGTCGGCGCTTCAAACGGCAGCGGTGGCGACCGCTCGCCCCTCGTAAAAGGATTAATCGAAAGCTTGTCCTTCTCGAGTGAAATCCCGCGACTCGCCTCTATTCCCATCAGCCAATTACGTGGTACGGCGTTGTCCACGTCCGTGTTTCCGTCCGGCCGAATCGGCAGAGTGATCCTCGCGCTTGCCGCTTGCCGATGAAAATCTATGCGAGCCGTTCAATCGAGACGGCTCAGAGATCAACACGACACGTTCCATTGTGGGACGTGAAAAAAGGGAAGGCGCTGCTAATTGCGGCGAGAGGTTTCACCTTTCATCAGGCAGGGGCAACGAGCCCCTGTCAAACGACGGCGACGCTACGCGACAATGACGATTATTACCATGGCGACGTGGACGAAACGATGAGCCCCCGCGGGTGGGGGGGGGGGGGGGGGGGGGGGGGGGGGTTCCAGCATCACCCCGCGCGGAGGATGAGGGGGAGGGGGGCGAGTCGCGAGGGCGCGAGTCGCCGATCGAGAAATCGGCTCGCGCCGGGATCGAATGACTCGATCGAACCGACTCGTTGTCGGTCGCCGCGGGATTTTAGCCGCCCCCTTCGCCAGCTGGCAGCGACAAACGGCGACCGGCGACAACGAGCGCTTTATCGAAAGCGTCGTATTAACCCAATTGATAATGAAGTGCGTCTGTCGCCGCGCATAATAGCCGCGAATGCCGCCGCAAAAACCGTTCGCTCGCTCGTTCGTCGGCCGATGCGCCCGGACGGCCGTTCGGAGAGCCAAACGGCACAATTGGGACCTGTAAAAGTCACATAAAACAATCCTCCTTTCACTCCTCCCTTCCACGCCGATCCACCGCCGATCCAATCCGTTACCACTCTGCTCTCCCTCTCTCTCTCTCTCTCTCTCTCTCTCTCTCTCTCTCTCTCTCTCTCKCTCTCTCTATTTCTTTCTTTCTCTCTCCCGTCCGTCTTCTCTCCCTGCCGTCTCGTCTATTCTTGTACTCCCCGCTGCGCGCGTATTATGCCCGATCATTACGTATGCTAATATTTACATTTAGATTGCACGGCTTAATCGAAGTGACGCCATGCGGTAATATAGCCGGCGCCATGGCGTTAAACCGCGCCGTCCGTCCTCATCCTCTCTCTCTCTCTCTCTCTCTCTCTCTCTCTGTGTGTCTCTCTCTTTCTCTCTCCTCGTTTCATCACGAGAGCTGAAGAGAACGCGATCGAGCAGGCTTCCCCACGCTAATCTCCTTTCATTTTCCTATTATTTCGTTTCAGGACTGAGCGAACCGTTTCGCAGGGATTTCCGGTCTCTCTCTCTCTCTCTCTCTCTCTCTCTCTCTCTCTCTCTCTCTCTCTCTTTCTCTTTCGCGAAATCCCGTGTTATCTTCCGTGTTATCGAGCGAAAGCGACGACAGTGACAAGAGCGATGACGATGATGCAAGCTGCGCGCGACTCGACTCGACCGGGTCCAGGGACCCCCTGATTTCCGCGGACAAACAATTTACTGAAACGACAAACGTAAGGCGCGCGCGCAACGGCGCGATAGCGATCGCTATTCGAGCCGGGAGTGTTCCCTGCCAATTCGCGTCCGTTATTACAGTGGCGGCGGCGGCCGGTGCACGCAACCGCTTATCTGCCGGTCTTATCAGCACGCGAGATACGCCACTTTCACCGCATCGGCATAGCCCGAATTCTTCGACAGTGTCGGCGCTCCTCCAACCCGCCCGCGTTTCATTTCCCCTGGCCGATCCGCCGCCGCCCCGCCGCAGAATGCGGTCGGAGCGAATCGAGATGCATCGGCCGGTCTCCCTGCCACCTCCCGCCGCCGCCGCCCCCCCCCTCCCCCGCCGCCCGGTATCGCGCAGGGAAACGACGGGAGGGGACGCGACGCGCCGGTGACCGATCGCCGCGCTGCATCCTCGTTTCGCTTACCTGTTCTGCCTACCTGCAGGCGCGCTCGAAACGGGGATAAATTAAATGGCGGGAGGGGAGGGGGCGGGGAGCGGGGAGGCGGAAGGAGATAATCGGAGGCATTGCGTAACTTACTGAAGTCACCGGGGCAGGATTTGCAGCAGCGACCCGGCAGCAGGACTGGTTCGTCGCACGTGAGTTTTGGACAGTCGTTCTTGATGTTGCGGCATTGAACCCGCGCGATGATCCGCCGTTTCTTCTGCACCTGAAAACAGAATCGCCGTTTTTACAGCAGCAGCAGCAGTAGCAGCAACAACAATAACAACAACAACAGCGCATCGCGAGGGGAGTTTCTCCACGCGCGTTCCCGAATTGCCGGGACTGGCTCTGCCGCATTTCGCGGTTAATTTTATCTCGGTCTTCACTCCGTTCGCGGCTTCACTTCGCGCGGGAATCAAAGATTCACGCGCGAGCCAAGAAGCGTCGGTTGACGACGAGGAGAATCCAGAATCAAGTCCGGAGCTCCATTCCCGGAGCGCGAAACGGTTCCCGAGCGGAGCAGCAATCGAATTCGCAGCAGCGCGAACGACTCGAGCCTCGAGTTACACTCGAGGCGGCTGCGGCACGGATCTATTTGGAATCGCGCGGCTTGCGCCGCGAATTTGCGCGCGTGACGCGGCGCGCTGGCCGCTATCAAAAATCGCGCGCTATCGAACGCGCGCGCTCTAACGTCCGCCTCCCTCCCCTCCGCCACGCACTCGCGGACACAAGGTCCCCCACGAGGGGGAAGGAGGGGGAAGGAGAGAGGACAGGAGGGGTGGGGGGAAGGGCCGAGCCGTCCGGCGAGGCACGACACGTCGCTCCGGCGACTCCGGGCGAAGAAGAGACGTGTGGCCTCTCCGCTCTCGCGGCGGGTGCGTGATTCACGCGACGCGTCTGCCTCGTCCACAAGCAAGACCGCGACCTATCAATAGCTCCTCATGTACACTGAAGAGGGACTGTCATTCCTCCGAAGTCTAAAAATAGAGGCCGCGCTCGCGCTCGCGCTCCACAAGCCGAACATAACAGCGCATCGCCGCGATCTCTCTCTCTCTCTCTCTCTCTCTCTCTCTCTCTCTCTCTCTCTCTCTCTCTCTCGCTTTCTTCCTCCGCGCGTCTTCGGCGTCCTCTCTCATTCCCGTTTCGCCCGTTTCTCTTCACGGTCGATGCGAGCCCTTACGCGGGGAGGGATTCCAATCCGCGAACGCGTAACGCGATGCGTACGTGACGACGCTCGCGAGAGCGTTTCATCTCCCGCGGGATCAGATTTGAGATCAATGTTGCGTGAAAGTGATCCCGCGCGCTTCTTAATAGGATGCATTCCGTCCAATTTATGTCGCGATGAGCCGGCGACTCTGGCTCATCGTCAGATTAACTTTGCTTTGGCAATGAATTAGGAAGGACTGGGAAGGACGGGAGGGGGGAGGGGGGGAGATATATGATGATCAGCGTAACCTCTAGCCGCCCATAAGAACCGTCCGTCAATCCGATCCAATCAAGCTAACAAGTGCAGCGCAGCGACAAGGATAGATAAACGGATACTTATTTCCCTCTGCGTTTATTATTATTATTATTATTATTATTATTATTATTATTACTACTACTATTACTATTATTATTATTATTATTACTTGTTGACAGCGCTGACTCCGCTTAACGATCTCGATAATACTTGAGAGAAAACACGATGGTTCTCGTTAGCAACCGGCGGCGACGACGACGACGACGACGACGACGACGACGACGATGATAATGATGACGATGACGCGGATATTATGCGTGCGTTAAGAGGCCGCTTCATTGTACAAATTAATTTCCTCTGTCACTTCGCATCGCCGATGCGTCAATGCAATGCATCCGCGAGTCTGCAATGACGCGCGTCAACGACGTCTGTGACGAGTGCCTTTCATTTATTCCGCTTTATCTTGGTCGAACGTCGACTTCGACTTCAACCCGCGCGTCGAATGCCGCTGAATGGAAAAAGCGCCCGATCCGAGCAGAGTTAGTCGGAAGTATCGCTGGCTCATCGGTATTTCCGTCATGACGTCAAAAAGAAGAAGAAGAAGGAAAAGAAAAACAATTGGACTTTGCGGGCTTTAATGATCCAATCGCGCGGCGATTTCAATGGCATCGCGCGCGCTCCTACTCGATTCTCTCCTTTCGATGCGTGTCCCCTCGCTCGATCTGTCGAGCAACGATAAATTACTTCTCGAACGATGAATCGCGAGGCTCTCGGTGCGCGCTCGCAAAATTTCGCACACGATGCTCATATCGTGCTATAATCGCTGCACTTAGAGATTTATGCGTGCGCTAAGCGGCGATAAAGCATATATAAATGCACGCAAATACATGATAATTAAATATTATCCGCGATGAACTCACCGGAAAATCAATTATGCGGCCGAGAGATAGAATGAGACAGAGAGAGAGAGAGAGAGAGAGAGAGAGAGAGAGAGAGAGAGAAACAGGGAGAGAGGAGCGGAGAGGAGCATCACACTTGTGCTACGTGTGTTTACTCGCATTTACAGGCATTCGAGTGTCTACGCGAGGCGAGTCTTAAGTACCGGCGAGTCTTCGGGATGCGCGCTCGCATTATCGCGCTTTACCGCGCAACGAAGGCGAGAGGAACTCGCTATTGCGCTCGCCGCACGCATCGCAAGCGGCGTCTCATTAGCAGCGCGAGCAGCGCGAAATTCAAACGACGCTCGCGCAATAGGTGCGCATCACTCGCAATAGTTCGCGAGCGCGAGTCCACCGTTCTCGAGTTCGCTCCGGAACAAACTCGTTCGCTTCTCGTTCGGCATGTCGCGGACATTTAACGCGCGTTTGTACGTTCGTGTCAATGTCGCGGTACTCGCTCTCGCGAGTGCGTTAAATTACATGGCGGTGGCAACGGAACGGAGGTGCCGCGATTGCGAGGAGCCCACGCCTCTCGGATGCACGACTGCATTCTGCTGCTCCGCATAGAGCAGCAGGGCGCAGAAATTTATTCCGGCTTTGCGGCTCCCTCTCCCTTTCCCTCTCTTTCTTTCTCTCTCGCGCGCGTGCTCCCGAGAGGGAGGGCGATCGCGAGATATTTCGCGAGATATCGAGGAGCTCCGGCTCGGCTCCGGAAACGAATAGTTCGTAAGAAGTTCGTAACGAGTACGTCGAGTACTCGTGAGATCACACGGAGCGCACCGCCGCGCGAATGTGTCGGCGATCCGACAAAAGGGAGAGAATACGAGAATCGCGCACGCATGTGTTACGTTGTTGGCATTCATGTATGATAATAAATTCCGGTGACGCCGGCTGCTTCAACGCAGATACTTAACGAATGCGCATAACACGAATGCGTGCGACACGAATGCCTGGATGCTTCGATTTTAGAGCAATCGCTGCAGATTACGATCGGAGGGAATACCGCCGCGCGCGGTATCCGGTATTCGTTTCCGTATAGCGTCTCCGCTCGTAGAGCGATGAAACCGATTGCCGATTTGTGATACGTACCGGTATGCAGTCGCATTTGATGCAGTACATGACTCCGAAGGGCGGTCCCAAATCGGCAAACCATGTTGAGCCCAGCTCGCGGATCTGCTTGCCGAAAATGCATTCTGAAAAATGGAGAACAGGCTGCCGTTACTTGCGATGCTCGTGGATTCGACTTTTTCCGCGAGCGGAAAGACGGATCACTCGCGAGCGTACAGTTAGATTCGCGCATCTTCGCGGCTAAGAATACGCCAGCGGGGGAGGCGGTGGGGGAGGGAATAAAAAGGAAGACGGAAAAGCCTTCCGAGAGAACGGCGGATTCTAAGCGCGAGCGCGACTCGGCCACGCTTCGCTGACGCGCTTCCGCCGCCATCGTCGACGAATGAGGCGCAATTTGAGGCGCGAGCGTAACACGTAACACGCTCGGTATGCTCGTCGCAGTCATTCGCATATTCATCCGCGCTCATCGATGATAATACGTGTCGCGCGTTCATTCAAGCCTGCCGTTCATATCTAGCGTCGACCGGCAGGCGCGGGAAAGACGCGCTCCATTTCGAAAGCAAGGCTCGATCATCATTCGGACTCGACGGACATTTCTTTTCTTTGATGCACCAGACATTTTACCATACATATGAATAAGAATAAAGCAAGCGTTACGTGTACACGCATACGCGCATGAGTGAGTAAGAGASAGAGAGAGAGAGAGAGAGAGAGAGAGAGAGAGAGAGAGAGAGAGAGAGAGAGAGAGAGAGAGAGGGAACTCGGTCATGTGCAAGTTAGAGAAAGGGAAATGGAAACAGGCTCGTTTTGCAGGCGGGTCGATGCACTGAGCGCGACTTAAGTCGCTCTAGCGCAAAGTCGCGGCTCTAAGTAACCGCAAGAGTCCGCAGCGCAAGCTGCTGGATCGAAAGTATGCGAGTCACACGGCACAGTGAATCGCATCTACGTGCTCTCCCTCTCTCTCTCTCTCTATCTCTCTTCTTTCTTTTCGTTCGATCCATTCGTCCACCTTTTCGTTTCTCCGCTGTCGGCGGCTTTCTAAGGAAACGGTACCGGCGCAAGTGAAATCTCGTACGCGCGCACGTGTTCATGCGCGATACATCAGGGATCGTGCTCGTGGCTGCCGATTGTTATCATCGGCTCGCGAGATGTCGTTCCTCACGAAATTCCGTGGACGTGCAATTGCATATCGCAATTGCAAATCGGACTTTAGACCCGATCGATCAACTCTCGCGCCGATGTTGCGCGCGCTCGGCGCGCGAGTACTCGCGAGTACTCATTCGCGCCAGCGGACGAAATGAAATTTCTCTTCGTCGGCCGCCTACACGCGCGCATTGTGTCATCCGTCCGCGCGCGTATCAAGCAAGAGACACGCCGCCGGTGCTATTAATTCTAGTCGCGCGCGTCTAAACGAAGCCCGATACGCGCGCAACTGCGCGCACATTCGGACAATGCGCAATGAAATGCATCCGATTATTCGTGATCGAGTTTTAACCGGCACTTACCGGCGACTGCGCCTCCAATGATGCCTGCGATTTGTCGAACGTCTCTTGGCAATCGAGCTTACGTCGCGTCGGGCGACGTGAGACGCGACGCGGCATTTAAATCTCAAGCGCGTTTCCAAAGCATCAATTTCCATAAATCAAAAGACATCGGGTATTCATACGCATTACCTCGCGCGGCACGCTTTTATTATGAAATCCTATGAATACGTCTTCGCCACTTGATATAAGCTGCGCGAAAAAGAGAAAGAGAAAGAGAGAGAGAGAGAGAGAGAGAGAGAGAGAGACGCACCGGAACACACGGAGCTGTAAAGCACGCGGTCGCTGAGCGAATGGCAAACACGTGCCATCTCTTTCGTTTTTCCATCCTTACTTTTACATCTTTCTCAGATAGATTTACGAACGTGATCTATACACTCGTTTCTCTCTCTCTTTCTCTCTCTCTCTCTCTCTCTCTCTTTCACATCCGATTCTCTCTCGTTTCTCCTTTCGGCATTCACCCGCGCCTATCTGGTTGAGTCTCGAGTTTCACATCACCTTTAGCATCGCTCACTCTCTCTCTTTCTCTCTCTCTCTCTCTCTCTCTCCCGCGTGCGTATGTGCAGTTCCCCTCCCCGCCCCGCCGCGACGCTTCGTTGCAACGAGGAGAGAAGCGACGTTTGCGAGTTAACGCCACCTGTCGTTGCGATTACATAATAAATGCGAAACAACGTGGAAACAAGCAGTGCGGGATATCGTTTCGCGACGCGAGCGATATCTCGATCTATCTCGATCAAGTGATGTACCACGTTTGCGTGGCGCGGATGGGGATCCGCCGTAACACAGGCGCCGCAAGAGAGGCGACAGTCGCGATAGTCGCGATAAGAGCGACTATCTCTAGACACTCGCTAGAGCATAGCTTTGTAATTATGCTCGCCACTCGAGTATCGAGTGCACATGTCGCGTCATGCGCGTCATGCATGGATGTCGCTTTACGTAACGATCTCCGCGACCGTGAGGCGAATTGTCGTCTAGACGAAGCCCTTACTCCTCCGTAAGGTATCGGCGGCTTCATGCGAACGGCTTCAACCTTCTCGGCCGCGTCGCGCCGCGAGACGCTTCAGTGTCTTCCCGCTGAAAGCGGGCAGACACGTAGAGGGTGTGCGTGTGTCATCCGATTGTTTATGTATGCGCGAAGCGTGATCGCATGGCGATATCTGTCGCCGACAGGCGCGATTCTTTCCGTGGGCGACACGCGAGCACGCGGATGCGCGTCGCTTGCTCCCATGTTCTCCTCTTTCGCCTTAACCCATTTCTCGCCCGTCACTCAATCCGTCGTACGATCGTAGATGCGATCCGGCGAGCGCGAATCCCGCAAACTGCTCTTCGCAGCCCGCTCACCTAAATGCTCTCCGCGCGTGTTATTGTTCTCTCGTTCTCTCGTGCATTTATACGCACATGTATGTATATTTTTTTTTTCCTTTCCTTTCCTTTTCTTTTTTCGTTTCCCTTTACGTCAATGCAGCGGTCTTGTATTTTCGGGATGTATTTTGGGAAGCGAGGTTGCGCTTCGCGTAACTTCGCCGGTTGCGTCGGGGAGGCGGGGCAGGCGGGGGAGGGGAGGGGAGGGGAGAGAGGGGAAAAAAATCCTAAAGGAGAGCGCGCGTTTCTTCTCCCTCTCGTAAATTGAATTTCAACTTTCAGCGCAGATTCCCGCCGCGTGGAATGTACAACCGATAGCAGCTTCCACTGCTCATAATCTCCTCGGGGAGGGGGGGGGGGGRGGGGGGGKGCAATCGGCACAGACCTAAAGAGAATTTTCCAGGAGATTCGAGGAAATTCGAGACCTCTGTTGGGCAGAGTCGAATCGTATCGCGTGATTCGATCCGTCAATGATTCATTCCGCCGCACATCGACGATAATAATCTCTCACGGGACACGCGTAGATATTTTTACACGTTTAAGGCGCGTGTACAATCGTCCAATCGGCAGCCGAACAGCCAAAAGCGAGCCGCGGAGAGGTGAAAAAATAATATATCCACGCGCGTTCCCATTGGACACGCGTGTTCCCGTCCCGTACATGTCCGCATATACGCGTGCGTGATGTCACGCAAGGCTCACAGAAATGCCGACCTTGCGCCGCAGGCGCAAGTCAGTGCACGCGTAATGTGATGCATTCACGTTCGCCGAGGCTTTCGGCCGATCCCTCCATCGCTCGCAAGACGGCCGCGCTGATAAGCGGCGGCGGCGGCGGCGGCGGCGGCGACGCATCTGCGATGCGTGGTGTGCGTGCACGTGTCTACGCGCGCAATGTCGTAAATGCAGCAGCCGTGAAACGAAGTATCAGGTAAGGAAATACCGACGCCGCAGCGTCCCGTTCCCGTTCCTTTTAAGCGGAACGCTCGTTAGGCGCGAGAGACGGAAAGCTCTCTCTCTCTCTCTCTCTCTCTCTCTCTCTCTCTCTCTCTCTCTCTCTCTCTCTCTCTCTCTCTCTCTCTCTCTCTCTCTGACTTTGTTACTATTATGCGTTATAAAGGAGGATTCATCGCGAGGATTGAAGAACGCTCGCGCGTTCCGCAACGGCGAAAGGCAGGATAAGCGAGTGATTCGATCAATCCTCTCGCGACGGGATAAAATTCTCGCCTGTCCTTCGCGAGAGGAGAGAAGGAAGAGAGAGGGAAAATGATCGACGCAACTGCGCCGGAACCGTTCGCGTCAGAATTCAAACTCGAATCAAGACTGTCCGACAGATAAGCCGCTGCGAGTCGCGAGCGCTCGATCGCTCATGCGCCGATTTTGCGCCGAGAAACGGGCCGATCTAGCGAACGCGATCTATCAAGGAATTCCCTAGCAGGGAGAAATTGCGGCGCGGAAAAATTGTCGGGGCAAATTCCAAATGTCACCACGAGGAAACGAGCATTCGGACCCTGCCGGATGCAATCCGCGGCTACGAATGCCACGCGGAAGATCCGTCGTGAAGTCCGACGTGAAGTTAGCAGCGGTCGCGAGCTAACGACAGATGATGGATCGGTCGATGATGCAGGCTTGCTTCTCCCACTTCTCTGACTCACTGATGCGGAAATGAACGCGGCAGAAGCGCGAGCGATAAATAATACATCGCGCTTGGATACGAACAAGTTCGATTATCGGAACATGGCAATCGATCGCCATTGAGAATAATCTGCGCTTCTGGTTCCGACGTCGAAACCAAGAATGTCAATCGATATTTCGTTTGCCCCCGTTAACACGAGAGAGAAAGAGAGAGAGAGAGGACGTTCGAAGTTAAATCAAGCTAGCGCGCGCTGATGCAATTAACGAAAACGCGGAGTAATACAACTGAGGCCAACCGAGTGATCCGTTTTATTCGCCGCGGTTGACGAGGAATCGGCAACCTTGCGAAAGCGAGCTCGATATCTGCGCCTTATTGACGGGACATCGAGCGATCGATCAGCGAGCAGGCAGCGAGGTTGCACGCGCGGCGCATTAATCACGCGTGCACCTGCTAGCGAGCCCTTAACCTAACCCGCGACTTTGAGAATCACCTCGCCGCGTCTATTCGGAGCGGGCATCCGCGGGAGTCGACTTGCGATCGATGATTCGAATGCTCCTGCGATCTCGATAGATAACGAGCGCCGATCCGGTCGCTCGTGAATCGTTCGCCTCGTTTCAGGGACATCCGACAGATTTGGAGGACACGTCACGCGCCGTGTAACGGCGTATAATTATCGATGCTGATTTGCATCGGGATTATCTCGAATGCGGGATGCGTCGCGGACACAAGGAATACATAAATATCGATCTCTAGGGACTAATTCCCGCCGCGACATCCGCGATACTCGATACTCGATTCGATCATTCGAGTGGCACTGGGATCGCTCTAGAGGAGTACACGCTTCGCGCGATAGAGCGCATATTGCATCTCCCGGCTTCTCCGGGTGAGCGAAAACTCCATTTCTGGCAGCACACGGACGTAAAACGTCCTGAATGATTTAGCCGCGCTCGGCTCGGGCAAGGTTTACGAGTATGGAGCGTAGTACAGAGTGGCGCCAGAATGACGTTGCCGAGTCTCGTCCAGACTAAACGGATCCGCGCGAAACGAAACGTGTAATGTGTAATATTATTTCAGCGGACGTTTCAGCGAGAACGTCGGCCGAGAACGTGGCGGCGCCCCGCGCGACGCGACACCACCCTCCCTCCCTCCCTCCCTCCCCCTTCCCGCCCTCCCACTCCCTCGTCTCTCGGCGCGAAGGCTAAATCGGGACAGCTCGTAAAATCAGGACGAGAAATCCGCGAGACGCGCGAACGGAGAGGAAGAGGGAGAGAGGGGGGAGAGAAAGAGAGAGAGAGAGAGGGAGGGGGGGAGAGGGAGGGAGAGGAGAAAGAAAGGAAAGAGGGGAAAAGAGAAAAAGAAGGGAAAGGTGCAATCGGTGCTTAACGGTGCGCGCGTAATAATCTTCGTAATAAAACTAACTCTCGGGTTCATGCGCAAGCCGATACGATGCGATACGGGCGATACGCGCGATACGAACGACACGGCGAGAAAGAAAGAGAGAGAAAGACATATATATATATATATATATATATATATATATATATAATATATGTATATATATATATATATATATATATATATATACACACACACGTACGTGTATGCGCGAGTATTAGTGCGCGCGCGTGTATGGCGCGATTCTCGAAGCTTCGGCTAGTAAGTAACGGCGTAAGTAGGAATGCAAGTGACGTTAACGGTATGCGATTGGCGGTCGTATCTGCTAATAAAATTCCAAATTTTCAGCGACAGATCGATCGATCGAACGATGTCCAGCCGGGAATAATTACGCGACGAGGGAAGGATTACTTTCGATTTTCGCTTTTTCGAGCTCGGGAACGCGAACGGGAATAAAGGAGAGGCACTGTGCCGCTCTCGAATTCGCGCGCAAGTTTCGCATTACGCTCTTTCGACTTTCGACTTTTTTATACGATACTGGGGATCTCGCGTGAAGGCGCGAACACGTGGCGTTTCCTAAAATCGGCAAAGCGGGAAACTCGCCTCCTTCCACTCGAGATATCAACACGGAAACACCAGGACGCGCATCTCGGCGCAAAGGACAGCGAAATGTTCGATAAACCCTGATGCATCGTCGCTAGTTTATTCAGCAAATCCGTCGATGCGACAAGACGCGTCCCGAGCGCCACTTTCCCCCAAAGCTTCTCTTCGCCGCGAAGCGGCGTCTTCCACACCCTGCCGATCGGCAATATCAATCGCTCGAGCATAATCTAATCGCTCCACTCGGCAAACTTATTCGCACACGTTGAACGTGTACGATCTAACAAAGACCCACCCGGACTTTCAAAGCCGGTGAATGCCAAACTCCTCGTCGTGCTCGATTTCTTCGCGTCGATCAAGCGCGCGCTGCCCTCGCTGTGCGAGTTCTCATGACGCTTCGATTGCGCGACGCTCTCAAAGAGAGACGCGTGACCGAAATCAGGATCGCGAAAGTAATGCCGCTGCCATCCCGTGCAAGAAACGTGACTACTTACGGGATCAATCGAGTGTCTCGGACAAGCAAATAGGAGCAAGGCTGCTTCTCCAGACGCGATGCACGCGATACGCAGCGATGGACTCGAGCAAGGATATTTTGCAATTTCCTTCCCGAAGAAGGAAGAAGAAGCGAAACGACGACGGAGAGTAGACCAGAGGAGGAAATGAAGAGGGGAAAGGAGGCCGGAAAGTCGCCTTTTATCCTAGGCAGACGTGAACGCGTTCGCAAACTCGCGCGTTTCACGTTCGCGCGGCTACATGCCACACACGCGCAACGAGGAATCTCGTTCCGTTGTGTCCGGTGACCTTGGAAACGCGTATAATAAGAAAGCAAACCGGCAAATAAACGTCCTCGTAATTTTAGATCCGCCAAATCCAGAGACGGGACGAGCGAGATGTCTCCCCGATATCTCTCGTCCTTTCTCCCTCCCTCTCCCTCTCTCTCTCTCTCTCTCTCTCTCTCTCTCTCTCTCCCCCCCTCTCCCTCTCGCCGCGCCTTTGGTCTGCGACTCTTTTCACCCTCGGCTCTGTTTTCTTCTTCCTGCGATCACGCAAGAGCGAAACCAGATACCGGAGCACTGTGTCATGCTCGCAGGGATGCCCGGCGAGCTCCGCGGACTCGAATCGCTAAATCTCTCAGCTCTCATCGATCGATCGATCGATCGAATCCCTCCCTTCCTCGATCATCCGAGGGAGGCTCGCAACGCTTGCCTGATCGCGAAGCGGACCTTGCTGCTTGGAAATTCTCTTCAGTTCCAGTCTCGGAATGCGCTTCCGCTTGATCGTGCACGATCGCAACCTCACGGCAAGGTTGTCGCGTCGTTGGCAAGGTTGCCCGCTACGGAGAAACGCATCGGGAGTACGAGCCACACCTACGAGTCATCCGAGGATAATGGCGATACTGGCAAGCTTATTTCGCGCATCCTGTCGTGCCTCGTCCGGTCGGGCGCGAATTGAGCCGGCCGATCGGACGATAAAATCTCCGATATATCTCGGTCAACGATCACGCCACGCGATTCCCACCAAAAGTCCGCCGATATCCCCCTCCCCCTCCCCCAGAGGATATCCTTCAGGCACCTGTGTTCGCTTTTTGCATGTGCACTGCGAATCACTGCAGGATTCTGCAGAAAGCAGAAGAGCAACAGAGAAGAGATGGAGAAGAAGAAGAAGAAGAAGAAGAAGAAGAAGAAGAAGAAGAAGAGGCGGAGGAAGAAGAAGGAGAACCGAGAAGGAACGGGGGAACGAAACAGCTCGCGAGGAACGAAAGAGAAGAGAAACGAAGAGCCGTTGGTCGCGCAGAGGGGAGGTGGCGAGTCGTTTTGTGTCTGCAGCTCGTCTAAATATATACGATCCTCTCCGCGGCACGGAGGAGATGCAGGCCTCTCTCAAAGAAGCAAACGCGCCACTCGGTCTTCATTTTAGAGAAATGCCGCGTCGCCGCCGCCCCCTCCCCCTCCCCCCTCCCCCCCTAACGCCCGCTCGCGAGTACTCGCGGAAACTCGCGCGATTCGTTCTCGGCCGAAAGCATTCCTCGATCGGGGAACCCCCTCCCATCACCACCACCAGCGACATCGACACCACGTTTCGTCTTTCGTTCGATGCGATCTCTCGAACGGAACGATCCTGCGCTCGAGCGCAGGACTCGTCGCTCGCTCATTTGCGGGCGCGTTACGTTCCGCGACGGGCACGAATCAGGAGCGACCTCGCGAGATGCGCATCTCCAGATGCGGTAACCTCAGGCCTTCCGCTCTTCTTCTCTTCGCGTGATCCTCATCGAGCGCGGATAGCGACGCGTTACGAAGCGCGCGAGACGAAAAGCGTCGCTTGAACTTGACCCCTCCAAGCCTCGAGGAGGAGGAAGCTTGACCTCTTTCCGAAAGATCCGGACGCTCCGTTTGCTTCCACTTTCCCGCTGCCCGCTTTTCCTTGGCCTTGCCGCCGTGAATCGTATCTCGATCAGGTGAATGGATCGCCCGGAGATCGAATGAAGCGCACGAAGAGCGCTACACGCACTCGACGAGCACGGCTTTCACATAAGAGGAAAAAGAGAAAGAAAACACGCGTTTAGCTCGCTAAACTTCTTTAATGCACAACGGCAGCGTTGTCTTCGTGGCTGCAGCCAATTAGTTGGGAATCTTGTACGGGAGATCGGGCCGGCGGGRGGGGGGAGAGCTTTCGATCGCACCGCCGCTACGTGAATAAGGTCCATTTATGTAAAACTTTCAGTGCGCGCGGTAGTACGTTTCCGAAGCCGTCTTCTTCTTCTTCTTCGCTTTTCTTTTCTTCTCCCTCCCTCCTCTGGAACGAGTCCTCCCCCAGCCCCTCCCGAGCCGGGCTCGCGGGATTTGGTGGAAAAATTCAGCGATCCGGTGAAATCCGGATACAAGGAGGGAGGGAGTGGGGGAGAACATAGATGCGGTCGTTATTAAGGCGAATGCCGGGCGCGAACGGACAAAATTGCTCCGTTATCTGCGATTACGCTCGCACGGGCAGGCATGGTCCGGAAGATAAAGCTGTCGAAACACCGTGCTGGCAGATTGGCAACACGAAGATGATTCGGTCGGGACGCATCCCTCTCTAAAGAGGGGGGCAGAGTCCGTTTCAAGGTCGCTGAAGTGAGACACGTCGGATGTCGGAATTGAGGATTAAGAACGATCGAACGCAGAGAAATGAAGAGCCATGCCGTGCTGGAGAGATGTCGAGCCATCTCGTCGAAGGGAGAGACGACAAGAGCGCGACACGAGGATTGGCGCTATCGGCGCGAGAGAAGGAATAAGCTTTCATGGAAACGGATCGCGCGCACGCAGATACGCGACGCTAGAAGCCCGCGCGACCGCATGCGCAATGTTTATGCGCCTGCAACGTTAAGACTCGCGTGTGAGGCTCGCGTGTGCGAGCGTTGTCCGTCATCTTGATGATAACGCTGATTGAGATAATTACGGTGCGCCGGTTAACAGCTGCTTCGAATTTTTCGCGATGACGGAAGAAGAAACGGACCGCGAAGGAAAAGAAGAGGAAGAAGAAGAAAAAGAAGAAGAAAAAGAAGAAGAGAGAGCAAGAGAGAGAGAGAGAGAGAGAGAGAGAGAGAGAGAGAGAGAGAGAAGACTCGCCAAGAGCGTTAGAAAATTATGCATACGCGCGTAAAAGAGGCATGGTCGCGACGCTCGATGGATCGATAGTCGAGAATTAACACGCAGGAGAACATTGCGAGATGTAATTCTCCGGATGATCGATACGCCGCGAGTCACTTATCAGAGCTCGCGCGCGCGCGCGCGCGTCGATCGCTTCAGCCGCATTTCTACGTGCACCGACATCGTCGATGTTTCCAAAACATCGCGCAATAATACGCACCGCGATAAAACGGTGCTCGAATAACGATCGTCGCGCGCGCGCGCGCGCGCGCGACGATTATCGCGAATTATTGCGCGAATCGGACTGCATTTCAGACGTTTATCCGTCAGCTCGCGTGCAATCGCTGGACCGCCGGATAAATTTTGTCGGATAAATAAACAAGACGGAGAGATATCAGGATGCGAAACCAACGCAGATGGGGAGGGGAGGGGATGAAGAGCAAAGAAATCAGCGGAGGGGGAAAGGGGACAAGCGGATATTGCTAGATCCTTATAAAGAGGAGAAACGAGCCACTTGGATTCTTCTCTCTCTCTCTCTCTCTCTCTCTCTCTCTCTCTCTCTCTCTCTCTCTCTGTTCCCCTCCGCACCGTACGTTCCCTCTCGCTTCATCCTGTCCCTTTCTCTCGATTACGCGGGAAGTAAATCGCCGATACGGCACGATTCGATAGACCGAGCGGAAAGTTCTCGTATGAGCAAACTCGTACTCGCGAAAATCGCGAGAAGTAATTTGCGAGTCGGAGAAGACGAAAGAAGAAGAGGAAAACTGTTGGCGGAAAATCTCGGCGTTCGCCAGTCGGCGATTGTCACGCGATTTCGCCGAGAAATTCACGCGAGCGGCGAGCGGCATTGAGCGTTTCCGCGATCGGCTCGCGGAAGATCGAGAGAGCGGCGCGATTCGAGAGAGAAGGATCGCAGGCATACACGATCCGCGCGGGTTACACGACGCGGTGAAAGTGCACGAATCTCCACGGCGTGTCGGTGCCGCCACGAAGAAGAGGAATGCATCCAGCGAGTCGCTAGAAAAGCGACTACAGGCGCGCGCGCACAGAAAAAGATAGAAAGAGAGAGAGAGAGGAAGAGTAAAACCGCGCGGTGCGATATTCTCGCTCCGTTTCTCCTTTTGTTTCCTCCTTTCCCTCTTCCTTTTCTCTCTCTCTCTCTCTCTCTCTCTCTCTCTCTCTCTCTCTCTCTCTCTCTCTCTCTCTCTCTCTCTCTCTCTCTTATACACACACACACACACACACACTCTCTCTCTCTCTCTCTTTTTTTCTCTCGCTGGCGCTCGTTCGCCATTATGTAAGAAGAGCGGCGGCAAAGTCGCGGCTTCCCTTCTCATTTCTCTCCCGAGACGAAACACGCACGCACGTCCGCACGCACGCACGCACGCACGCACGCACGCACGCACGCACGCACGCACGCACGCACGCACGCACGCACGCGCTCCGTCCAACGCTCTCCCGTAACCTTTAAAGGCCAGCAAACCGCAGCGCACGGTGCCGCGGCGCTCGAGCTGGCTCGAAAAAAATGCTAGCCCGGCTAACAACAAGTGCGCGAGGAGGATCCATCAGCCAGAGGTTCCGCGAGAGATCGAGGACCATGCCGGTCGATAAGAAACTCGCCGGAGCGCGGTCCGAGCGAGCGGACAAGCGGGAGAGAACAAGGTGGAGATGCAGTCTTCTTACCGGCAGCCCGGTGAGGCCTCCTCGCCCAGTCATCCTCTATTAAGGGCGCGACCTTTCGCGCGCGTAACGTCAAGAGGCAAGAAGCGAGGACGAGGAGGACCGGCAGCATCAGACCACCACCGTGGAAATGCATCTTGACGACGACTCTCGATCTCTAGCAGGCGGCAGCAGCCTGTCCTCTTCTCTCCGTCCGTCGTTTATCAGCCGGTTATTCCGTCGCAGTTGCTGCTGGCACTCGCGCTCTTGGCTTCGCGCGTTCTCCCTCTCTCTCTCTCTCTCTTTCTCTCTCTCTGTTGGTCGTCGCGGTCGAAGCCACTGGCACTGGCTCTATAGCGAGGATTTCACCACACGAAACTTGTGCACTATCTCTGTCACGGCGCTCGAGCTACTCTCCTCCCGTTTCCGTTAGGTCCGCGCGGCGTGGCGTCGCGTGGCGTCGCGTGGCGTCGCGTGGCGTCGCGTGGCGTTCATCGGACAGACGACGACGAGGAGGATCGAGAGGAACGGTGAGAGAGCGAGCGGAAAAGAGTGTCCGAGAGTGCGGAGAGCTCGAGGACGCGCGACTCCGCCGTCTCTATTCTTGCGCGGCGTCGCGTCGCCGTCGAGGTATCAGCGTCGTCGACGACGACGACGACGACGACGACGACGACGACGGTGGCGGCGGCGGCGACGGCGGCGGCGGCGGCGGCGGTGGCGGCGGCACGCGTGACTTGACCAAGACCGTCTTCTCGCGAACTTTCCGCATTACCGCTCGCGCGCGCGCGCCTCGCTCGCACGAGGAAACCGAAGCGGGGCGAACTCCGAGAAAGCTCCGCGCCGCGCCGCGCCGCTCCCGCGCGATCTCCCGATCACCGTCCTCTCACGCCTCCGCCCCGCTGCGCCGGGCACCCGTGAGCGCGATACTGCGCGCGTTTTATAAGGTGGCCAGGTACGCGCGAGCGAGCGAGCGTGCACCGAGAGACGGGGAGGCGCGGGAGAGCGAAGCGGATTCGTTCGTCGCCGCCTGCCCTCGTCTTCTCTCTCCCTCTCTCCTTTGCGTTCTCCTTCTGCTCTCCTCTGCTCTGCTCTTCCTCTCGTCTTCGCCTTTCTTCTCTCCTCTCCTCTCCTCTCCTCTCCTCTTCTCTCCTCTCCTCTCCTCTCCTCTCCTCTCCTTTCCTCTCCTCTCCTCTCCGCTCTCTGCGTA
Organism: Eciton burchellii; assembly: GCA_020341155.1. Lineage (NCBI taxonomy): Eukaryota > Metazoa > Arthropoda > Insecta > Hymenoptera > Formicidae > Eciton > Eciton burchellii. Next base: position 1,294,595 of record JAHMML010000029.1, read on the forward strand.
TCTGTTGTTCTCTTTACTCTCTCGCCGTGCTCGCGTTCGCGGGATGAGAGCGGCGGTGCGGCGCGATGGCAGACGGCAGATTCCGTGTTGGCGGCTCGCGATGCCGCGCTCGCGCTCCAACCGTATCGGATGGCGAACGTCCGACTGACTGACTGACTGACCGCGAGCCGTCTGCTGAACTCGGTTCAGGGGAGGGAGGAACAGATGGAGGAGGAAGAGGTGGAGGAGGTCCTCCGCGCGAGCGGAGCGCGCGAGCGCGTCCGCGACACTCTTCCTCCGTCGTCCTCTTGGTCGCGATCGCGATCGCGATCGCGATCGGGGGATTCCCCCAGGCACTCGCTCGCGATGGCCGCACCGCGCTGACCAGCTTTCGGATGCGCGCGAGCGAGCGCGACTGCGAGCGCCACGTCTGATATCAAGCACTACGCTTTTACACCTTCGCGTCTTCCCTCCTCCGATGGACGACGCGATGGACACCGCGACCCGACACCGACCGACGTGCCAACGAAAGCGTCGCTCTGTCTAGCGTCGCGCTCGTATCGTCTCCTCTCTTATAATAGTCTTTAATCACGTGCTCCGCGGCCCCTTACCGATCTTCTCTTCGCGGAACGGAAGAGAAGAAGAAGAAGAAGAAGAAGAAGAGGAGGAGGAGCAGGAAGATGAACCCTCGAGGAGGAAACGGAGCGCACCGCCGCGAAAGAGAGGCACGAGATTACTGAGATTATCACCGCTGATAATCGGCAGCCGGTTATCTCTTCCCTCCGTCCTCCGACGTAGCCGATAACGAGCGAACGACAGGTCTCGGCTCGATGTTCGGGGCGACCGAACGAGCTCGCCGAGCTCTCGAGGGTACTAGCTTCCGGTAGGCCTCGTAATGACAACTGGCCGTAGCCTGGCCGGGCTCGTCGCTTTTATGGGGATGGCTGCCGCGCCACGCCGCGCCACGCCGCGCGAGCCAGGGGTTAATCGGGAGAACTCGTGTCGTCCGGCCGTGTTACTTCGGCCGCGCGCGCGATGGGTGTTGCGGGTGTAGCGAATCGCCGCGCCGTCCGGCGTCCGGAGAGGTGTGCGAGCCGACGCCACGCGTGTGGGTGCGCCATCCCCACCGAGCCAGGTCGCTGCGACACGGATACCACTACTGTCGCAAGAGTCGTCAACCGTGTCGTCGACGACGACGACGACGACGGCGGCGGCGGCGGCATTCGCGCGACATTCGCTATTCGTGCGGGAGACGGAGACACCATCGATGGCATTGCGAACGAATGTCAAATATATTTGACAAAAGTTGTTTGCGCGACTTATTCGCGACTTATGCTGCGAACAATGTAACCGTGTTTTCTCCTTTTCTCTCTCTCTCTCTCTCTCTCTCTCTCTCTCTCTCTCTCTCTCTGTCGTTTCCCTTCTTCGCGCAGGCATCTAAATTTCACCGGCACCTGCCGGAGTTGAATAAGTTTATGCGACTCTTCGCGCGCGCGCGCGAGCGTGCGTGTAATGTTGATATAAGACACGAGGGGTAGGGGGAGGGAGCGGGGGAATCCCGCAGATATGTGGAAGCTGCGAAGAGGAGAAAAGAAAAATGACGGGACGAGACCACGGTACGGTAACGCTGTCGTTCTCGCATTCGAAGGTGAGAAGGAACGACTGCCTTCGCAGATTCCACGTGAGATACCTGCGGCATTCTTCGTCCTGCAGCGGGATATTAAGCCGGATGCACATTCGTCGTGGACGTATTTCGCCGTATTCGTTTCTAGGAAAAACATCTTCCGCCTTAAAAACGAATTTTACGGCGGATTTCGCTGGCGATCACGTAGGGATCCCGGCGCTTAAGATCCCTCTTTCTTTATGATCCTCGCGCTTCCATTCGTTGCGCCGAATTATTATTCCCGTTGACTAATTTCGCTGAACACCCTTCGCCCGCACGGCTATCCCGACCAAAAGGAAGAAGAAAAAAAAGAACGAAAAGAAGAGGAGGAAGGAGAAGAGGAAGAAGAAGAGGAAGAAGAAGAAGAAGAAGAAGAAAAAGAAAGATCATCCTCGGGTTCTGCGAATGCGCCCAATGATTCCAAGCCAGAGAGAGAGAGAGAGAGAGAGAGAGAGAGAGAGAGACCGAGGGAGAAGGGGGGAGGTATCGCCACCCCATCGACGTGACGCGCGGCGCCGCTTTTATCAGCGGTGCGCATCTGATGACGAGCCGAGATGTTAGCACTCCCACGCCGTTAGGCCGTCCATTTATCCCACCTGACGTACAAAACTCCACCCTCCGCCTTCATTCTCCGCCATATCTCCGATCGCGAAATAAATAAAAGGGCAAAGAGAGAGAGAGAGAGAGAGAGAGAGAGAGAGAGAGAGAGAGAGAGAGAGAGTGAGGAATGTACGCGTGCGCGGCGGCGATCGAGAGGCGCGACTCCCCCAATTTCGCCGGCGATCTCGGTCGTCATTGTACGCGCGGCTCGCATGCGAGGGCGAGGAGGATAAAAGGGGGAGAAAAAAAGAAAATCGCGATGATCGCCCTCGCAGGATCATCAGTCTCTATTGTGGGGCTTTACGATGGAATTCTGACGGTGCAGTTCCCTCGCGTTTTTATATACGACCCGCAGGTATGGCGCTTACGGCGCGGGAGAAAAGGGCGCAACCCTCCCTCCCTCCCGCCCTCACGTGCACGCGCGTGAATGAAACGGCCACGCCGTGGAATGGGAATGGGAATGGGAATGGGAAGAGACCGGGGCAGAGGGACGGTGGTGAGGGGTTGGGGTTGGGGCGGGGGGGGGGGGGGGGAGGGCGAAGGAAGGAAGAAAGGAAAGCACCTCGGAGAGGTCGACCCGAAAGGATGCTTTACGGTCGCTATTCATAATCGAGAATGACAAATCTAATAGATTTTCGGTCTCCGCGCGGTCTCGGCCGAGCCTTCGGCGGAGGAACAAGGACACGGCTAGAGCGGTTAGAGCGGCGCAAGCGGGAAGAAGAAAACAGAAAGCAAGAGAGACAACGAGAGAGCGAGCGAGCGGTTTTATTCGTGGCACAAGGAGCGGATGTAACGCCTCATCGAGGCTTTTCGGCCACTCGGTCGAGTCCTTTCCGCGCCATCGTGTTTAACAATAATAATCCCCCGCCCCCCCCCCGCCGCCCCCGCCCCCGCCCCGCGCCGCGAGGGGGGCCCACAAATAAAGTCAAACTCGTTTATGACAAAGAGGCCCGCTGACAATGCTCCGCGCGGTGTTGTGCGTGTCGTGCCGCGCGCGATGGAATGTGGGAAAGGTTCGGTATTGTCATTGGCGCGTTTAAGCCGCGCGCATTAAGCCGAGACATTCCGGGCGCAGGCGCCGACAAACCGAAAGGAGGACTCCCAATATTTTCCTTCAAGGCCCCCGAGAATCGACAATCCACTACTCGCCGCGGAATGCTCCGTTAGCGGGCGCGCGCGTCACGCCGCATCTAATGAGCGAATTATCGAATCCGCTCTCGCCGTGCGTGTTCGGCTTCACGCCCCGCATCGCCGCGCCGCTCGCTCAGCGCATGCTGCGCACGTGCTGGCTGGCTCCATGAGATTTCATAATTTCATGCGATCCCCTGCCCGATACGCGCGTGCGCAAGCGAGCAAGTGCAACCGGCTTAACGGACCGGCGCCATTCTCGGCTCCTCGGTTGATTCTTTCGTTCAACTTTGCGCGCGGATTCACATGAACGCGACAGGAAGTTTCTTCTAACCTCGACTTATCCGCATCGAGGGGTACCTCCTTCTCTCTCTCTCTCTCTCTCTCTCTCTCTCTCTCCCTCTTCTTCTTTTTCCGTTTTCTTTAATCGAAGAGCGAGCGCGGAGCGAGTCGCGACGAACGATCTTCGATCTTCGCATTTTCGCGCGAAATCGCCAGTCAAATCGTCGTGTCAACGCGAGAGAGATACGCGGCGACGAACAAACGAGGGAGACCGCACGCGCGTCATTAATTATGACAAAAGTGAAAGCGCGGGACGGCGCGCGGCCGATTTCCTCGCGCGGCTACGCTCGTTTCGTTTACTCAAATGTCAACGCGATCGGTCGTTTATCGTTGGAGGATTAACCGGGTAATGGACGACGGTCGTAAACGATCGGCCGACCAGACACAATAAAGCGCTATGCCGCGTGCCGCTGCTTCCTTCTCTCTTCTCGTCTTCCTTCTTTATTTCGCGAATGCGAGCGAGCGCGCGAGTGTCGCCGCGTCGAATTAAATCTAAGGTCGCGTCGACTTTGGCAACGATATATCGAGACGCGAGAGCGCTCCCGCGTCGATCTCGATGCCTTTTGCGACCCGGAAGAAACTCGTTTGTCTCCTTCGTATCGTGTCGCGTCGAGCGACAGATATCCGCGTTCGATTTTACGCGTTTCTTGCAACGCGTCCTTGCAACGTATTCCTTCTAACGAAACTTGTAGCGCTATATATTTCAGCGCCGGATTGATATACATGTATGTTTGGCGTTTTATGTTATATCTGTATATTGCCTGCATATCGAGTTACCCGAGAAGGTGCAAGAGAGAGAAAGAGCGAAATAGCAAAGGGTTAAGAAGAGAGTGAAACTGAAGGAAGTAGGCGAATAAAGAAAATCGATGGAGACTGAAGGGAGGAAGAAGAAGATAAAGAAATTATGTCGAGCTTAATGCTCGGAGATTCCTGTCGCTTGCCGTTCCGTTGAAGCTTTTTCGACCAATCATAGCCAGCGATCTCGAGCCGGAGACGAACGTGTGGACATTAACTGTACATATTTACAGTTACGGAACTAAAAAGGCCGGCATTTCGTTTAACGAGGATCGACGGGAAGCATCTTCGGCGAATGCAGCCGATTCGATGCAACCGAATAGCAAGCGGACGGACGTTTCTCGGCCTGGCGCCGTTTCACGCCAGTCAATCTCCGCCAGACAATGCTTCCACCTTGCAGAGAACCGAGAGGAGACCCGCTGCACCTCCCGACTCACGACTCGTGAATAAAATTATTGCGCAGACAGACGTTCCCGTTTGGTCCAAGCCTCTTTGGTCACTCTGGCCTCCCGGAATAAAACCCGCGATGAATGCCGAGGCACGTTCCGCACGTTTATTGAGCATTTCCACAACAATTTCCCCCCCCGAAGAGCGTTTCCGCAGATCCGGGAAACGAATTTTCGTGCAAACATGCCGGGACACGTAGCTGTGATAAAGCTGTGCGCGACGTGCAAGCGTCCTGCTACCATTAGAGTTTGCGAGAGCACGCTTCACAACGGGCCCCCATTCAAGTTCGCGTTCTTAGAAAGTGGTGACAAATGTGGCGCCTTAGCGGAGACACCTGTCCGACTCTTGCCGAGATATCCGATTTATATGTCAGCCGTGTCAGGTAGAAATATTTCCTTTTCCCGCAAGAATTTCACGGATCAATTTCGTGCGTGCGTATGCATCTTCCGTTCGCTGAACGGACAATCGGTTTGGCAAACTGGCAATGTTCCGAATTATAAGCTTCAATAGGGATCGATGAAGACCTTCGTTCTCCAAGAAAAGCCTGTTCTCCTGTTCCTTTCCTGTGCTTTCTCAGTGCTCAGGGGAAAATTTGCCGGACAGACCTGGCGCGAATTTATTCGTGCGGCATTCCCGTCAGGCTCCCGTCATCGAGCAGCCTCCGTTCCCATCTTTCTCGTCGCGTTGGCTCGCGGTAGAGATAGCTACCTAGTATCTAGAGATGCGAGATGCTTCGGGATTACATCGGAATTAAACGTTTCTGCACGGATAAAAGCCGAACCCGTTGATTCGGAGCCGTTGATCGCGCGACCGTGTCAATCATCGATCAAGTATAATCAACGAGCTGAGAAGAACGTGATCGCGCGATTCATCGAGCGTCAACTTCATCGCGAAACATGAGCATCGAGGGAAAAAGATTAAGGAGAAACGTTTGTCATTGCTTCGACGACTGTCGATATCGATCTGTACAATGCCGCTAAATCTACAACATCAACGAGATCAACGAGACATTTCAGCGTTCAGGGTTACTCTACTCGCCATTGCCTACGTCGATTTCATCAACCCTTTAATCGCGCGTTCCCCTATCAGCGACGTGTTACTTGCGACGAAAAAATCGTCGGAGACGCCGCTCTATCTTTCCGGACGCCGCACTAGCGCGTAGTATTTCCCGCGAGTGGTCATCCATGATGGGGGAATACGTGTGAATATCGCGTAAACACCGACTGCAATAATATTACTATAAATACATGCGCATGTGTGCGAGGCGAGGTCGGCGTACAGGCGCTGGCGCCGGCGCTCGCAGGCGTGTACATTACACGCGTCGTGGAAGCGTTTACTCGTTCTATGTGTTCGACGTTACGCTCGCCCTCTTATTCGCCCGGGTCCCTCACCTCCCCCCTCTCCCCCTTCCTCCCCCCGCGGCTTTTCTCCCCTGCCTCCATCTGCCGTTTGCCCCCCCCCCCTCGCCCCCCCTCTCTCTCTCGCTCGCTCGCTCGCTTGTCGCGCCCATCTTCTCCCACGAGCCGACTACTCCTCCGGCCGGTGTTCCTTACCAAACTGACCGGTCGCGCGCCTTGCAACTGGCTCGGTTGAACGACCAACCGGCTCCATCTCCATCTTTCCGTTTCTTTCTCTCTCTCTCTCTCTCTCTCTCTCTCTCTCTCTCTCTCTCTCTCTCTCTCTATCTGTATCTTTCCTCAATCCTGTGCGTAAACGCTCGCGCGTCGTCGAGGGATGATGAAAAAAAGGGGGGAAAGAGGGGAGAAAGGAACGGGTGCTTCTTGCCGGTTTTGCCGATTTCCCTAGGGCTCGGCGACGCGCGAGCGATGCATCATCGTCGTCATGCGGCGCTCGCGCGGAGGTGACCGGGAATTCGTCGGTCGGTTCGTTCGTCGGCGCGAGCGTGTACACGCTCGCGCGTACAGCGTACGCGCGTGCTCATTTATTAGGGATTTATGCGTCGCGCGCGCAAATTATCGTGCGCGAGCACATAGACGGGAGGGTATTATTCGTCCCACACGCTCGGTCGTTACGGCCGCGGCCGCGCAATGACTCTCCTCTCGTTCCCCGATCCGGGGCTCATTGTTAGTCGAGTACGCCGTTTCTGCGTCTGGGCGCGTATATGTAAATTGCGCGTCTCCCTCTCTCTCTCTCTCTCTCTCTCTCTCTCTCTCTCTCTCTCTCTCTCTCTCTCTCTCTCTCTCTCTACGCGAAAAGAAACGTGGCGGCCGTGAATGTACGGAAGGATCGCTCCCCGAGGTAAATCTCAGAGCGAATGCGATAGCTGCCAGAGCTTGGCGAGAGCGCCAAGTCGCACGCGAGTCGCATCGCCCGCTGCGCGCGGGCGTCGCTGACATTTGGCCGCCCTGCCTCGAGCGTCACGTCTCGCGCCAAACTTCACGACGCTCTGCCGTCGCGCTGCTCCCAATCGTTTGCGGCCGCTAAAGCGAATCGCATTCGGTGCTAGCCGTGATGCTTCCGATTCCAGCTAACGGCAACTTCCGCGACAACTACGCATTCCTATGCGTGAAGTTGCGCACCGATGGATCCGCGATCCGCGCGAATCGACGCAAATGCGGGACAACTTCACCTCGTCCATCCGATGGACTTCGTTTTCGTTTCTCCGTCTCTTTTTGACGAGGAGGGATTAAAATACCGCCGACTGGAATCCTTAGGAAGCGAACTCTCCTCCCAATTGGATATCGCGCGTCGCGCTGTATGCGAATGCGGATCCAGCGTTGTGCGTTGCGTTGATCGGACTCTCCGTAGCGAGGAGAACGCGCAAGAAATAAATTTACATTGTAATGTTTAGCTTAATGCGTGCATTAACGCATTAAGCTAGGCGGTCCGGACGACTTTACGATGCCAGCAAGATTTGCGATGTCACGAGTGATCAGTCGCGCTGGGGGCAGACAAGCGTCTTCTCGATCAGGAATCAAGCTCGTTGTCTCTCCGTTTGTCTGTCCGTTGTCGCGCGAAATGCGGCGGCGCGTTGCTTCCACCTTGGCGAGAGTCTCACGTTTCTTCGCGCGAAGAGACGTGTCCCTGTCGCGATGTCGCGCAATCGTGGATATCGCGACCGTCCTGGCGCCGCGATATTACCATACGATTATCATAAACTAAGCGGGAAATGCAATAAAATTTAAATATCAACAGCGCCTATTCCCGAGTAGCCGTCGAGATATCTGGAAAAGTAACGCTTTTTTCCTCCGCAGACCGGCAGACTGTCGGCGCCACCTCGCGCACACAGAGAAATCGACCTTATCGCGTTCGCTATCGTTAGCGAACAGGCTAAAACAGGCGGCGCGAATTAATGACTGATTACGCGGCATTCCTCAATGCGCTTGTAATCGCGTCTGGTATATGCGCGCGTTTTTATTCGAAGCGGCGCAATAAACGCGCCGCTCCCCCCCCCTCCCCCCGTCACACAGATCGCATTAGATACCAGCATCCGACGGCTCGCGTCTGCTAGCGCGACGCAGCCACCCACACTCGCGCGCACCAACACGCGCGCGCGTGCGCGCGCGAAGAAAGGTAAGTGCCATGCTGCCACGCCGATCCGGACGTTTTATGGCGCGCGCGCACGTCGTTAAACGATGGGAATGTTGGCGCCGCTCGCATGACTCCGCGCAGAACTGGAGGTATATAGCGCTCCTCCGCTCGCATAGCTCCGCTCTGGGCAATAACGCAACGCACGAGCGACCGCTAGTGCGCCTCGCGAGGATCTGCCGCGTCTCTCCAATCTAGAGCGACAAGGACCGCGAGAGCAGGACCCCCCCCCGTGCCCGCCGCCGCGACGCGCCGCGCATCGAGGGTGAGGCGTGGTGGGGGCAGCGCGCTATGGGAATTCTCTCGGCGAACATTACGAACTTCTTCGCTCGACTCGCGAGTAATTCGTGCTGTTGTCGCGCGCACGCGCGCGCGTGCGTTATATGCGCCACTCAGCTGCGGTGACTTTCCCGATTGATTCCTGAGGTTACAGTCGCGGATTTTGCAGCAACGTTTGCGCAAGAAAGAGGCCGTTTCGAGAACTCGAAACAACTCGCCGACGTCAAGCTCGATCGCATAGAGCTCGACCGAGATGATATCACGATGATACGATCGCGAGTCGGAGTTCCGCATCGGAACGTTCACGATCCCAAAGTCACGTCGAAGAGAAAATGCAGACACGCGCGCGATAAACTCTGAAGCTTTACCGCTTTCGCGTCTCGTCGCAAATCTTCTCTCGTTAGCACCTTTCTAGCGACACCGTTTCTCTGCCAGCTAGCATCCCGAGTGCTCCGGAACCAGGACGGTTGTCGTAGAAGCGCGCCGAGTGTCATTCCGATCCAAAAAGGCAAGAAAGGACTGCCTATCCCGTCCGCCGCGTGTACCGGTGCAAAGTTTCACACCTAACGATTGTCAGCGACGTTATAAAGTCCAAGATTTACGGTTAACCGGTAGATCCGACCGCGGGACTTATTTGCCCACGCGACGCGACGTGCGAGAATCAGCAACTTCGACGACATCCTGTGACGCTTCTTCGTTCGATCGTCCGAGTAACGGAGCGATCATTCAATTCGGTTCTAAAACAATCATCGAACATCCTCCCCCCTTTCTCTCTTCGATGATTCATGATCGCCGACGGATCACGCTCTGTCCATCTCCGCTCTAATCCGAGCTATATATGAGGCGTTCCGGATCGGACCATAAAATTAAAAATTCAAAGAGAGGTCCGCGGCTCTAATGGCTCTAACCGCCCTCTTTATTTACATTACCGCGACAGAAAGCGACATCGTGCGCGCCGCGTGCCCTTTTGCACGCGCACTGCACGCGACACGTGTCGTAAAATATTAATCTTTAATCCATCTCTAATCCAAGGATCTGGAAGCACGACGCGAGGATGAACTCAACTATACGCTCGTTGGAGTGTACGGAGTACACTCGCGCACTGTCCAATCAGGATCGTGGCTAGCGGATTTGATTTATAAACGGTTCGAGCCACGTGGTACATTGAATAATAATGAGTATGAAACCGATGGACACAGGATCGCGATTCTCCGTGTATGCGTGCACCGAGCGCAAGACACGGTCATCGACCGTTGCGCCGTGCATAAAGGGTACAGAGAAAGAGAGGGAGRGGGRGGGGGAGGGGGAGGGGGAGGGTCGACCGTGTGATATAATCATAATCTATACGATTTGCGAAATGCTTTTACGTTTCTTGTACTCTCGTAAAATTGATTTACGGCTTCGGCGCTCGCTTTCCTCCGCGCGTTACGTTATTCCAGGAATTGATCGATGCTCGTAATTCCCTGATACAATTCGACCTATCCTTGCGTGTCCCTCGGACCGCTCTAAATTCGTACTCGATTAATTCGATTCTAAATTTAGCGAAGCCAATCACAGATCTGAATTAATGGTAAGATTAGCGGGTGGTCGTGGCGATCGCGTTTCGCTGAATTTCAAGTTCTCCGTCACTTACTGCGATATCCACTTTCGACCGGATGAAAGAACCAACTCGTTTGAAGAAATCTAATTTTTTAGTGACTACTGATGCATGCAAACGTGCACTTAAACTTAAAAACGTGGTAAACACATAATATTGCAAATGCGTAATATTTCGCGATGATGATTGTACGAAGCAGTCGCTGAGAAACCTTTATGTTACCAATATCGACATAGCGATCTCTCCGATCCATCAGCGAGCTGTTTTCAAGCTGTGTACGTGTCGTTTGGAAGAGAACGAACAAAGGTCGTCCGTTGTTCAAGAACCTCTCGTCACCTCTCGCGCGTGTTATGCCACTATGCATACATCTTCGAAGTGATCTAATCGATTCAAATGAGAGAGAGAGAGAGAGAGAGAGAGAGAGAGAAAGAGAGAAGAGACTGTTCAACGATGGCACAAATAACGTGTAGACTACATAAAGCACAATTACAATATATTTCACAATCGTTTAAACATTCATACATAATTATATGAATTTTCGCATATGACGAAAAGGCGATTCAATGAAATTAGAGGAAGGAGTATCTCGTAAAAACAATGTATCTCAAAGACAGGAAAAATTCGTTCAGGACATCGAAGAGCGATCGCGAATCAACGTCTGTTCATCATTCGAAATCACACGCGAAAGCGCGTCACGTCACGATGTATCGAAAGTACCGAATTTAATACAGTTGCGAGGCCTGACACTTTCGCCGACACGAATGCACGTTCCTTTCGAAATTTCTCTCGAGTCTCTATCAATTTCCCGCCACGTTCACTGCACAATTTCGGAATGTCAAGGATATATTCTAATTTTATCTTTATCGAGGTGCAATAAATAAATGATATATCTCCTTTATAATGAGATATACATGTTTAAGGATAAACTGCAAGTTTGAAGGCGGTCAGGTGAGGAGGATGCGCMCCAGCCGCTATCGAATAGCGAGATAACCATCCCTATAGCTTCTGCATTTTTTTTTCCTTTTTCTTTTTTCTCTCCCACCCCCACCCCCTCCGAAAAGATCTATCGCCGAAAAATTAGAAAGAAACGGAAAGAAACTCTCATAACAAGAAAGTAAGCCATTGCACCGTCTGCTGCGACCACTTCTGGCGTGTTCTTTTTTTTCCCCCCTTTTCTACTTCTTCTTCTTCTTCTCCTTCTCCTTTTTTCTTTCCCTTTCTTCTGTGTCAACCGCGCCGGGCCGAGATCGAGGAGAGCGACTCTTTCTTTCTTCTTCTTTTTTTTTTTCTTTTTTCCCCCCCTTTCTTTTCCCCTTTTTTATGTAAATGTAGTGGACAGAGCAACATTCTCTTGTCTATTGATCACATTTTATCGTATTTATATAATGTAATGTACAATATGCAGCTACATTATGATAATCGGTAATGTCCAACGCATTCAAAACTGACAACACTGTGTGGGTATTTTACTCTTTTCTTTGTTTTTTTTGTTTTTTGTTTTTGTTTTGTTTGTTTTCATCGTTCCTGTATTCTTGAACTTTTTCGAAGGTATCATTTAAATTATTCATTAATCAATGTGTATCGTATGTTTCAGAGAGTTAGGTACTTTAATATAATTACTTCCAAGTTTTCCACGTTTTCTTGTGGCATCTCTGTGTAAAAAGTGTAACTATAATGCTAATATAATAATAATAATAATAATAATAATAATTATAATAAGTTGCGCAAGGCAATAGTCCGGTGTGGCCGTTCGATCATGTGCCTTCGGCCGCTTCCCCACTCCCCTCCCCCCGAAAAACTTCCAGACACGAACAACTCTTAGCAATGATTCTAGATCTTCCAGCCAAGATCGGAGACCTTGTAGCAGCGGTTTGTTTCTTATAACGTTACTCGTTCTTAGGGGAGGAGACAGGTGTGCAGCTATTTTTTGTATGATGTTAATATAGCAACTGAATGTTGACAGAATAATTTTTCAATTAGCGGTTGGCATTTTTCAACTGATTGGAAAGCCAATCAAGGCCCTCGTAAAGTCCATCTCCGCTTGTGGCACACGTCGCCTGGATGTACCAATTGCGATTACGTAGAGAATGCAATCCCAACTTGTCGGTGATCTCCGCTGCGTTCATTGCGTTTGGCAGATCCTAAAATGTTGAACGTCATGTGTCACAAAATATGTCGTTTCCCCTGTCGTCAGCTTTTCAACGCTCATCTTATTTCATTAAACTTATTGACTTGTATTCTCGGACAAGTTTACTTACTTGTTTGTTAGCAAATATAAGAAGCACTGCATCTCTGAGCTCATCTTCCGCAAGCATTCTCATCAATTCTTCGCGCGCCTCACCGATACGTTCCCTATCATTACTATCAACGACGAATATCAAGCCCTATCGAAGAGACACAATGAAAATTGATTAAAACTTGATAATACAATCATGACATGACAATCAAGTGTACCGTTATTGCATATGCAATATGCAATAAAAGCAACAAGAAAAACAATGAAAAAGGGGGGGGAAAAAAAAAAGAAAGAAGAAACAGTAAACTGTAATCCTATTTTAATCAACGTTGCGCATTTCTGCCGAGGCTTTATATTAATAATATTGACATTTAATCGATAAATTACATACTTGCGTATTCTGAAAATAATGCCGCCATAGTGGTCTAATTTTGTCTTGGCCACCCACGTCCCATACAGTGAAACTTATATTCTTATACTCAACCGTTTCTACATTGAAACCTAAGAAATATACATTCATACGTATAACGTTTCTGCCTTCCGATTTAAACTAAGACGTTCTTAAACATAAGAATTGCAAAATATGTTAATTTAGAAAAAAAAAAGAAGAAAAAAGAAAAAACGAGTTGTACTATCTCTGTACTGTTTACCCTATAATGGTCTGTATAAATTAAGTGTATATTATTATTTATATATTCTTTATCATTACTTGCCACAATCATACATTAACGCTCGTTATATTTTGAAAACATACACGATTACAAAAGAGAGAGAGAGAGAGAGAGAGAGAGAGAGAGA
>JAHMML010000029.1:1309237-1606265 GCA_020341155.1 Eciton burchellii
AAGGAAGGAAGGAAGGAAGGAAGGAAGGAAGAAAGAAAACGAAAGAAAAGAAAGAGAGGAAAGAAAAAAAGGTCAGGCACGCACGAGATGGTCACGCTGCCCACTATCGATTCTCGAGTTTTAATACATCGCTATGATAATCGGACTGGCATACCCTCGGGGATCGCTATAGACTGCTTTGCCGGCGTTCTATGCAGTTTTAAAGGGTGATCGTACTATTTAAAAGGCCAGTGGAGCGTGATACTGCGAGCGAGGCGGATATTGTGCGGTTTGCGAAGCCACTGCGTACACCCGGTTGTCTGTCACCTTCGACCTACTCCCCAGTGAATCGTCAAGGGTTCCCCGCTCAAAGATCCATTACCCAGAGACCTGCTCTTATTATCGAGTTCCCTGGTAACGGCACGTTGCACATATACGCGACTTGCGTTACTTACGTTTCAGTAAAAAAGATTATTTTCACAAGAAACGATAAAACATAAAACCAACACTCTCGAAAAGTACCGTATGTCAAAATGGCGGACGTGGAAAGGATTCATGCCTTATGCCACGTATAGGGTCACCGAGCCGCCGCGATTGGCTCGATTAGTCACGTGACGTTGGAAATTAGAATTCGTGCCCGAGCAGGCGGACAGATGGCGGTACTAACTGCTCCAAAAAAATTTCGAAATCCTGCCGGCGGATACCGCGGATTGATAATGGGGCAAACAAATGTGTAATCTTTTGTGCATTTCGTCCGCACCGCATCCATCGGTTGATTAACTCTGCGTGAAGCGATATCGCATAATCGCATTATCGTAATCCAAATTGAGTAAACTGTAAACGGAGGCGAATAAATTACGTTCTCTCTTTTGATTTCTGTTCTAACGCAGATATCCGATGCGGTCTTGTAGAATTTACGACCCAAGAATTATTAGATTGCGCTAATCGGGGTAGATTAAGGCGAGACGAAAATATTCAGAAAATATTTATTCGAAGAAAGGAGAGAGATCAAACGAAACTTGGTACGCAAACTTCATAGTCAAACCTTTTTTTTTACAAATTTTCTCAAACTTTTACGAAGTCGAGAGAAAGGGAACGGAGCATGCCGCCGATACAAACGAGACGGAACAATGCGAAGAGGAATAAATATATTAACGTCATATCTCTATATTGTTCAAACCGAGATTATCCCTTGTATCATCTAACATGTAACACCGTAAGCTTGTAATTATCAAATTCCATTGTAATTTATTCCTATTCGATCAGAGACAATCCGTCTCTCTAGTTATGAACAATCATGAATAATGAATATTTAGACAGGAGACCTCCTTCCCTAGGAATGTCCATCTAGGGAAAACGCGTACATCACGCTGCTTAAACTTCGACGTGTGTGATCGAATTGTGAATATCTCGTGAATATCTAGTTAGCATTTTCAAATGTTGCGGAGAGAAAATTTCGCGTTACATGAATTACTTTTTAATTCGATATAGCGAACAGCACATACGGTAGGAGATTGCCATCGTAGCAGTTGTCACGTAAATGCTCTCTGAACTTGTCAGATGTCTCTTATCGGATTTTTCGATATAATGTTCTAAATTAGAGGTTTCTTCAACAATCGCATCTACGGAAGTAACAATGTAAAATTAATTTAACTGGATCACGGAATCACTTTCTTGCTTGAAAAGTAGTCCGACGTCAAACGATGAGTCTCTCATAAGCAAGAGATTTTATTTGGCAATATTATACCTGTGGAATATTTACGAACGTCATGCAAAGCACTTTGTTAATATTGTCATACGCATTGTCATACTTACATCGCATAACGCAGCCGATTATTTGCCAATACACGAGAATGAGAGGATTTTAGTCATGCATTCCGCATGACTTATAATATTACAGCCTTTACATCTCAATACCGTTTTCCCGAATCTGATTCTGATGTTAAATAAAGGACACGATATAGCTAACACAATCTACCATTAATTTGTATCCAATATGTTTTTATACTCGTTAAAAGTTTCCCCTATACACGCATAAGCACACATAAGGACACATCTCAGATCGCACATGCGATATTACCTTTTGTCACAAAGAGTACACGTCTCTGGTTTGATAATCAATTTTGATGCAAAGTTGTGATTTACGTATGCTTCTTTCTTTGATAACTTCAGGGGATCAGCATTCCCCTTGCCAACTAGATTTTTAGGAAGCGTGGCATCCTTCTTTGGCATAATTCTTGCACTGGTTAATCTATCTGGTGAATTGAATTCTGCAACTTTGTCCAATGTGCCGCGCTGTTTATTAACAAAATATTCCTCACTGGATTTATACTCTTTGTACTCGATCTGTTTCTGAGCTCTTATAATAGCATCAGCGTCCAAATCATCCTCTGATTTTGATAGATAATTCAAATCGCTCAGTATAGAACCCGTAGAATCTGTTTCTGTTATCGCAGTTAGTCTGAAATCATCAAATTATCAAATCGTGACAAATATCTCGTATTATTATATATTTATTGTAACGTATATTACGTTACATTACATTACATTATAATATATCTACTCACTGTCCTTCATTTTGCTTGTTTTTGACGCACAGATTGTTACGTTTGACTTCAACCGTAAATTTGTTAAGGAACTGTAGTTTTTGTTTTATTCTCTCGTCCAAGCTTATTCCTTCATCATGGAATAAGATCTCTTTGACCATGCTAATATAACTTTCCTTACAAACGAATATTTAATTAAATGTCAAACTCAAGTCTCTAAATTTATTCTTCTTTCTCTTTTCTTGCTGTACATCTCTCATAATCCATTTATAAGAAATAAATTAACGTACCAATAGGTTTCTATACCTCTCAATCGATTGACGCTTGTGCTTCTCATCTTCCAAGTTTTTTCTAGCATGACACAATTTTTGATTAAGACTCGTAATTTCTCTGCGAGCTTTCTCTAAATCAAGTCGTTGATACTCTTGCGAAGATAGATATTTGGTTTCTGGTATATTAATCAAAACTGCGTCAACGATAATAAATATACGTGAACAATATCATATTATTGCACACAAAGATGCACAAATGTATAATTATCTGTGTGAAGTTAATGTCCAATTGCTCTAATTGTAAGGTATTCTCAGTTTTACTATTAGTGATAGTATTTATTAATAACATTATAAAAAAGAACGATTTATACGTACCTTGATTCAATTCTTTGTTACTTGTCAGATACGACATCGTATTCCTTCATCAAGTATCAAATGTTAATTTCTTTATTTCTTTATCCCTTACTTACAGCGCTTGGAACATAACAAGTAGAAATAATAGGGAGGCATGGAAAGCCTGAAGCAAATAAGTTTTTATCTTCTAAGAATTTTAGCTGTTATTTCAAATCCATTCGAATCTTTCAGTCTTACCAATCAATTAGAGAAAAAATTCCCAGTTAATTATCTATTTATATAAAGGATTCTATATTAATATACACACATGGGATGTATCTGATGAAACCCATGTTGGGTCTCGTATCAATCTGGACACATTATACACTAAACTATTCAACCAGTGTTGAACTGTTAATATATCTAGAATCCATTTTGTTCAGCAATTGAAACATAATTTCCTGAGGAGAGCTTTCTGCGGAAAAATAGATTAAAAATGAATCTTGGGGGAACACCATTTAAAAATAAATTGGAGATACATGATGAATTAATAGCAGACTTGGGGAAAGTGATCGTTGACGGTAGATGTCTACAAAAGTCTGAAATTGAGGTATTTTAATAAAATTATCGTGTTTCTTTCTTTTTTAATTGAATGAAGCCTCATACTTTCTTCTTATTTCCCAAAAACGTAGGAAAAGGTTAGTAGGCTTTGTGAATGGATGTGTACAACACCCACAACGAGTATTTACAGATTAGATAATTTTGTAGATTATCATACAGATGATCTGGAGAAATTATGCAAAGCATTGAAACAGGTATGTCAAGGAATAAAGTGATAAAGCTGATAGTAATAATTATGTAACTATAATTATATGATAATATCATATTCACTTTATGATAAATGACAGTCGGATCTTTCTACAATTGTGTTATAGAGAATTAGAGAAATTCAAAAATTTCAAAGGCAATCACGAATAATGCATAATAAAGATAATAAATGAATAATAAATGGATTAACAGATACAAGTTGTTCCAATGAAATTGTTACTCGACAACTTTGAAATATACTTTCCTATATTCTATAAAATATATTAATTTTTATTTTTTATTTGGATTTTAATCGTGGAATGAAATGTAAAAATTTTCAGTTCATAATAGAATTAAATTCTTTTTATCAAGATATTTTGCATATATTATATGACAGTTTTAGAACAGAATATGAGAATTCTACATATGCAATACATTCTATATATTAGGATAATAAACCAAATCCATCCGTTCACTTTTTACCGGACCTCCCAGATAACATAGTTGCTGTGGATAATTGGGATTTGTCGATATTTCTTGACTTGGAAAGATATCCAGATGAAATCATCGTTGATGCTATATGTGGTGCAGCTGTACTAAGAGGGTCTCATGTTTATGCTCCTGGCATTATGGGAATGCCAAATGGTAATAACAGTTCCTTCTATGAAATTGACTGAAAGAAAAATTGGCTAATTGGCCTAAGCTAGTTTGAAATTAATTACAGGTCTAGCCATTAACACTAAAGTCAGCGTATTTGCCGATATTGTTGGTCAATGTAAGAAAGGTCTGATTAAACCATATGCAGATAGCAATAAAATATATCTAGGTAACGGCATTCTTCGGCAAACCAGAAAACAGCTGTTTGGTAAAGCTGCGAAAAATTGTTGGTAAGTAATAAGCGAATTAAAATCAAGGAAAAAAAGAACAGACTTTCTTATAACACGATGATTGAGAAATTCCCCTATCTGCTCAAAGTAGAAGAGTTGAATGATAATTCTCTTAGTCAAGAATTTTTCCTTGATTTTTTATATTCATATATTTGCGTCATTATTCCGTAATGAAATAATTATTAAGCATACTATTGTGTTTTATTGTATATCTCTTTAAGCTAAAATTCACGATGTATAACATATATATATATATAATATCAAATCTATAACGTAGTAAATTTTGGTTTTTAGTGGTATCGTAGTAATTATGACTGATGTAATTTCACGAATTCCGCAGTTAAATATAAATGATGAATCTTCGAGGCCATGCGCATTGTTACAAAATTTGCCGTCTATTATATGTGGTCTAGTTTTAAATCCGCAGCCAAATGACATAATCCTCGATATGTGTGCTGCACCTGGTAACAAGACCACGCATATCTCGCTTCTTATGAAAGGACAGGTAAATATAAGACGAAAAAAAAAGAATTTCTTTCCGTTAAGAGTTTTCTGTATGAGAAAAGAAATGTTTCTTTATATTTTCCTGTACTTAAATTAGAATAAGCAAGCATGTTTATTCTTTGGAATTATGAAAAGAAGAAAAGACATAATGGTGAGAAATGTAACGTACTAATTGTCGTGTATCGTTCTGATTCTAGGGCACAATAATAGCTTTGGAAAAAAATTTGGGTAAAGTGATACGATTCAAAGAAAAGTGTAATGATGAAAACATTAAGATATTTTGTTACGATGCTACGAAAGCTGTCGTTGAACAAGGATATGGTTCTATTCATGCTGACGGACCTCCGTTTGAAGAAAATTATTTTGATCGTATTCTCTTGGACACTCCATGCAGCGCGCTAGGTCAGAGACCACAACTATGTAATAAGATCACAACCGTACAGCTTCGTTCCTACGTTCCTTTACAGCGAAGTCTCTTCTCCGCCGTAAGTCGACAGATTATTTGCCATAAAATTATATATCTACAAAAAAGCATATAACATATAAAATTGTGTAAAACTACGCATGCATAAATAATTTTCAAGCAAATATGTGTTTTATATAGGCTGTTCGCCTTTTAAAACCGGAAGGAATATTAGTATACAGTACATGTACTGTCACAGTAGCAGAGAACGAAGGTATCATCGCTTGGGCATTAAAGCAATTTCCAGAGTTGAGATTAGAATCCATTAAAGAACGGATAAAAACAGACAGATATGGTGCTGAAGGATACGCCGTAGATGGACTGACGGACGAGAACGCGAAGAAGACACGCAGATTTGGTCCTGAAAGTGATTCCGTTGGATTTTTTATTGCATGTTTAAAAAAATATTCTTAAGGTAACGAGAGACGTCGGGGCTTTATCGCATGGAAAGCTATTCCATTGATTTAACAAAATCAATTTGACAAACCTTCAAAGTTTCTAACCGATCAACAAGTAGCAACTCGTGATTCTTTTATAGTCACAATTAGTCCGAGAGATATATAATATATTAATAGAAGACGTATATGAGAAGAGAGAAGTACTAATAGTTTCGCCGCTTATTCTACTACTGCTCGTCCATCTCCGACCATCTCTGTCGTTATCATGGAGCAATTATCACAGATTGTGTACAATGTTTCTACCTAGTTTTGGGAAAAGTTATTTAATAGAAAAGAATATGAAAAATCATTCCCTTTTCGGTTATAATTTACATGCATTCCGTGAGAATCGGGGAAGAAGTAAATGTAGAGATATATATGTTCTTGCGGTTTAAGCGTGAAGTATGCAGGCCACATAGCAAAGCACGGTAGAAGCAGCACGTTATCGCTAGTTATATCCTGAAAGACGGTGAAGGTATAGAACATTTGTGACATCGATGAATACTGTAAATCTCAATATTTTCACCTCTATATTCATCGAGCACCAGTCAATCTCGCTCATGATGAAGAATCTTCCTTCGCCGCCGACATTTTGAACCAACAGGGACGATGCAATTTGTTCACCTACGAAACATTCTCCGCAATCAAAAATCTTCAGTTTTTTACAATGTGGAATATCCTCTGAGGAAGTGACGCTTGATACGCTTATCTCCATAGACTGTAAATTTGAATTTGCGAGAAAAGAGGAAGCATGATAACTGATATCGAGGCATTGAAAGATCGGGAGCAGAGGTACCTCCTCGAAGGAATCCAGCTGCCGGAATGGAGCTTCCATAATTGACTCTATATCTCTTATCTCCTTTGATTTCTTCTGCGGACATCGATAACACGGGATACTAGTCACTGAGGAAAGCGGATAGTTAAATGATGTTGAATCACGATACAAACAAGATCTATACTTTCTGTATTTCAATCGTTTCATGCATGACGAATGAATGATCATGATTATTGATTTACCTTTCAATATCGGCGGATCTCGGTGCCCATGTAATCTAATAACTATTGAATGTCCATGTTGCACACGTATGACGAGCATTTCTTCAGGTTCCTCAAGCGTATTGCAACGGAAAAGAACGATCAATTTTACGTGCATTCCCGGAGGGATAATTCCTGTCTGTGCCTTAGATTCGATCATGACGGTAAAGCATGAATAATTAGGTCTTGCAGTTAACTGAAATCTGGCTAAGGACACGCTCACATTTTGCAGAACGACAACTTTCTGTGAACGAAGCAACGAGGGAATCACCCCTTTATATCTAAGAGATTACACTTTTCACAATACTTACCCGATATGTTTTATTGGACTTATAGTTGCGGAATTCTACATAATTAGGCACTGCGATTAACCTGGTCTCTAGCAAGTCTGTTTTTAAAATAACTTTTTCCCGTGGACTGACTGACGGCGGAGTTAATTCGTTTTTTCTAAAAGCGATAAGGAAAATGTGTCGCGATTAACATATCAGAATCTCTTACATATTCCTCGTCACAGATATTCAAATGCAGCACGTTAACGGCGATGCGTGTACTAAAATTGCGGAATTCAATGAAAAGCAAATACCTATCTTGGCAGGCAGGAGGAAATTTAATCATGAGGATCACGGATATTTTAATCAGATTTTAATCAGGGTTTTAATCAGATTTTTCATGATAGTCAGTTCAACGATAATCAAAGGGACTGATTGCCCGTTTAGAAAAATTATATAGTTCTACATTCACTATAAACTAAAAGCAACCGATGAAATCGCAATGCCATAAGATAAATCGTATAAAACGATCAACTTTGCAAGATTTATGAAATATATTCCGGTAAATTTTAGCATGTCCAAGAAAAACAAAAATATAGTCGATGTGTAATGCGTCAGATTTTCCGCCGTGCGTGTCGGAAGTCAAAGATAGACTGATGATCACGAATATATCGCAACTCAACAATTTCACGAGTTATCGATATGTAATAAATATTCCGTATAACATAGGGTATACACTTCGCTATTATGCGCATGATACGCGTACAAATCGCATGCGTTACATATATATTATGTATATACATGGAGACATTTATAAATTTTTTTACATGTGCACACGTATGCATACACATACAAAATTTATAAATATTTCTATGCGTATGTATCTACGGATGTAGATTAGTTATGTGATTAGTTTCATTAGCTGAAATATTGTACGCAATTGCGGTAATTTCATAACGTACAAATCCATGTATGTGTTAAATTCTTGTTTGCTCAAGTGTTAGTGTAATTGCTTTGCATATCTCAAAGTTGCCAATTATTTGAACAGGAACGGGAATTTCAATAATACGACGCAAATTGATACTCCATTCAACAACATTGTATTTTAAGTCTTATATAGGTTCAGAAATCATAAGTGTTTCATTAGGATGTACTTATTTATTCTATAGATAAGCATACATAGTCCATGTAATGTGATAGAGAGTTCGATTGGATAATTAATCCATATTGAATATTAAAGACTGTTATATATAAATAATTAATATAAAAACTTAAACAATTTCTTAAACAAATCTCAACTCGTAAAGTTGTATCATTCAAGAGAATTTGTACATTATAACAAATATACTGTTTACATATATTATTCTTCCGGGAATAAGGTTTTCAAACTTGTAAATTAATATAGAACAGCTTTAATCTTTCATGCACTGGAGCATACAATCGAACCCGCTATAAAATATGAATTACGATCGTACAATGAGATAATTACCGTTTGAATCATTCATACAACAATTCATATATCATTTTAATCTTATTCATGCACAGATTCAAGTTTGAAATTAAAAAAATCAGATTGATTATTTTGATATTCTTGGTATATTATGTTAATACATTTCAATATCATAAATTACATTAAAATGTAATCTCTCTCTCTCTCTCTCTCTCTCTCTCTCTCTCGCTCGCTCGCTCGCTCGCTCGCTTTCTCTCTTTCATTTTCACTTTCACTCTGTCCAATTTACCTTATAGGTGTGTCCGGCATGATAACCGTATAATCACCCTGGACTCTGTATGCATGGAATAAGATTTTTTTTTTTTTACCAAAGCTTATTCTTGTTTGGAAAATATAAAACCCCATATTATATCTTCGCTACCCTACAAATATAATGCTTAGAACATACTATAATCACTGCAATAAAAGTACTTCCTTTTTTTCTTTAAATTCTTGTATTCTATGTGTCTGTGCTTTTTTCTTTTCTTTCTTTTTTGATACCACAAAAGTCAAACACAGAAATGAAGATATCAGTGAGTCATTTCAGAGATTGAGACATAGATATTTAAAATCTCGTTAAATCTAAAATGTAGACTTTTCTTGATGCCTTAGTTTTCTTTTCCGTTTTTACAGTATAATAACGATCTGTTCATTTCACATCTAGTCGCCAAATATCAAGACGCTATTGACGTGCAATTGTACGAAGTGAACGTTCTTACATATATACAATTCACGATCACATTTTAAACGTACATGTTGCAATTCGCACGTATCATATTGTAATTCGATGCATCCCATGGTATTTCTTTAATATTAGATCAAAATTATATCTGTCTCTATTTGTCGAGTTCCAATGCAGCGTATTGCTCCTCGTCCACTTCAGTCATCATGAAATTTCCATCTGGTAAAAGCAGTACTACCCTTCTAGTACCACCTGAAAAACATTAAGATAATTATTAAATTGGAGTGCATCAGAGTGCAAAGACGATCATACGTCATATGTAGTGACAAATAATTTATACTGGTTAAATAAAGATTAGATATAGAAATCAAGGGAATATTACCAGGAGTTGGTTCTTCAGCTTGTACTACTTGAGCTACAACTTGTGCCTGTGTTTCGTTATCCTCTTGGGTCCCTGTTACGTCGGTCGCATTTGTGTTGTCCATTATGGACATTACCATCGAATTCTCAGTTGGTTCTGCTCCATCCTCTTTTACGTAAAATTGAGACGTAAGATTAACTTGATCTGGGATCAATTGCGCTACAGCTTCAGCAACCGCATGATCCAACGTCAAGACGGAACCATCATCACCTTGCTGTTCAGTAGTTACGTATACACATTGTTGTTCGCCATCTGCACCACGTGTCACTAATAACGTCTGTCCATCTTCAGCTTGACCAGCAACTTGATAGACAACACCATGCTCAGCTATAGTAACTAAACTAGATGCCTCGTCCGTTGTAACTTTTTTCTCTTCTGCTATCTTTTCTTCAGACTTGACATCGGGCGTAGTCACTGACATTGTAACATTGGGTGATGCTGCTGTCACCGTCGGCAATGCTGTGGCGATAGATGTGTCAGAAACGGTAGTTTCCGTTAGAGGCGTTATTGTGGAGGTAACAGCTGTTACTGGAACTGCATTCGAATCATCATCCAAACAAGGCAAGTCTGGCGCGGGTACATTTGACAAATTAATTTGCGCCGTTTCACTTGCTTGGACAATAGTACCAGTAGTTCCACCCGGACTCATTTCCACTCTCATAATACCACCGCTTTCCGTAAGAGAATCTAGGGAAGGTAAAACTAATTCGGCGGTGGTAGCAGTCGCAGCTGCGGTTGCGTCTGTCATAGCTTCAGTCTTTACTGGAGTTGACAGCGCAGCTGCGGATGCTGCAGATTCTGGTTCGGGTTCTGGAGTTTGTTCAATCGGTTCGCCATCCGGTCCAATTATACGTCCCGTTAGAGGACACAATGTAAATGGACGCGGTGGACTATCAGGTTCTGGTGTCGCAATGGTATCAGGCTCTGCAGGTGGCAAATCTGGTTCACCTTCGCTACTACTTTCTTCCGAACCCACTTCATGGAATTCCATATGAAGTCCGTCACCTTCTGCCAATTTACTTTCTTTAGGTTTCCCAACCTGAGAAATTAAATCGGTACCCATTTTCGCTCTACCTCGTCCTGCAGTAACGCGAGCGCCTGCTAAAAGTCCACGATTACCTGGTTTAATTATACCTGCTGCTTCTTGTGCCTTTCTCTTTGCCATTAACAACTTTTGTTGCGGAGATAACAACGATTGTGCCTTGCCCACTGTTGTTTTTGGTGATTGTTTTATTTGTTGTTGTTGCACCGGACTACCAGTTTTAATCACCTGTTTTGATTGTGCGGCAGTTGTAAGCACCGTGAATTTCGGTCTAATTTGCGATACTGTTCCCGTTGCATTTGGTGAATTAGCTTGCGTATTTGTAACCGCCGTACGTTTCTGCAATACTGGACGCGTTGTTTGCGCTTGAACTTGTCTCGGTGCAGGTGCTCGTACAGGCGTGCGAATACCAAGAACACTCGTTGCTGCAGACCCACGCAATGCTGGTCTAGGTAGTAAAGGACGACCATCAGCTGTTCGTTGAGGTGTTACAGAAGTGGGTCTTACACCTGTAGTCATCCTCGGTTGCAGAGCTATAGGTGTTGGAACGGCAGTTACAACATGTATTTGTTGTAATTGTGACGGATCTGGTTTTGGTTGTATTTTTATTGGCTCGGTCTTTTGAACACCTCCTGTTTTAGGGGTAATAGGTTTGGAGCCAACAACCTTCATCTGCGTTACCACTTGACTGCCATCCATTTTTGAGACAACTTTCACAGGAGTTACCGAATTCGATTGTGATGTCGAGATTACTTGTTTCCTGACTACATTTGTGTTATCACGATTTTGAACCATTAAAACACCTTGCGTTGTAGGAGACCCTTTAACTGCCAATTTTCCACTAGGTGACGAATCCAATTTGATAATTCCATCCTTTCGCGACATGACGTATACGCCAGAAGTTAAATTCGGCATTTGTTTAGGGTCGACTTTAACGACTCCTTTGGCATTAGCTACTAAGACTGGAGGTTGATTGGATTTCGGTCCTTCTGGAGATTGTAGTCCTAAAGAAGTCGCTAAATCAGTAGTCGAAACAGATGCTCTATTAGATCCATTTGATTGTGCATTAGCACGATTGAATGCACGCTGAATCATATCACTGCGGCCCGTTAATCTCTCGTCTTCAGATTCTCCGGTCCATTCGTCATCACTACCTGTATCAACTTTTGCTCGTTTTGCCGTACTGCCTCCGTCATCCGAATCGCTATCCGAGTCGTCGATTCTTCTTTTACCTAATACTATATTTTACATACACACACATATATATATATTAATAAAACAAAATAATTGTTTAACAATGATTTAATTAAATCATGTTTTATGAATTGCTAAATACGTACGGTCATTATCTTCATCCTTCATCGAACCACACCACTGCTTAACTTGATCCATTGCTTTCGATTTGCTAGACCGCATCGGTCGCCTAAGGATAAGCAAAGATTACCATACTGAATATTATTTATTATTTATTTTACTATTAAGAATAGTATCAAATTTTTGTATTTTTTATTAAAAGTTAAAACCATTTACCCTGCTTGAGCTGCTGTACTTGGTCCAGGTTTATTTACTTCAGCTTTCATCGCTGCTTTCTGCGCCGCTAAACTCGGGCGTCCTACAGGTCTTGCATTAGCTTGCTGTTGAGCTTTGAGCTCCTTTTGTTTGGCGAGGTTCCGTTCAAATTCTTCCAACAAGTTTTTGCAGGTTGCTACAGCTTCCATTGATTCCCACGTGTTATTTTCGCTATAAAATTTTACACATTTTGAAATCCATGACAATTATTGGAAGGAGGAAAACATAATTAGCAAAATATTTACGGTGCATAGCCTTCCCACTTGATTAGATATTCCGAGCATCTCTTCTTTGTATTAAAACGTTTGGCTATAATTTTCTCGACGATGTATTCTTCGCTACCCGATTCCATCTCTTCGGCTGCCTTGCTAGACTTATTCTATAGAAACAAAACAAAAAATAAATAAGATGATCTGAAAATTATTCTTGCACATAACAGCACATAACGAGATAAAAACCTTTATCGGTTTAATCGATGGTTTCAATTTTGGTTTTTCTTTCTTATCCACTTCAATTTCCATAGATTCGCTCTTATGCGCTTTTGTGTCCGATGCCTTTGTTGCATCTTTCTTGATTTCGCT
Organism: Eciton burchellii; assembly: GCA_020341155.1. Classification (NCBI taxonomy): domain Eukaryota; kingdom Metazoa; phylum Arthropoda; class Insecta; order Hymenoptera; family Formicidae; genus Eciton; species Eciton burchellii. Next base: position 1,322,554 of record JAHMML010000029.1, read on the forward strand.
CGTTTCTTCTGGTTGTCCATTTCTAATAATTTTGCGAACTATTATCTGTTTACCTACAAGACACAGTGAGAAAGTACGATTGATCGCGTTAATTTAGTCATTTATATGTTACGCATATCATTACATTATACTGTTTGATATTCGCATTGGAAATACGTCATTACCTTCGCTATTCGACTGGACTTGTATCGGATCTTGCATCGTTGCATTATTAATCTTCGTAAAGGTCTGTATGGTCTTTCCTGCTGCAATCCAGGAATCTCTTATATGCGTATCCATTTTACACCATTTCTGGTATAGTTTCCATGGATTAGTTGCCTCCTTATCGCTACTTTCTTGTTGAATCTGCGAGTTTTTCCACAAAAGGAACGCCCAAACTTGTGCCTTCTGCGCATTCTACAAACGCATAGACGTAAGCATTTATATAACATAAATTCAAATTATATAATATAATCTCTAAATTACAAATACGAACGTCATTGTTTTCACGAAAATGTGACACTTTAGAACAAGCGCCTTCTTTCGCACGATGTTCTTGGAACTCCTCGATGAAATGAAAAACGGAATGACATTGTCCACATACTAATATATCCAGACGTCCCATCTCCTCTTGTGCTGCTGATAGTACCGAGACAAAATTGAAGAAAGATTATTCGTTTATATAAACGGAACAGCAAAGTACAACAGCTATTATTATAAAACTACATCTCGCAAGAAGAATCCCACATCTAGCTTCTCGAATTTCATACAAAGCATATCAGGCAGAAGCATCGACAGGAGGGATCCCCCAACGATAACAAATGCGGCGAATTACCTTTGATGACGATAGGTTTGTTACTGATGGTCGAGGGACCATCGTCTCCTTCCATTCTGTATCTCTATTTATGTGCAGTCTCTCCTAAAACGAAAGAACATAAATGTAATGATCAATGAGACAGCAGGAAAACACAGGAAACACTCGGGAGACCTCTCGTGTCGCTCAATGCACAAACAGAACTAGATTCCCACACATGAATGGAGCGACCGGCGACCGGTGATCCGGAGCATCGAGCGCCGAGCGTCGTACGAACGTCGTTCGTGTTCCGCACGAACGTCGGAACGAGGAGCGCTCAGTACCGGTTCCACGTTTCGCGGTTTACAAGGCGAGAGCGTCGATACGCCGGAACGATCGCGATGCGCGAACCGGCCGCATTTTTTTCCCCCCCGAGAGGAAGGCACTCATACTGATACTCGAGGCACGATTCGTGCACGCATTGATCATCGCGCGCGCGCGCGCGCGCGCACGTACAACTTATCGTTCCACCGTGCGATGTTCGGATCACGCTCTTCGACTGCTGTTATTAAGAGTGCGAGTGAAGTCCGCCGTGAGAGCGGACGGTATGCGACGGTTGTAAACGCGGCCGGTTTACGGCCGTGACTCACTCACACGAGCGAGCGACACGCTCGCGCGCACACTTCATTCCCGCCACAAATCTGCGATGATGTTACCACACTATTAACTAACAAGAGCACTGTTTCTGCGGACTGTGGGAGACGCTGGAACTCCGGAACACCCCAACGATTATAGAACTATATCATTATCGGCGTTGTTGCTATCGTAATTGTCGTTAGTCGTCATCGTAATGGTAATCATAGAAGCTATTAAGCAATGAAAATATAGTCTTTAGCGTCGTCGTCGTCGTCGTCGTCGTCGTCGTCGTCGTCGTCGTCGTCGTCGTCGTCGTCGTCGTCGTCGTYGTCGTCGTCGTCGYCGTCGCCGTCGCCGTCGTCGTCGTCGTCATCGTCGTCGTCATAATCGTGACGTGTCTTATTCGTCGTTGTCGATGATATCGTCAACAACTTCGTTCCCTAAATCGTTATTGTCCCTATTGTCGTCGTTATCTATACGTTCTACACGTTCGATGTTTTATATCTCTCGCAAGCGAGCCGATGCTCATCAAAGATGGCTCTCGTCGCCAATACTCCTCTACGAGCTACTCACTTCCTGTTTTAACGTGAATGCTTTCCGAACACACCGTAGTGTGCGATTAACGCAATTAACCACGCAAACACGGAAATAGATCAGGAATGTTCACTTACACGCGGCGAGGCCGGCAAATTACTCAATTTTTCTCAGCTTGGAAAATTGCTGGTCGTCGATACGAGACAAGACGAAAACAGTGACCGCGTCGGCCGATACTAGCGCCACGGCGGCCATTCGCCTACCCAGCCTGCCCCGGCCTGCCCATCCTATCCCGGTCTGACCAGCCTATCTTAAGCATAGCTTTTGGCGGGAAATCCACCAATCCCACGTTACATTTGTTTCCGGAAAAGAAACGAGAATTGTCCACAATGCTTCCTATATCTCCCAGTGATATTCCGGGCACTGATATCCTGATATCCCATCGATAATCTTTTTTATGCTTCGCACGTATTATTTTCCCGAAAATGCGGGATCGAAACCCTCCCTGCGTAAAATGTTCACTTATTTTAATGTTTATCTCGTATACAATTACCTCGGTATGTTAAAATGCGGCATTATATCGTTAATCACATGGCATCCCTCGTAGATCCTCCGTAAGACTATATTTCGAAACACGAACTGAACTATACCGAATGCACATAGTACGGCAACACATCGTATGGCGACACTGTTCGGAACTTTTTATCTAATTCAGCTGATCCGTATTGAACGACGCAAACTCCATTTAACGATACTGTAGGCTCCTGTTATCGCTTCTCATTTTTATGAACCTTGATAAAATTTTGAATGGAAGTGAAAGCCTAAAGCTTCCATCGATTCACCACGGCTGAATCAATCCCGCGTGATATAACAACTCGTTGTAAATGTTATCGTTATCATAAAAGGTAACTATATATGTAACTGCAAACGAGAGCGCACTCTTGCAGCATTCTTCCTTGCAGTTACATTTCGATATACGTGATATTTGAGATTTCGGGTGGAAATTTTGGATTTCGAATTTAAGCCGCGATTTGCAATGCAGGTCAAGATAAACTGAGCAAATTGTAAAAATAACAGGACTCTTGTGCCAAGGCCACATACATAATTTATAATTTCTCTACAAATTGCTGTAATTAACGAGAATAAACGAGAGTGGAAAAGAATGAGAGATTTTTCTCTCGTTCTATTCTCATCATCTATTACATTTTTAAGTCAATGGACTGTTGCGAAGCTGCATCCATTTAACCGGCTTAACCTCTTATCGTCATCTCAGTTCTCTCAGGATTTTTGGTTACGTTCTTCAGGATCTTATGCGGAGTGTCGCGCGTAAACAATACAGTTGACGACCTTCCGATATTAATTACACAACGAATTATAAATGTATATATAGGATTCATTTTATTTTTTCCTTTTATTTAATCTTCCCGATAATAATAATAATAACAATAACAACAACAACAACAATAATAATAATAATAATAATAATAATGTTTTTCGTCGCAGAATATTCTGTTTTGCTGAGCGATGGCTGAGGAAGAACCCGAGGAGAAGGAATATCGCTGGGAAACCGGCTACGAGAAAACTTGGTATGTTTTTATGCTGCGCCTGTTACGTCAACGTGTGATAATACGTGTGATAATCGTCGCATAAAAATTTCAAGTATAAAAATTTTAATCCTAACTTTCATGATAATAGGTAGATTTTCGCGATAACAGGACTCTAATGCATTTCTTCTTCAGGGAAGCTATCAAAGAGGATGACCATGGACTATTGGAAGCGTCTGTCGCGGATATTATCCATAATGCTAAACGGAAACGTCAACTGGACAGGAAACAAGGCTCCAAATTAGGAATGATGAGACACCTGTATATTATTCTGGACGCTTCTGAATCAATGTCGAATCAAGATCTAAAGCCAACTAGATTTCTGTGTTCTCTGAAGGTACAACGAAACTGTTGATGCTGATCATTTGCTGATGCGTATCATTTGTATGCATACATATGGTTAGATATCTTTGTTAATTGTCTACTTGCTTCAAGCTCTTGGAAGATTTTATCAAGGAATTTTTTTATCAAAATCCCATAAGCCAATTGGGCGTGATTTTAACTAAGAATAAAAGAGCTGAGAAGATTTGCGATTTGGCTGGTAATTTGAAGAAGCACATTAAGGTAATATCTTTAGTCTAGATATTTTGCCTCATATCGTGAGCGTACGTTATTTATAGGAATATTTATAGGAATTGCAAGCATTACATCAGACTGTACTGACTGGTGAACCTTCCTTGCAAAATTCTTTGGAATTGGCAACAAACTCACTGAAGTTATTACCGTCTCATGCCAGTAAAGAGATATTGGTAATCATAGGAGCTCTCACTACTTGCGATCCTGGAGATATCAACGAAACGATACGAGTAAGAGCTCATCGCATACGCACACGTGACAGATATTTACAATTTCAAGAATGCTTTCAAGTGTGGATATTCTTTTCAGAATATGAAGGCGGAGGGTATTAGATGTAGCGTGATAGGTTTAGCTGCCGAACTTCACATCTGCAAGCGAATGGCGAACGCTACCGGTGGTGAACACGGCGTTACGCTCGACGATAAACATTACAAAGAGCAATTAAATGCACACGTGGATCCGCCAACTGCCGCGATGCGATTAGATGCGGCACTTGTGAAAATGGGGTTTCCTCATCACGCCTTGCGTTCTAACGTGCCCGACACGTCCATGACAGTGTGCATGTGGTAAGTGCATGTGCGAGTATCGCGTATACACATTATCGTTCCCCTGTTGAACACTCGCGTTTGCCAGTTTAAAAGTTTCACCTTTAAGATTATTTCTTATCTATATTTATTTTTTACAGCCATGCGGACAGTTCTGAGGAATCTGTTAAACTTATGAGCACTGGCTACCTCTGTCCCCAGTGTCTCAGCAAATATTGCGAGCTTCCTGTCGAGTGTCGAGCTTGCGGTCTTACTTTAGTATCCGCTCCACACTTGGCGCGATCATATCATTATTTATTTCCCGTTGAACCTTTCAAAGAGCTTACGTACGAGGGTAATCATTCCTTGTGTTTTGCTTGTCAGAAAGCTTTTAGTCAAAAAGATAAAAAGGTAACAATTGCTATTCTTTCTACATATTTTTTGCACAATTTTACAGTTAGCAAAACATTTTACAGTTTGATTTACAGTTAGCAAAACTTTTAGAAAATAAAAAAAAAATATATATATATATGCGCATCATAAATAATTCATACTTGAAAATATAGATACATATTTTCAACTTTTAACGTTTTATGAGATGCATAAAAAATGCATTAGCGTAGGAATAAAGTAAAAGTTAATATTTTTATGCATTACTTTGAATATATATCTATAAAATCTTTTGAAAGAGAAAGTATAAATAATTTATATTATATTTATATTATATACGTATAAATCCTCTCGAATGTAAATCATGCGTATGATTCATAATAGAAAATCCATCATTGAAATATTATGTAGAATCAGAAAAAAATGTCAAAAAGAGTTGACAATTGGTCTGTACAATTGGTCTAGCTCTTAAATAATAGAAATATCAAGTATATCATTTATTTCCAGGTATACGTTTGTGGCGAGTGTAATGAAACCTTTTGCTTGGACTGTGAGATATTTATTCACGAAATTTTGCACACGTGTCCTGGCTGTGCAGCAAATCCTGGAACGTACAAAGAATACAGATCTTGAAACGATCTTAAACAATCTTAAAGTAATAAGTAAAGTAATAAGCAAATATTAGAGTTATCTCTAAAGATCAACATACAGTAATACTACATTAGCTACAATATTCGTTGCGTGATAATTATTTTACGATACTATATTTCTAAGTAGGTAAATCAAAAGCTCTCGTTGAAAGTAACAAATCATTGGACGTCATTGATTTTGTCACTTTGCATATTAATTGAACAACATTACCTAAGCTATTTATTATTACATTAGATGGAAGATGTTTTATACAGATATGCGTTTGTGTTGCGCAACAGTGTTTGCGGCGAGCGAGAAAATTATACGTAAAGTTATTAAAAGTATTTTTATACGAGATGTATGCCGATTATAATTTTGCGGAAATATCAGCAATTAATCTACATCTCTACGTTAATTCGCACCCATCATTCACACGAAGCGTCGCACCACGTTCTTCGCCGTACGGTATGCGTACATAGAGATATCCGATATGTAGAAATATCCTCACGTGACGTGCGCCGATTAAGGACGTACGCTCAGGATCTAGAGGTGTACGTCCTCAATATCCGACACGTGACTGGGACTTTGCGGCAACGGCTATAGCACGCGGCGATTGTTCCCAACACGGCGCAAACGTCCTACTTCAACAATATATGGTGGGGGAACGCGTAGTTTACCTAGGCGGAAAATGAACATCGTACGATTATGGTGAGTGATTAACTCGCGATCGGACTGTCGATGCAATCGGTCCTCCGTACGCCTTCTAACTGACGCACCTGTTTTGATTCGCGCTAGCCGTCCTATGTCGGTCACATTTAATCGTGCACGGCATACGTCCCATCCGGTCTGTTTTGGTCTTTCCATTCTGCGTGTATCAAGATTAGGTAAGTCGAATCAGTAATCTGTCGCAGGCATACATGGTAGTTCATTCGAGCATCCTGAGCACGTGATGCCTGCTTTATTGACTACTTGACCGGACACTGCTTGGACACTGTTGCTTGCATCCTTTTGATGAAACATTTTAGGAAACGTAAACGTTATCGCGCGCCTTGTGAGTGTTGTTACTTAACGATGCGCGTGCAGGAAAGATTATCATATTGAGGAACAGTGCGTTGGAAACTGAACAGCCTTCTCAAAACCGTAAGTGGTACTGATCGCTGCTTTTCGATCAATTGTAAATTGTAAATTGTCTCTGTCCCGTTTGTCTGTTTTGTCTGTTTTAGAATCGAATTTAGGGACGCGCTACAACACGGAGAGTCGATCTCGAAATGTCGCTTCTCGCTTCAATAACGTCTCTCGGCGCAAGAAACGCGCGAAATGCGCGTGCATTATCCGCGATAATGTCCTTGCAATTCCATGTTAAATTCTGCGGCGGAAATAACGGATGCGGATTAACAGTAATCGATGATTATCACGTGTACGCTATTGCTGTGTCGATTGCGCGCATTCATTTGTATATCTATCGTACTATCTGCATGACATTCTCCGATATTATTTATATCAGAGGCTCGGTCGAAGATACATACGTTGCTTGCCGATTCCCCGTCGTATCGATACAAACATTTATCCTAAACACTTTTTTTTTTAATTACGTATCTTTCGTGCATCACAACATCTTAGAATTTGTCGGGAGCTGATGACGCAACGAGTCGATCCCATGTTTTAGTGTCAGCAATTAGCATCGGTCAGTATCAGCGGATAATTCGCGGATTTTCGAGCCGTTCGTATGTTTCCAACGAAATCCGTGTATTCGGATTCGCGCAGATCCGCGCGAATTCTAATCAGGTTCTACTCCTCGTCATCGAATGCAAGGGACTCGCGATTAGTTATGCAATGGCCACAGAGATAAGGTTCTTTAAGCTTTTCGTGAAATAAAATCGCGGAATTTCATCGTCACCGTTACATCGGCGACGTTAAACGGCTCAAGGCTCGTTCGAGAAAAAAAAGAACAGAAAAGGAGGGAGAGAGAGAGAGAGAGAGAGAGAGAGAGAGAGAGAGAGAGAGAGAGAGAGAGWGAGAAATAAGTTCGCGGTAGTTGCAAAGAACTAGAAGAGCTGAGCGCGGTCGGTCCCGGCGAATGTTTATTCGAATTTTATGCTCGTGCAAATCATTCGTGCGGTTGTCGCACGGTCACATTTTCACAAATAAAAACGTGCACATTGCACGTTCCGTTCCGGATACAATGCGTGCGTACATTACGAAAGTTGGAGCATTCGTGTTGTCAGACACGCGTTTCTTTCTTTTAAATTACAATTCAATTGATATAATCATCATACCGTAATTGCCCTAATCACAACGAGATAACGTCGTTGTGACGTGCGCAATAAAATTTAACAATGATAATAATACGGGAGAAGTTACGATCACGCGGGGGATTATCTTGACTTGCCCCGAGAGACATTTATTCGTCACTTGTACTAACGATCTGCGTATTTTCGTTGCCATGGAAACACACAAATTATGCCCAGTCACGTGCAAGAAAAATAACTCGGCAGATTTCTCTAGATCTTTCGGTATCTTTTGCCGCGCCGATCGCCGTTTAATAGAAACTAAAATGAAACTCCCCGCATTTCTTCAGGAGAGCCGCGAGATTTCTAAATTCCCGTTCCCCAACGAGTGTGGAATAACTTTATCTCCATGCGCTTCGGCTAATCCGCTTGCGAACGAACGGGATGATACCTTTACGTGATCTTGCATGCGAGACCGAGTACAGGAGCGAATATCTGTTTCCTTAAGTGAAACGATTTCGATTCAAGGCGAATACGGACGTAACGAGAGTACGAACGGAAACCTCGTTGTGTAACATCACACGATTATGACTTTGTACGTTCGCCAGCTTGAATTTTGATCAAAGATCAAGCGTCGCGAGGACGAACGTCGCTTCGCGAGATTTAATTTGACAATTGAAATTGAAATAAGCTCAAAAATAAATTTTATCGGAATGTTAGCAATATATATATCTTTTTCTTTTTCTTTTTTTTTAATATTTGATACACATTCGAGGACAATGTGTGGCGTTTAATGTTAAGCTTGTCGATCGTTATGCATACGTGTGATGAAGAAATTGGACTCTGATTCCATCCGAGAGCTATTTAACTTCCCTTTTTTTCTTGCTGTTTGTAATTGGAGATATCAGATACAAAATGTACCTGTATTGACACGCGTTATCGCATTGTTTTGTCAACAACTGCCGATGAACGTGTCTGCCGATGGAGCACATCTTCCGGAGCACATTGTCCGGATAATACTATTTCCGTAATCGGGGATATCCGAGTGCGGAATCTGATAATGACCGAGTCGTATGGCGACTGCATTTTTTGCAGCGCTCGCAACTACGAATTCATCGAAAGTGCACGATAAACATAGGCGAGCGATCGGTCTAACGAGACGAGGCTGAATTAGATCTCTCCGCGTCCCATGTCCGGTTGTTGTTGTTGTTAGCGTAGTGGGCAATCTCTCGGCTACGCTTTGCGATTTCCGTTGTCATTCTGCGAGTTGGAACGATGTCGAATTTGGTGTCGAATATATGCAAAGTTGCCGGCAAAAATGGAACGAAATGAATGCGCGAGGAATGAGTGAACGGAGAGAAAGTGCCAGCAAGGTCGAATGCTGACGGTGGTAGCGTTTGATCGTGTGAAATATCTGCGATTTTATCTAAGATTCGCGCCCGAGGCTGCGCGGAAGCGCAATAATCTGGCCAAATCCAGATAAATCTCTCGAGTTTTACGATAACCGAATACGCGCGTGGACCAAGGTGGACCAAGTGTCTCGAAGCGCCTTGATTATCCGGACTTTATTATTATTATTATCATGTAAGACGTTGGTAAGAGCTAGCAGGACTCGGAATTTTGATGACGGAATTTCGATATGTCGTTCGAGGCTTGTTTCTCGATGAATTAACGTTAATTAACCGGCAAAATCGGTGCGAGAGAGTTTCGCAGGAGCGACGTAACGATTGCCGCCAGCAAATTATTGTCGATTATTGTCATGCACGAGCATGAGCGAGAGTCCGCAGATTCCGAATGTAATTTCCATTTGCATTTTTCTTCCCGAAGCGATCGCTGCGGGTCGAGTCGCCTCGCGTCTGATCGAACGTCGATCGTAAAGACGCGCGCCGCGAATAATAATAACGTCGAAATATTTATTAATTAACGTGCGTATTTAATTAATGATCTACGCAGGTGCGAGGAAGCAGAGATCGACATGACGAGCCGATTGTGGAAGGCGTTGTCGCGAAGACGCGTAGACGAGAAGGAAGACGCGAAGGACGAACAGCTGGCGCGTGTCCTGGGCTTGTTCGACCTGACCGCGCTCGGTGTCGGCGCGACACTCGGCTTAGGTGTTTACGTTCTCGCCGGAAGCGTGGCGAAGGACACGAGTGGACCTGCTGTCTGTATCTCCTTCCTCATAGCCGCCGTTGCATCGGCCTTCGCGGGTAAACCGCCTTCTCACGATTACGATGAATCCTTTTTCCCTCCGGGTCTCCCGTCCGAGATCATCAGCCAGGTCAGCCTCGCTTCGAGCCAGGCCTGACCTCGCTGACGTCGACGATAATGAAGTGACACGAAGCCCGGGTAGAGCCCGAGGAATCACAACGTGCGAAGAGTCCGTCCGCCTGTAACGTATGTAGTATGTCCGTATGTCGCAGGTATGTGCTACGCGGAGTTCGCATCGAGAGTACCAAAGGCTGGCTCGGCGTACGTCTACAGCTACGTGACGGTGGGCGAATTCATCGCCTTCGTCATAGGATGGAATTTGATTTTGGAGTACGTGATCGGTGAGCGTGCGAATGCTGATGAGCGGAGGCAAAGGCGAGCTGTTCGCACGCGGTACGCGAACGCGTTGCGTAATTGTCCGCGTGATTGTCCGCAGGTACGGCTAGCGTTGCTCGAGGTCTCAGCAATTACATCGACGCGTTAATAGGCAACGCGATGGGCAACGCGCTGCGTTCTCTCATGCCTATAGACATCCCTTTTCTATCCGAATACCCCGATTTCTTCGCCTTTGCGATGGTCATGCTGCTGGTGGTGCTGCTGTGCGTGGGAGTGAAGGAGTCGTCGATCCTGAATAACATCTTTACCATTATAAATCTGATCACGATCACGATCGTCATTGTCTCGGGAGCGATGAAAGGTAAGCCGCGTGAGTTGTAAATCGCACGATCGGACGATCGGACTGACCCGAGCGCTCATCCCTGGCGCGAGTCAGGGGTCGATCGGGTCTCTCGATGGCGGAGAGACCAGAGCGAAGCCTTTTTTCCTTCGGAGTATCTCTTCTCCGGAGTCTTCGGAGTCAGTGATTCCGAGTTCCGGGACAAGAAGACAGGCGCGGGTCATCATCAGGCCGTATCATTGAGTATGCTTGCAGCGGATCCATCCAATTGGTCGATCGCGCCGGAGGACATCCCAAGCTCCGTGAAAAATGCCGGGACTGGCGGATTCATGCCGTTCGGCATGAGCGGAGTGATGATCGGAGCGGCCAAGTGCTTCTACGGATTCGTGGGATTCGACAGCGTAGCTACCACCGGCGAGGAAGCGAAGAAGCCTCAGCGTCATATTCCTCTGGCGATCATATTGTCCCTGATCATCATATTCGTAGCGTACTTCAGCATATCGACCGTTCTAACGATGATGTTACCCTATTACGCCCAGGTATCGCGGTTCATCGCGTAAAGTAAGGCTGAATGAGTCAGCAGCTCGTGGGACACACGGCTAACCGGGTGCGATCGTTTCTACAAAAGCCAATTCATGTTTAGAACGCGGACGCTCCGTTCCCACATGCGTTCGACAGGATTGGCTGGCCTGCCATCAAGTGGATCGTCAACGTAGGCGCGATATTCGCGCTGTGTACCAGTCTCTTGGGCGCGATGTTCCCATTGCCGCGTGTGCTATATGCCATGGCCAGCGATGGTGTGATATTCAAGGTCCTCTCCAGAGTGCATCCCAAAACCATGACGCCGATATACGGCACGGTGCTCTCCGGCTTACTTATCGGTTAGTGAGAGCCCGACCGGAACGGATGTCGCGAGATATGGATGTGGGACATCCTTGAGACGCGTGTTTGCCGAGTAACTTTGATAGGAGCTGCTCTCCGTTTCAGGTCTTATGACGCTCATCTTCAATCTGCAGCAGTTGATCGATATGATGTCCATCGGCACTCTGCTCGCGTACACGATAGTGGCGATATGCGTGCTGATATTGAGGTAACGTGTAGGAGTTCGTTCACTCGTAGGAGTGTCCGAACTTGTGGCTGATGACGAGTCATCGGCTATAAGCGCGGACGTTTATTACAGATATCAAAAGGAAGGGCAGTCCAACGTCGCTCCTGCCGCATCGTCGATTACTCATTATCAGTTTACGCCGATAGGTTTACTCAGGGAATCGTTTAATTTGCACAATCAGAAGGAACCGACCGAACTCTCTAGCAGAATCGCCAATATCGGCATCGCCCTATTCTGTAGGTCCATGCGAATTAGCGTTCGGCATAGAATGCAGGTCAGGCAGATTGCAGGAACTAATCGAATGATCCATGAAACTTGATTGTTCCAGGTATCGTTATATGTATCGTAACATTTCTGATTAGTAACATGGGCGCGCAACTGCTCGAGGGAAACGTAATAATATCTGTGATATTAGCAGTATTTATAATTATACTTTTCTTGAACGTAGCAGCCATCGGTAGGCAACCGGTACAGAAGATTGAATTGTCTTTCAAGGTAGGTGTCGACGATATACGGTTATCGATATTGCAGCACCGCAGCGATTTATCTATCGATTTGAAGTATGAAGCATCAACATCATTCTAATACGTTTCAATTATTGTAGGTCCCACTCGTTCCGCTCATCCCGTGTTTTAGTATTTTCATAAACGTATATCTAATGTTCCAACTGGACGTTTTTACTTGGATTAGATTCGCTACTTGGTTGTTGATCGGTAAGCGCTACAAAATCGGTAAACGATGCAAAATAGAACTGAATGAGCTGAAATGGAGCATTTATATCTCTAGACGTCAATTTTATCTCTCGTATACAGGTTTCTGCATCTACGGTTTCTACGGGATTACCCATAGCAAACAAGGAAAAAGAGATAAGATAGAAAGCAAAAAGGTATTACAGCAAAAGTACGTGGAGAAGTTCAGGATAGTGACATCATTTTAACATGAAAATTTCTTATTTTATTGCGAAACAATATGGAATCATTTTATAAAATCTTTAGCCAGTGTAAGAATGGTTTAAAAGAAATTGTATTTTTGTACACAAGCGATTTTGACGCAAAACGAAATTATCATGTGAATTTAATATTAAAAAGCATATTTGATCATGAATTTCATGATGTAACATATCCGTGTACATAAATCTCATCATTGTCACATTAATGTAAAAGAAAAAATTAAAGTTACACATTCTTTTTTATTTCTTCTTTGCAAGGAGTTACTTTGATATTATATTTTTTTAATAAAAATATAATTAAGCATAGCTCTTCCCTTACAATTTGTTTTACATATTTATATTTGTACATATGCGTGTGCAATGACAATGACAATGACAATAATACAGTAATCATAACATAACAACAACAACAACAACAACAGCAACAACAACAACAATAATAAGCGACGTTATTATAATATAATAAAAGCATATTTTATTGTGATACTTGTTCATAAGATGGAAATAATTTGTGTTTTTTTACATTGAGAGACCAAAATAAGAAATTATAAATTTATAAAAGAAACAAGGAACATTATTTCCAATATATATATATAATATTAGATAATAATTCTCATAGAGAATCACTTTACAGTTATTCTTTTATAATAATTATGTTATCATATACTTATTCTTTTAACATAAATAGATATTGTTCGTACATAAAGTAACAAAAATAAAATTGATGACTTGTTGTATAAAAAGTTGCATTACCGAGTTTTGGATATAATACATATATTAGATTAGATTAAAAGAATCAGTATAAAATAATAGTATAAAAAGTTATCCAAACGTAATACTATTCAGATTTATCATAATCAGCGGGATGTCATATCGTAAAATAGTAAAATAAATACCAAGGCAAATAAGAAGTTAAGGCTTGACATTCAGACGTTTTAAATTCTTATTTAGCCCATTTACTTGTTTAAAAATCGCAATATCTTTATCTAACGGTAACAAAATAGTTACTTTTATAATCTTACCGAGCTTTCATATCAGCATTTCGTATTAAATGCATTATGCTATTTTATGTTTATTCAATTGTCTTTTTTTTCATGCTTTACAGATACATATGCTATAAAAAAATAAAATAAAATGTTTATATAATAATTATTTTATTATTTAAAATATTTAATGCTGGAATCATAATAATAATAATAATAATAATAAAGAAATAATATTTCTCTATTAATATAGTATACGCTCATAATTGTATATATTACGCAAATTATTTTCACGTTTCGATTTCTTCGTTCACATTTTTATGTGAAGAAATTTTCAGTACAGCGCATTAGCAATCACAACTCAATTTATATAGTTACTGACTAAATGTTGGCAATTTTATTAATATAGATCGCGTAAATGCGCCTGTGATTATATCTTACAAGCAATCACAAAATTGTTGATTGTAATCAACATGATCGATTTTAAAATTCTCTTAATGCCTGCATCATTTCATTTTATTTACAAGTCCTCCAAGACTTATATTTTGCCAGTTTGCCTGTCAAAAATAAATCAAAATCTTACAATCTGGGTATTAGATGTGACTTATGAATATCAAGGTTATCGCGTTATATTTTTAGTAATTCAATTCATTTGCATCCGAATATATATGCACATTTTAAGTAAGATAAATAATATTACTTTCTTTTCAATGTTAATCGCAATATTAGGAAAGATGTCTCATTATCTATCTATTATTATTCACTAAATGATACGGTACCTTATATCCTATTCAATTTCATGCAACGAACCTATTTTGCATGTTTGAAAATCAAATTCAAAGTTCTACTTACTCCTATACCGGTTACCCATCCGGTTCCGGCTGGGTTCTCACGAGTGATACCAATTCTTCGGCAAATGATGCCGGCTCCTGAAATTGCCCAGACTTGGCCCTGTTCCCTCGATACGGATACATGTCGAAAGCCCTGCTTAGCATTTATTACCGACATGTCTGAAAATTGTCGACGATAAATTTAATTTCGAAAAGTGATAATGGCATATAATTAATTTATGACAAAAGCAACAAGATACCCATGTGGATAGGATCATTTGGCATAGTGGGTAATGTTTGCCAATGAGTTCCTTCGGGGAAAACATTCGATTGTATCTCTCGGCGCACCGATAATCTACCCATCGTATCTAAGGCCCATACCACGTCAAGTCCCACCGAAATTTGCTTCAACTGAGCTCCCATAGGTGGTTCGACGTTCTGCCACTGCATACCTGAATCGTTGACAAATTTCATACGTAATTTTATATGATGAAATAGAATTCCATCTGATGAAAAATTGTTGGAATAAATATTATCAGAATTAGCTGATGGTTTTGATTTTGACATGGACATGTTCTGCGAAAACATATCATAAAAAGTTCATACCAGTTGGTTTCGCAGCGCTGATACCTAATCTCCAACAGGAGGAACCGTTTTTCCCAACGGCCCAAACTTGTCCGCATGGACCGCATGATATACCAATTAAGGGTTGATCGCCTGGTATGTGCTCCCATGATACTCCCTGTGTAACATATCAGAACGTATCATACAATATTCTATCGTCAGCGAGAGTCTCGCTGCGTATCATTTCCGTAATTAAAAGTTGGCCCTTGGCAAAACTTTGATACCGTATCATATTTTGTCACGTAAGTTTTGTACAAGGATATTTAAGTAATCGTACCATCGGGCAAGATTCCGAAACTCCACGTCTGAATAGAGCCTCACCATTTGCAGCGATTGCCCAGACATAAATGGCAGCATCTGTGCCGGGTTTTCCAGTCGCCTAATCAATTAACAATTTAAGATACTTTGATGAAATATATTTCATCTCCGAAAGCCTTGGAGATGAGGTAATGGTAGACATACATATAGAGAAACATCGATGAGTTTGGTATTTCCCAATTCTTGCCAGGGGCCGCTAGAAGTCAATTGACATCTTCTAAACCATCGTCTTCTTCGAACATAATCAGTAAATTGCTTCTTGCCGTGATACTGTGATGGAAAATCAGTGGCATATTGCCAGCCGTCCCTATCGACACCACCGGGCGTATGAAAGTCGACAATCCAATCCGAAACCTTCGGACACAAGTATTTCTCACAATTTATCTCAAAGAAAGCAGGTAACACGAATACGGTCTTACGAATTATTTCTTTTTCGTTAAGAAAAACTTAAATGAGAATGTAAGCATGAAATGATGAGTAGTCAGTTCTTTCCTGTTTTAGTTCTTTCCGGAGTATAAATTTGTTTTACTTTCACTCACCCAATGCCAATGCATCGATAACAACTTTGTATGCTCTCGCGTACATTTGTGTCGCCCAGTTGCGTCGCTCCACATGTAACGATCAGTTGGAAGACCATGCGCGGTATATCCAGTTACTGGATTCCATCGTTGATTTTCATATACGTAATAATTGTGAGTATCCATCATTGTATTTATTCCAGTATTACTAGTTCCCAGGCCTAAGTAACAATTCTTCTGATTAACATCTAATTCATTCGGTCAAATTGAAGATAGAATTACTCGATAAAAATATTATCGAGGTTGATACGTATTATTGCAGCTGTTGTATCTTTTTGTTGTAAAATTCGAAAAAAAATATACCTTTGAGGAAAGCGCCTCCCCAACCACCTGTATAGACCCATGCAGTATAATCATAGCCTGTACCCCAAGTAACGCCTACGGAGGAAGTCTCAATCTTTTTCAAATGTCCACCAATTTGTCGCCAGAACATTGTACTGGGCTCGATAATAACCTGCGTGCGAGAGATATAATAATCAAATTTTTTATTAATCTGCATCGACAAAATCAAGATTTTGTCATGATAAAATATTTCTACTTACAGATGTAGATTTATATGTAATACTGGTTAAGGTCAACAATCCCTTTATACGTAAATGAGTGATACTTTGCGAAGGTATTCGATGGCTATAAAAAGTATATTCGCTACCGTTTATAAAAATTCTATAACCATGCTCTTCGCAGACAATGTAGAGAGTAAAGTCACAGCCTGCCTTTAACGGACTACTTCCGTTTCTCTCCTCGTCTCCCCAATGACCGTTCTGATATGTGTTTCGTACAATAATGTTTTCTCTGAGTCTTGGATTAAAATGTAAAGCTACATCATGACTATCCGTTACAGTCTTTTGCTTCATGAATGTTGTGGTATAGCAGACAAGATTAAAAGACAACCTGAAGAGAAGAAGTTCTGCGTAATAGATAGCATGCACGGAAATATCCTATAGAATAATCTTCATCTAGAAAAATAACACAAAAATTTAAGACTATTAGGCACGTTTGTCTAAATTACCTGTCAGCGTCATCATGAACGCATACTGTAATCTTTAGAGTACTACCACAACCAAAACCATTCTGTAATATGCTTTCGAATGGTAATTCCTTACCAGCAACGTCCATTTCCTGTACGTATCCGTCCTCAGATAATTGACATTCCTACGTATAACAAACGATGTAATTCCTTAATTGACACTTTTATATCATGTAATACAAATATTTCTCCCCTTTACCTCTGCGATTGCTGGATCGAATATATAAATATCACCTAATGCGGTTGTGGTCCAAATGGAATTTGGACCAGGCTTCCCATACACATTATTCATCTGGCAAGATACTGAAAAGAAATATATTCTCTTCGTATGCAACTTTCTGTTGTTCCGTCATCGATTGCGATTCTTACCTGAAGTTAAATGCGCTAACCAGTCTTCCATTTCCGTATCACTTGCGAATTGTAGTCTAAGTACTTTTGAACGATTTAATTTAGGCATATAAACTGCTATCCTTGGATTACCTGGCTCGCTACAGCATACAACACATGTAATCTCCGAAACTGGAAACTGTATCTGCAATATCATTATTTAAATTAAAAAACTTACATTGAATATTTAGAATCATAATAAATTTAGAAATTCTGATTTTTTCCGTCAACATACTATACTTGTTATACCGTCCGAATTTAAAATGATTAAAGTCCCGGAATCTAATGAGCCAGTATCACTGCTTATCCATTCCAGCTCAATCTTACAATCTTCGTATAAGCTACCATTTTTTATTTTACATTTGGCATCACCAGTCTTTATCCAAGATGATCTAAAACAGTTTGTTAAGTAAAAGGCAATGAGATCAAATTTTTTATCATGCGTATACAATCTCAATCTTGTCATCTGCTTACTTTTCAACAGCTTTTTCGTATATTATTGAAGAGTCGAATGACATTTTCTTTAATCTCGCCTTCAATTCGTCTAAAATGTGTATCCTCCATGATTCAGCAATTTCCCCATGTGTTGTACCATTGCCATCTGTAATCCTATCAGACCAACAGGAACGAAAGACTTATAATTTTATCATCAGAATGTTTTAATTTTTATTATTAAATACTTTGGATACTTGTACAATCAAGATTTCTGAGCAGAATCAATCATTGATCTTACCATTTTGGTGGATTGATTGGATCGACGAAGCATGCCCCAGCTTCCACTTTATACCACGATACATCGCATTCGGCCCAATATACAATTCCTGCGCTATCATCTTCACCGTATACTCCAGAGTCTCCAGTTAGATCTGGATCAAATATACTTCCATCTGTTTCCGGATGTGCTTCAACGCCGACCATGGAACCAACAGAATGGACAGGGCTCCAAGCAGCAGGATTAATCTGTCACAAGAGATTATTCGTCATAATTTTCTGTGTTTTTCGTATATAATCGTATATAATCAACATGAACATATTAATCAATTTATTTAATTTTAAAGAAAAGTCAATTTTAACCTTGACGGTACTGCCCATTCCTTTTCCCGAAACAATTATAGATTCTCCACTCTTTGCCAAAGATTCATTAGATATAGTTATGTTAGCAACGCTAGCCTCACTTAAATCACTTGCGTCTACAGAATTTGCAGATCTATAGCACAGAAAAATTACATTTTCATTGAAGAAACTTTGTATTATGATCGTATATAATCAGATTCAGCAGCATAAATTTACTTTTACCTCTTCCTCTCTTCATTTAAATATATATCTTGGAAAGATGTTTGCTGATTACTTTTAACGGGTGCACTATCACCGGTACGTTGCCACAGTTTTAAAGATGTGGGCGTTGGCGCTGAACGTGATTGCTCTTCCCATTCTCTGACCAATGCTGTACCTTCGCTTGTACTATGAGGACGATTCTAAGAAGACATTACAAATATTTATTATTTTATATAACAGATAATTTAAAAGATCATCAAGGCTCTCACCAAGGAACTCCAGCTTTGATGACGTTGTTGTGGCGTGCCACAAATACTGTGTCTGTTATTGGACGATAAACTAGCATTACTACTCGCTCTACTCAGTTGTAACGGCGCGTTTATTAATTTCCATCTTTTTCCCGTTAACTCGGAGCGTGTGATACCAGTGCGATAATATAAACAGCGATCCTCAGAGCCGATAGCCCAAACCTTTATCAAACATAGCGAACATATATATAAACCAATATACAAAACTATCTTTGCTATGTAACATAAGAATTAGCATTAATTTACTTGATCATTTGGAGCAACCGATACTAATGCCATTTTACTTAGCATCTCAACCCAACCGGTACCAGTAGCCAATTGTTCACAAACGCCGCTTATCTCGCCTTGAACGCCTTTCCGAAACCATACCCCACCGTCATGTGTTATGGCCCATACAGCGTCAGTACCAACGCTAACTTGCACCAATCTCAGATCCTTTTGTGGCGGTTCCACTTCTGACCAATCTTCACCTAATGCGTATAGTGTTATAACACAATATATTTTTTCATATTGTTATATCTTGTACACTTACATACCCATTGGATTATCTCTCGTTACACCTGTACGAACGAGTGCTTTGCCTACCATAAGTACAGCCCAAACAAGACCAGTTACTCCAACACTGATCTGACATACCTCGTGACCGTTCGTTAACTTGATGGAACTCCATCTCTGTCCTTCGGGACAAGTTGTACTCGTTCCAACGCGAAACATTACCTAAATAATTGTGCGCAATAATTTGCTTTCCGAAATAATGTATAATGTTAATACTAATTGATAAGTGATAAATATCGATGTGTATTTTAGAAAACTATCAAAATTAAGAATTATACCCTTCCATGAGCAGTTACTGCCCAGACTACTAAGCTCCCAGAGTTATCTCCAGGCATTTGATTTCCACCCACAGCTACATCGATAAAAGGTTCCTAAAAATATGGTAGATTGCTTTGATGATGAAGCCGCGTAAAATGTCATCATATATAAAATAATTTATCATAGCATTCCCGTCACCTTAGTTGGATCTTTATGAAGAGGTGCGATTGCACACCACGAGTTCATGGCGCTATATCTCCGATAGCGAACCCATTTCCGTCTTCTTACACAAGATTTCCATTGCTTTTTTGTACTATACGTAGCTGGAAAATCAAGTGCATACGTCCATCCCTATCGAAATATCAGATTCTCTGTGATTATAAGATTTTTCTTTGGTTGTACGACCGATAACAAATCTAAATAAATGAAATCTACAAACAATATGTTGTGAAGAACATAATACGCATAAAAAACAGGAGGCAATATCAAGTATCATGGTCTTATATAAACGCAAGTATAAATTATAAAATATGAGATTCACATCCTTTATATATAGAACATTGAATTGTTCATTACATGAATTTATATTTAGCAAGATCTGATGCATAGAAAAAAATGTCTTCAACTTAAATATTTTTCCACAGATGCAATCAAGCAAAATAAATTATTTTTATATTTAAAAATGTTCGAGTTACCACCTCGAAATTGCATTGAACTTTCTCATATTGAAGCGATGAAGACTATTCCACTCTTTCGACTATACATCAAACGCATGGAACGTAATAGAGAGAAACAGGATAAAAAACCAAAAACATACAAACAGATGAGATCAAGAAACATATATTTACATCGTGATCTAATGGTTGACCATCTAATGTTGTTTCTATTTGCCAATCACCCTCCCATTGCCATGCCATCGATGGCAGTTTTACTTTGTCCCTGCTACGGTCGACCGTGCCATCTTGATTGGAAAAATTGTATCTGTCAGTTGGAAGCAATCTTCCAGAAAATCCCTCCAAAGGTAGCCACCGCTAAAATCAATCAGCATCCTTATATTATACGATTAACATAAATACTCATTAATTAATAAAACACCAAAATACTAGTTGCTAATGAACGGATAACTATCAAATCATGCCTAAAACTGTTCGAACCATTTAATATAGTCGCGACATTATAATGCCTAGATCACACAAGAGATTACAACATAAATTATCTTCCTCTTTGGATATGAATTTTCTCATTTATCGCAAAACTCTGTTTTGGAACCAGACTAGGACACATGTAATTACATCAAACAACATGCTTCAGTATACCTCGTTCTCGTAGATTTCTTCCTTGATTCTAATCGGTATGTCCAAACCATGAACATGAACGTAAACCTGTCTGTCACCACCGATGGCCCACATGAAGTGCGGCACGGCCGACAGTTGCTTAAATTCGAGTCCCAAGTACATAAACTCGCGCCACATGTTGCCGGATGTTGATAGTCCGAATACACGTCCCTCATTGTTGATGGCATATAGATATGAACTCGGCATGTTAGATTCAATGCAGCCTCATAAAATGTATCTGCAAACAATATTCCGTTACATTCTGGCTTAAGCTATAATCTCGGTTTCTTTATTGACACATACACTGCTACGTACCAGTCCTGCATGAAGCGATGGATCTCACAGGAGATACGCACCGATTTTCTCTCTGCTTGACGGATATTATTTGAAAACGCTTCGGCAACCTTCACGTTGATAGATGCGGCCTCGTGGACGCACACGTTGACATCTGACACGACGTTGATCGCTCCTTGTAAACTCGATTATGTCTGCTTATATTACAGTAGCTTCCCCTACCTTCTCGTATTAATAATAAATTCTATGTAATCGGGGATGAGTTCCGTGTAGAAGTCATCATCATCTAAAAAGACTGCGGTGTATAAATACGTAGGTCAACGCTCAACATGATCCCGAATGATTTAACCACTTGAACTGACAGCTACTATCAGTTGGGCAGGTGTTGGGAGAGGCATAGATTACGCGAGGTTAAGTAAGGAGACTCGCGACGACTAGTAAGACGGCGAATAGAAAACTAGGTGAACCCACTAATCGTGGCTGAAGTACTAAGTGCAGCTTTGACTGGCGGCATGCAATCTTGATCATGATTGGTAGATTTGATTACTTGGCTTCTCGCCAGCTTTATCGGGTCCTACGTCGTTGCATTTTATATATAAACAAACCAAGCTTGACGTATCGCAGATAGCGGAGTTCAGCTTCTTCTTCGCTTCTCTTTCTCCTTCTCTGTCTCTTCTTTATCTTAAAATGTGACAGTCAGTGATACTCTCGTTGGGTTACGTTCGTGTGCATTTTCTGCACGGTATCGTGCTTTTGTCCCCAATCGCCGAACCCGATTGCGCGGATATCTGGAATACTGCCCGATGATTCACGATTCATGATTTCTGTGTCGATGTGTGTCACGATCTGTGATCGGTAGATGCCTTTATAACCTAAAACACGCAACAAGAATGGGTCCGCCACCCGTGGTTACCGGGATATCGCCCAAGGAGGGCCCACCAGGCACCCGGGTCATAGTGCGCGGCGAGTTCTTGGGGTTCAAAGCTCAGGATCTCATAGGTGATCTCAGTGCTGGACTTTGTCAAGCTAGACTGACAATATAAAAGCTGCATTATTGGGAGACTTTTATTCATTATCTAAAATCATGATGTTGTTTCTTGCAGGATTAACAATATGCGGGTGCGACTGCCTACTCTCGGCCGAATGGAAGTCGTCGAATAAGATAATAGCAAGGTCAGGACCTTGCAAGGGTCGCGGCGACATAATAGTGACCACACGGAGCGGAGGGCAGGGAACCTCGACAGTGCAGTTTCGTGGCTACCATGAGACCATTGGTCCCATGAAGGAGTCGGCGGTATGGGTGGAGGAGGCTCCTATGGAGAGCTTAGGCTGGGGTAGAAGAGCACTGTCGCCCACCAACTATCAACAAGAGGATCCCTTGGGACTTAGCGTGGAAGGGAACGAGTAAATATTCAAACTGTGACTGTAGATCAGCTTAGGCGATCATATTTCATGATAAACGATCTCATGTTTCATCTCAAAGTAAAAAATTTCCTGAGGACGAGTTGATCGAGCTTTTCGGAGACGGAAGCGGAGATCTGACAAGCGAGAAGTTCCATCCAGGATGGTTTTTACTGCAGCATCATCATGCTACAACTTTGGAGGACCTAAAAGCTGGTTTGGCTTATCTCAGGAGGAAAGTCAATTCGCAAAAGGAAGGACAGTTGTCGTTTCTGAAGGCAAGTAAGAATGAGTGTCGTGTCGTGTCAGTAAATTTTTTGAGCTTTCTGTTGGCCTTTAATATAATTAAGACTCAATTTGAAATAGGCCAATGTAGGAGCAGTGATGGAACAGCTTGATACGATAATGTCATTAAAAGATCAGTTTGAAACGGACATGAAAAGCTACGGAAACGATCCTACGGAAAAATTAGAAACAGCCATTAAACAATCTATGTCAGAAGCTAACAAATTATTCGACGATGTATTAGCAAGAAGAGACAGAGCTGATGCCACTCGCAACGCGCTGGCTGTTATGCAACGTTACAAATTTCTCTTCTGTATGCCAATAAATATCGAGAAGAACATAAAACGCGGCAATTATGACCTCGTGATTAACGATTACGCTAGAGTTAAGAATCTATTCAAGAATACGGAGGTGGAAGTTTTTAAGAAAGTGCTAGAGGAAATCGAAAATAGAATTGCTAATTTTAAAGTACTGTTACGGAAGAAGTTAGAGGAGATGCCATTTAGTTTAGAGGAGCGTAAAAAGATCATCAGAAATCTGGTCAATCTCGATGCTGAAGATGACCCAGCATGGGATGCAATAGGTACAGCTATTCAAAATCAATGTTTCTAACACACTGCTGATTATCTGGATAGATCTATCTGTTTTATAACGCATCACTGAATAATAAAACAGATAATCTAATTTCTTGCGTCATGTAAAAGATGTACAGTATTTAGTGCTTGGATCTAACTCGGATGATTAGCAAAGTGTTAAAATTGTTATTATATTAATTTGATATATCTATTTATTCTATTTCTATCTATTATTTTTTAGAAGGAAAATAGCATAGATTTTTGTATTTCAGTTTCGCATGCCAATTATTTAGAAAAAAGCGTTGTCAATACCACACATGAATATCTGGATACAAACAAAATTAATTGCGAAGATGCGAGCAAAGCTTCCAAGGCCACATCCATGAATATCAAGTATTTACGCTCACAGAAGAATAATGGAAATAATATACCGGCGCAAATTTCGTGTGTCGAAGCAATTTGTGATATTGTGGTCGAACAATT
This sequence comes from Eciton burchellii, assembly GCA_020341155.1. Lineage (NCBI taxonomy): Eukaryota > Metazoa > Arthropoda > Insecta > Hymenoptera > Formicidae > Eciton > Eciton burchellii. The sequence goes on from JAHMML010000029.1 coordinate 1,346,904, forward strand.
GCCAGATTTGTGGAGATTAGGACAGAGTTATTTTACAGGACAATTACACGTAGCAGTAGATACAGAGAAGCAAAGCCATTTTAAAGTGCGTATCTAATGGCATCATAATGAAGAGAAAGAAGAGAATTACACGTATATTACTTAATTTTAATTGAATACTTTTGAGCTATGTTATCGTTCATTGTAGAGTCTAGTTTTGTCGAGTATGCAACACGCTATGGAGGCGATGAAAAGCACATGCAGCCACGACGTAGAAGCAACTTGGCTTTTACATATTTTACGTTGCGTTAGACAAATGTACGCGTCTCTGATACATCTGGACTTGCCTAGCGAAGCTCTCGATATTTTTGGATCATTTATATCGAATTTAAGGTATATTGGAACTATGATTCAAAATCATCAAGAGAAATATAGATTCTTCGCTATGTATAATTCAATTCCTGATATGATGTAGAATACAGTGTTTGGTTGCTCTCTTCAAGCAAGGAGCTGACAATATAACAGCTCTGAATCGAAAGGAGACATGGCAGATAGAGTACTTAAACGAGGACGGCGGTGTAACAAAATTGGTACGATTGAAAGCTTGAGATTTCAGCGAGTTCTATATTCGTTGCGAAATTTACTATAAGATGTATAATCCTTCTATGCCGAACAGCCATATCTCTTCGAGGAAATAGTCTTGGAGATATCGAAACATGGGCGTGACACTGTAGTAGCTTGCGGTCCAAGAGAAGGACCCTTATTCAATAATCCAACGCATCAGAATCTCTATCATAATACTATCAAGACATTATTCACATCGTTTGCACGATGTCTACAACAATTGGCATTTAGCGGTTGTGAGGAAGCCATGGATAATGACGAAACATCGGTCTCACAATTAGTCGGCTCGCCTGCTGGTTACAAGAGTCAAACGGTCAAGCATCAAGGACCGGTAAGTAGCGAACCCAACGCTGTACGTATAGGGCGTTTATAGAAATGTAGATCTCTTTCTCATTATACGACATGTGTAAATTTCTTATTAGACGTGGGAGCAATGTCTCTTAATCTCGTTAAGCAATATACGATACACGCTAAATACCGTTTTACCAAGAATCGGAGACACTCTGAAAGTTCACGGCTATCCTGAACTATCCACCGCGGTTGGATGGAACTCGGATTGGACGCAATTGGAGACGTTGGATAGTGCCATCCTGGAGGCGTATCTAGAACGCCGTTGCGATCCGCTAGTCGGCACGATAGAGCCTAGCATGTATTTGGGCGGTTTGGAATGGGACTTCGATACAGAGCCGACTCATTTAAAGCCGTATGCCCAAGAAATACTAGCAAATCTGATCGCGGTACATGCAGAGGTATTATTAGTCAGAGATAACTCGTAGAGATTCGAGATGTAATCTGCTTGATCTCGTAGCTACAGTATATTTTTCCCGCAGGTGCGTCGAGTCGCACCAGCGCTGTTAGAGCGGATTCTGTCGCACATAATAGAGACTATAGCAGAGGAACTCGCACGACTCATGACATGCGTAACGCAATTCCGTCCGGCTGGAATCATTCAAGCACGAACAGACATAATACTCTTGAGAAATGCTCTGCAAGCCTATAGTACGAGTAGAGCCAGGTAAAGATTGATTTATATCAAGAACGAGAAGTCTTTTATTTGATAAGAACCGGGGAATCTATCTATATAAATGCTGATGCTCTTGCAAATAGAAGTTTCTTCGAAGAGGCTCTGGACGCGATACCTCAGCCTGTGAATAAGGAAGACCGTTTGCGGATAGATGCTCTTTTGTCAAAGGTCACGACATGCATGCGATTGCAATTGTCGTGCCTCGTCAACGATGGCACGGGGAATATTCGTTACCTGACGGCGAATCCCGAGCGTGTTACCACTGTATAATACATAACGACCAAAGTAACAATAACATGGATACATTGCGATGTGCGTAACTATTTATTTATTAAAAGTTCTATTACATTTTATATATATATATATACATATAAAGTCCATTATAGATACATGAAATTAGATAAATTAAGTCTATTATGGAATTATATCAATATATTAATACAAGATGAGTTCTTTGCTAATCTGCATCTCAGTTTTGTTTCTTATAAAAATCATTTAATTCTCAAGTTAGGTGTCTAAAAAAAATCTCCATAAGGAACTCTCTTTGTACTATTGTTGAGGTATACTTTACGATTGCGTGAAAGTTTATGTATCCATTTGATCCATTTTCATCATTTGTTTCACGTCATGGGCTCAGTTATCGGCTTTCTTAATCAATTGTAACACACCAATATCCGCAGCCAACAATACCATATCGCCTAAAACAAGAAAATGATGCATTGCATTGCATTATCAAAAATTGCAGAATATTAAAGACTAACGATAAAAAGAAGATATTCTTAGAAATCGCGTGGCTTGTCTGCGAGATACGAAAAGTGCATTTCGAATTACCTGTTTGAAAAACTTTTACCGCAGTTTTAGCACCAATGATGCAAGGGAGACCGTATTCCCTCGCCACGACGGCGCCATGGCTTATGAGGCCGCCCAATTCGGTCACGATTCCTCCTAATAACGGAAAATATGGACTCCAACCAATATCGGTGCAATGCGTGATCAAGATATCACCGTGCCGTATGCATTTTGCTTCAGTTAAATTGGTTATTACACACGCTCTACCCAGCACGGAACCACCGCAAACCGAAGTACCTTCGATCTTGTTGCATGCTTCGTTGGATTGGACGTTGAGTGTCCTCTATAATGAAAAGTTATACGCATTACGATATAAATTCAAGTACACAGATAAAACGTACACAGCAGCTGCCAAATTGCTTGATTGAGATATGTTAATGCAACAGAAACAGCATTGAATAACATTTATAATGACAAACCTGAATTGGTATGGGCATGCTCCTATTGAATTCCGCATATTCATACGTCGCTATTTGCTGATGGATCCTCTTCCTACGTAGCGCTCTGAAAGATCCCAGATAAAGTTACTGCAAGATACCATAATTATAATGAATATAACAAATAAGCAGTAAATACGGACTCACTTTCGTACGAATAATGGACTGTGATTGCTCAGAATCTGCCCAATCTCATAATGCGTCAGGAAGAATATGAGGTTTTTATCGGGTATATAACCCTCCGCGACCATTAAAGCTCCAAGCCGTTTGTAAGCCAATCTTAATATATGCACGGTGTGAATTATAATGCTTTTCGTCATCTCTCTGTGCGTAACAGCTTTTCGACAGAACGGTGCCAGCTTCCGTAGAAGAAATTTTTTAAATGATGATATAGGCGTCTTCAGAGATGCTATCGTTTCGTCAACGTTCAGCGTTTTGCTTACATAATTCTCTTGAAGGGATGTTGTTAGTGCCTGAAAATAATACGAGATGTAATGCATATATGGACGCAAATTGTTAGAAAATTTCTCATTGATCATCATTGTGCGATACTTTGAATCAGCTCACCCGAATTATAGTAATGATATGGTCAGGCCTGAGTATCCAAGGTTCGTGAAATAGATCAAGTTCTTGAACACCTCTATGACCATGCGCGCTGAAGAAGGCTTCTAACTTTTCCGCAGCAGCAGGGCAATTCAATTTCAACCAATTCGCTGCTTTCGCGGGTTCGACCTTGTTAAATTCTTCCGTTTTGCCGCTCTTCCTGATACATGCTGCTATTTTGCCGAGAGCTATTGGTACCTCAGTGCTAATAATGTTAGTGCAGGAGCCCAATAAAATGGCAATATCTGCTAGATGTTCGGATGTAAACGTATCGTTTTCCTTCGTTAGAAGCGACATTGCTGTCATCTGATAACTAACACTCACAAGGGACGCCAAGTTATGACACTTTCCTATCTGAAATATGTAAATTCTTTTTTTAATGATACTTTTTATTAATTTTAATGATATTTTTTAATGATTTGTCATTAAAGAATCTTTGTTATCAAGAAACTTGCTACAAAAATTTACCTGGAAAATTTCTTCATATTTTCTGCTTATGACATCGTATAAATTATGAGATACATCAAATTCATCAGCATTCAGAGTGTATTTGTCAAATATATCGATCACCGTTTTCATCATAGCGTCATTCCCCCATGCTAATCTAAGAGTATCGAATAATAAGTACATCTTCCTCCATCTGCTTACGATACCGTACTTTTCTAGTGCAGTCTTGTGTATTTCGGGCGTCATTACTACGCGTCCACATATGGCCATATCTATCATTTTATTCATCATTGTTATCTCATTATCGACGTCTCGCAAAATTGACTAAAAGGTATCATCCAGCATTATTCCAGATACAGTTACAGATACAACGACAAATGCAAATCCAAACACTTACGTCGAAATAGTTTATCGCGCATCTCATTCCGACAATATGAAGATAATGGGAGTCGTACATGTGGAATTTCGCACCGATCGACAAGTTTAGTATATTTATGACAGTAGAAATGGACAGAGGGCTAATAGGTTCCGGAAGTACTTCTTCGACATTGGCAAATGTTATAAGATCTATGTCGCAAGGCACTCCTGAGTCTAGTTCGTGTATCAATTCGAAGTCTGTCCAAGTGTTTATGCTCGTAATAGGTCGGGCTTGCAACAGAAAGATCTCTTCACCGACCACCGCCCATTCGACATCTCGAGCGGATCCAAAAATGGATTCCAAGTACAAGCCTAGTTTAGCTAATCGCAGCGCGATCTTATCAGATATCGAAATCTCGTTGATCTCTTTTTCACTTACGTTGCTTGTGACCGTGCCATTATCGTTCATCAAGATCTTCTGTCTTTTATCTCCCAGTATCGAAGTGCCCATAATCAGAGTGTTGTCCCACTTTTTATGAATTGTCAGAGTATCAGGCTCGACTGTGCCTGATACAACGGTCTATAGAAAGAATTGGAATTGCATTAAAATAATTCGTATTATACTGATGAATTCCAGACACGCGTGATGATGTATGGAGAGATGCAATTATAGTTATATTTCTCATATCTACTGTCGTACCTCTCCCAAACCGTAATTTGACGTGATAAGAATGCTGGATGGATCTCCGGTCGTAGGATGTCTGGTAAACATGACTCCAGCCGCGTCCGCGTTAACCATTCTCTGAATGCAGACGCCCATAGATGCTTTTATGGGTAATCCATTTTGTTGTCTATAATGTTGTCACATGAAATTCGTTGTATTAAATATCATAAATATATCAACAAGTATGTCTGTTGAGGTAGACATAGGAGATAGAGAAGAGTAAGTTACCTGTATCGAACACTTTGGTATGAGAACAGGCTTGCCCAGCATTTAGCAACACTCTTGATAACATCATCCGCATTGCTGACGCCTAGAAACGTCGAGTTTTGCCCAGCTGCTGAAGTATCTTCGCTATCTTCTCCAACAGCACTGGATCTTACGGCATATCGTATGCGTGTGCCATTATCATTTGTAGATGTTGTCAATTTATCCAGATCTTCCAATATCGCTTTTCTAATCTCTTCGTCAACAGGTGTATTTTGAATAATATCCACTGTCCTAAAAAAAAGAGAGAAAGAAAGAGAGAAATAAATATTTGCGATACATTTTCAGAAACATAAGAGTTAGACTTACTTTTGACAACAACTTTCAAGGTTTTCCTCCTTCTTACAACAGCTAATGTCTACAATTGTATCGATCAAGTCTTGTAATTCTTTGTGGTGTCGCAATTGTTGTTCTAGAGCGAGATACGTTACGCAGAAGCCCTGAGGCACTATAAACTAAAGTAGATATCAAGTTAGCACCATAATTTCTCTAAATTCCCTTAACCTCTAGTAAACGATCGTAAAGACGTACATCATCGGTAGCGATGGATGTCAAGACCGCGAGGGAATATCCTTTTCCTCCAACGACGTTTTCATTTTGACATTGTTTATCACTGAACAGTAGGGTATATTTATCTTTTTGCGCGAATGTATCAGGTCGTGTCAAGTAGGGCATTTTTGTGCACAGGGTCTTGTCTTGATTCGACCCAATGTGTGGATGGCTCATAATCATCAGGCCAACACCTATTTTCATAAATGACTTTTTAAAAATGTAAACTTTGATATTAAGATAATATAACTAATACATAATCTAATATACTAATGATTTACTAGTAATTGAGGTAACAACCCGAAGAAATTCAAAAACGATTGAAATTCTTTTTTTAACTAATGCGAAATTGAGATTAGCGATATACCTTTACTGTTGTCTAGTTCCACACGTAAATTGCGAGTCGTATTCGCCCAACACCATGATAGGCCATTGTAGCAGATCGTTGCATCACCCACTGTATAGTTGATACAAGCCTTGTATTCTCTTCCAGCCGCTAAAACAATGGCATAAATATTAATAAATTAAATTAGAAGGTATAAATGTTGCACAATGTGAAACTCGGTAATTATTATTCTAAATTAAAAACCTGTAAATGCAATCTTGTAGTTCAAGAGAACAATATTCCCTTCTTCGAAGTCGTTCAACCTCAGATCGGTCCAATCAATCGCAGACACTTTTCCTCTGTTGTCTTTAAGATGACCAAACTGCATGCTGTAATAAATTTCGCTTAATACTACGCCTAATCTCTCTTCTGATACATCATTATTCCCAGAAAATATCCATCCTTTATACTTTGCATAAACTTGCACGACAAAACTGTAACTTTTCTTGAAAGAAATAAGATATAAGTTCCATCAAACAGTCCAATAGCAGCAAAAATATCAGTTTGCGTAAAACTCTCGAATCTGTTTGTGCAAAGTATAAGAAAAAAAGGAACGATGATGATATCTGATTATTTTAGCTGTCAGTGTACGCATTCATCTTACTGTGAAAAACTATTTGTTGTCTTGCTCACACCTATGCAATACATCGCTCCGTGAGTAGTCACACCAAGGAAGGTGACAATTCGATGAAACTGATGGGACTCATGTTTACCCCAACGTCGTTGGCACAGTCCGCGTAAATAAAGCGCATTTGGATTTGAATTCTTGAACGTAATCTGTCCAATGATAGATCCCCATTGATCAAAACCAAAGTAATTCATTAATTTGCTACAACGAGAACAGGAGAAGACTTATATACACGATACCGAAACAAGATACTAATTCGCATTAACATGTAACAAACGGGGTTTTACATTTTGTGCATCCAATCTGGACTTCTCCATGGCTCATGTGCCAAAGCATCCGCGTGCAAATGACTGCTCCAATCGTTTGGCCATTCTAACGTACGCGAGTTTGCTATAAAACTGAAAAAAGCAGGGAAAAGTTCATGATCCATGTATTTAGTCGTACGTACTTAATATAATTTTCCTCATTCTTATTCACATGAAATTTAGACGAACGTGTTCCACATTATCGTCACTAGACACGTCTCCTCGACGTTGATTCCGTAGAAGACCATTGTAAACTATTCGCCAGCGCTTTCGCGGCTCCAGCAGCTCGATTTTCAGACCTGACGCTGACCACTTCTGTCCCATACTTTCTATCGTAGTCGTATTAGGATAGTCTGCATTCCAAAGCAAGCAGTCACGGCTCCTCTTTTCTTATGGATCGCGCAGTACACGTTAAATAACAGCTGCAAATAAGACTCACCAGGTAACACGTAGACTTGGCCATCTGACAGGATCAGCTGCAATTTCAATTCCACCATGTGGTACTCCCGATGATTCATCTTGACGAATAATGAATTCCCCATTTGATCAGCGCCGTAGAAGAACACGCTATCGCAACTCTGCGTACAGGTAGAATTACAAGTTAGTAAGTTACATGATGACTCATGTGTTCATTGCGCTCATGCGATTCATCGTGCATTCAACGTGCGAACGCGCTACTCACAGCCTTATCGATGATAATCTTGGGATTGTCCGGGCATGGCTTCAGAATGCTCTTCATTTTGATCATTGCCTCATCCTCCCTGTTTACGTTTTTATCCCTTTCCATCTTCTTTTCCTTCGATATGCACCAGAGAGCCCACCATCGCTTCAAAGTGAACTGTATATCTGAAGAGACACATCGATCTACGTGCAAATGCTTCCTTCGTTAACGCTTGAATCTATTATAGCAGTTATAATTTATGCGGTATCTCGGGAGAGACCAACAAGACTAGCCAATTTTCATTACTATACTATGGATTTTTATTAATGCATGGAGGACACCTTATGGTAAACACGTTAACGCGTTCGTCCGAAGATATGATATACTTCACCTAGGCCCAAGTAACGGGACTGTTCCCTTCTGTGCCTGTGAAGCAGGAGATAGAACCAGATAGGCAGGATGATTGAAATGGCGCACGTAACGTATTCCATCGTTCAAACGTTGTTATATCGCACTGTGTAATACAGGTCTCGCTACGAGGAAGTGCTGAAAAGCAGACTGTGTTAAATGTGTATATATACATACGCGCGAATGTCACAGTGCGAAAGGACGAATTAATATAGACTGTCTCTTACTGTCAATTACATCAGCAAAAAACATCGACGTTATCGCGCATCTAGTTGGAAAGACTTGAGGCGTGCCTTATCGAACATCGCGCATTCGTTTGCGTAATCGAAATTTTTCTTTCTTCTTCAACAAATTGCAAATTACACAGCGATAAACAACGATTCGCGAAATGATTCATGAACACTTCTGCATTTACCATTGAACGTCTCTTCTTTCTCTCTCTCTCTCTCTTATACGTACCAGATATGGAATTTCATAAAGAACGATTCTTTAAAACGGAGACACAGGTGTAACCATCAGCGCATTACAATGTAGTCTGCGTGACAACGAGCGCACACCGTTATCTGACACAGTTTTTTCTTCTTTTTCTTCTTCCCTCTTTTCCCTTTTCCTGCCACCGCCTCTGATATATTACCTGATTATATAATCCTACAGATCCTTTGTTGTGATGGCCGTTGAGCGTTGTTACGTCAAGAGCAATGTCCGAGATAAGTGTTGTCACACTGATCGCGATTTGTCCGATTATGAGACGCTTACGCGATCCATTATCTGACTGATTACGAGAAAAACCGAAGAACTAATAAAGCCGGCTGTGTCGATAAGGAGAGCTACAAGATATATATATATATATATATATATATATATATATATATATATATATATATATAAACGTAATGTGGAACACGCAGTTTCTGTTTTTTTTCTTTCTTTTTTTCTTTTTCTTTTTTATAACAATTTTATATTAATGTTAACTTTCTGCATTGACGATATAAATACAATCTGTCAGCACATAACACGCATCAACGTGACGCGGAAGTCTTTATAGGCCGTGGCGGAAGGCAACGAATGTAAAATAGGAATCAATTTGCCTTCTTGGTAGCACTGCCAAGATCAACAGCCTCTTCGATGATAGTATCGGTGTCTATGCGCGATTTATCCACTGGATATAACCTGTGTGAAAAGATTATGAATGATTCTTTCTGTGTTCTGTGGACAGACCAAAGCTATGTTATAATTAGCTGATATCGTAAAGACCAGGTGATGAGGATCATTCTGTGCCAATCAAGCGTTCCAAGCATTACTAAACGGTAGAGAGACAACTATGGTATAGAATTATTTCTAGTCAGCAGATTTGGATCCTTCCAAGAATTTCAAGAAAAGGGAACCTGAGATGATCTATTTCTTATCTGGCTCGATTCATATAGAAGATACAGTTGCATTTATCTTTTGGCACGCGTCTGCATGCGTATGCATGTACACGTAAATATAATAATAAACTAATATCGCAAAGAAAGCGATCAATCGAACAATCAAACGTGAGGTCTTAAAATATTGGATTAGCCGTTCTCAAGATAAATGCAAGAGTTTCGAAAGCCGAAAGAAAAATGTGGCATAACGATATGTGTGCACGAACGCTGACATTAGAAACGTCATCATGAAATGTTCATCCCTCATACGGACTTTACGGCATACATCTAATTATCCATCTAATTTATATTTACGCATTTTTAATTCTGATACGCATTTAATTATACACGAAGTTCAGTACGCAAACTTACCATCTCTGATACAAGTAAATAAGGAAGACCGCGTCGTCCCTGAAACACGCTATTCTATGAGCCGTCGGCATCGTTATAATGAAAGCGAACACATCGTCGATGAACGTATTGAAAGCTTTATACATAAATGCTCGCCATGGCATATGCGCCACGGATTTCAGTTTGTAATTCACAAACAGCTGCGGCAGCATAAAGAGGAATCCGAATGCATAAACGCCATTCACCAAGGAATTTATGCTCCAAGAATACCAACTGCAAAAAATGCACATGCAATTGATACGTTTATCTGATATAAAAGATTATTATAAGTAGAAGACTTCGGATAGAGCGGTTCATTTACCTTTTATGTGGCTGATAAAGAAGAGAATAGATTGCACCAGCGATAACCAACGGGTATAACAAATAACTCAGATAACGCATGCTCTCGGCGTCGAATTCTCTGGTTCTCAATTCCGCTGCATTGATGCCGTCAGTTTTAAATCGTATTCTCGGTAAAAGGCCGTTGCTCTTAATCAGCTCGATTCTAGATATCTTTTTCAATTTCCACAACTGCCCAAGAAGAAGAAAAAGAAATAGAGATACACATGGAATATTAGTAACTGAATGATAGACTATCGTTACTATAAATATTAGATATTATTACATATAATGTATATAAAATATTATCATTACAAGAGAGATCAAAATAAAGATATCGTATTTCCAAGAAAATAGATATTATTTCATCGAGATATGCCTCGCGTATCGACAACAGTACTGATAAATAATTCGCGCCAATAATTTTCTTTAATGTGTAATATTAAATCGTGATGCGATATTAATACCTCGATAACAGTGCTGACGCCAGTTGGAATAAGAACGAGCAAAGAGGAGCCTTCATCGCAAAGATAAAGAAAGATTACGGTCTGGCTGAACGCGCGCCACATTACCGTCCACTTGCTGAGACCTATGAGATTGCTCTTCTTCCGCCAGAAGCTGATGTCATTTTTGATAGCAAGGAAATCGAACAACAGCTGCAGCATGGGAGATCAGTATTTCTCAGATTGCATTTCTCAGATTCTGATACGACGCGAATACGAGGCTTATCCGTTTACTCACGTGCACTGCGGCGATGAAGAACGTACCACCCAGTAAGTAGATATTGGTGTCTGCAAAGATACCCTTCACTTCGTCGATATCTTTATCGGAGAAACCGAGATTCTTCAGACTCCCCATGGCCGCCTGCACGTGCAGCACCAATCGCAGCTTCCCTAAAGTTACAGGCGAGTATTCCACCGTAACATTCATCGTATTATTCTGCGGGCTGATCCGTTGAAGGTCTCGATGCCGAGTTTGCAAGAAATCGCAGGTGACAATCGGTAGGAACGTTTGCTTGCCGATTATTCTGTAAACGAAGCAGATGGGATCTAGCTTGTAACTTGATATTTATGTCATACGCTTTTTGTAGAGAGATTCTGTGCACCTTATGTGATCCATGAGTTCGGCAGGTACGCCATATACAGGCAGTGTAACGTTATCTGTCATTACAGTGAAAGTCACGCGACTCTTGATGTGCGACACCGGATGCAGAGTATTCTCCTTGGGCTTTCTCATGGTAGAATCCTTCTCACCCAGTAATTTAAACGTCTCGGCTTCGGGTATTACGTATTGCGACATTTTAATAACGGCATGCGAGGTAAATATATCCTGCAATCGAATGGAACCCAAGATAGAGACAAGAGTTCGTCACAAGACTCTGGTAGTAGCCTAGAAATGTTGTCTAATGTTCTATCAAACTGCGCATTACATTCTGCAGATCGACGAATGACTCTTGCTTCATGGAGGTAGGCGACATCAACACGTGCAAAAACAGCGTTCCATTCTGCTGCGTCTTGCGTGGAATGTTCAGCACTGCCGGGCTGCAAAGTGAGAGGCCATTAAAGCAAGTAAGAGAGCGAGACTCCATGCGAAGCTCCTCACATCATGAGGACAACATCAACCAATTCACTAGCTGAAGCTATCCATTAGTAAAGCTATCAAGATTCATTTCACTTCTCAAACAACCCTCCTGATTGAAGAAGAGAGAAGGAAAAGCAAGACCAATCCCAGCAACAAACACGAGCAAAGGATCTACAAGACGTTGGCAGATACTCTAGCTAGCCGTGAGCTGATCGAACGATATACAGCTATGTGATGCTCACATGGTCTGCGGCTGGCTGTAATTGAAGTTCCTCGCCGAGTACACGAGATTGGCGCCCCTACCGCCGGGATTTCTCTTGATGGAGCTGTAGATGCGGAGGTCCAGCTGCGGCTGTTTGCTCAGATACGACTCGAGACAGGGCTTGCCGTCCTCGCAGACTGGCGACACGAACAGCTGCGACAGCGTGTATATCGAGTACACGATGTACGCCAGGAATACCTTGGACAGAATGATGCTCAGCGAGGGCCACTGCATCTTATCGCGGATACTTTCGCGCAAGGAAGCAGCAAGTCGGGTCACAGCGGACACGTCGTAGACAGCATCGTATCGCGACCTGGCAGCGAACTCACGTCGTCAACGAACCGCAACGAGCAAATGGACGCAGCGAACTGACACGCAAACAACTGTTCACGTGCGATCGACCGCACGGCTTCTGCACGATTCGTGGCGTCGTCGACCGCGAATCTGCGCATGCGCGCGTGCGCGTGTACTGACAGTTCATTGGCTCGGGCCGGGGATAAGTGCAGTCGCCGCTTTCGGGCGCGCATTACGTATGCGCGCGTGTGCGTTTCACATGCCACCGATGCGTTTTCGCTCGATCGATAAACGCGCTTACGGAGAAAATCAAGGGAGAAAAAAATTAAGGACGAGCAGATTAGATAAACTTTCGTGAAGAGATCTCATAAAAGGGAGAGAGAGAGAGAGAGAGCAGTCCAGGAGAATATGAAAGTTCTCCATCACAAGGCATGCAATATGAAAATCAATTTTACAATTTCATTCAAATATCTTTCGATATCTCTTCTGTAAGTAGTAGTTCTCATCAGAGGAAAGCCTGAAGGATAATGATGAATGGAACGTCAGATTCTGATGTAACTAAACTTCGAGAAATCTTCACGCTCATCAAACACGTGATAATGTAGTTACGAGTCTACTCGGTCGGTAACTTATCCGCTGTTTTCGATTGCTGTGCTCAAGAGACTCGCAATACTAACTCGTGATGTGACGATCGTACAAAACAAGATTTTTTATTTTATTTACTATAATTGTCGTACTGTATTTGTACTCTCTATATTTTGCACGTAAATCCAAAAGCGTTCCCGATATGACAAATGCATGATATGTACAAAATTAAAACGTCTTGATCTTTAATTGATCAGATTTGCACACGCGGAACATTCTTTGGGAATATCATTGCATGCGTGAGAGATCACGATTATCGGCCGATGTAGATGCTGACATTACCGACAGTCGATACGTTTTGTACAGTTTTTATGGACTCTACGAGTAGATGTCATTGGCATGTAGATTTTAATGATTAAGATTAGCTGCTACTTTATTCACTCAATGGAACGCTATTAATAATATTTTAATGAAGAATTAACGATTCATAGGCGATAAAGATTATTTAAAAAGTTTTCAGATAAATCTTGATTAAGTTGTCTCGCGAGAAGATGAATTTATAACGCGCTGTTTAATTTCAGACAGAATCCCATTTTGATGAAACTGTTCTAATTTAAGTTTAGTCATTACAAAGATATTAAGAGCTAAAATTTTAAGAAAATTAATTAACCATTTCTTGACGAAATTTCTTGACTTTTCGTCAGAGGGATTACGCAAACGAATTATGCGAGAAATTTATTATCGGAAAGTATAATAATGAGCCTTGTATCTGCTTTAGCTCTCATCTTTTCAGACTTATGAAGTAATTTGGATCGATCGACGATAAGAAACTTCGAAAGAAGCCGCAGATATTGTTTCTCTCGCGGATTGCGCATTCTTTTAACGAATTATATGCTATTTGACCAATCGCTCTCCTTTCTCCTCGTGCGGCCCAATTCTTCTACGTCCATTAGATCGTACGTCGTAAAGAAAGCTGAAGAAACGTTTCTTCAAAAGCGCGAAGCCGACAAGCATCGTGCCGTGGACACGATGGACATCGCTAAATAAAGATTCGCTGCTGAATCAATCGAGGGACAATCAGTCGTTAAAAAATAACTCTAAGCACATCCCTGAAACTACCGCGCGACGAGCGTGCGCGATGTTGTTGCATCGTGCAAACATGAGTAAGACGTGATCGTCGGTGGCGTTTGGCCGTTCGGCCGATCAGCAGAGAGGCCAGAGAGCGTGCCTCCTGCGGACCACAGCTGGTTCGGACCGCGCGGTCAAGATGTAAGCCGTCAAAGCATCCCGCAGGATGTCCCGCTAGGAAAGAATCGTCAGTCCTAGGCGGAGAGAGAGAGAGAGAGCGAGAAGAATAGTGGCCGGGAGGGAGGGAACGTGCGCGTATGAGTGTGAGCGAGAGAGAGAGCGAGAGAGAGAGAGAGAGAGAGAGAGAGAGAGAGAGAGAGAGAGAGAGAGAGAGAGAATGAGTGAACGCGAGAGGGAGAGGGAGAGTGCGAAAACGCGAGAGGGTGCGAGAGGAAGATAGAAAGAGGAAGAGAAACAGGCGCAAGGGAGAAACGCTAGAAACGGAGGGAGAGAGGAGAAGAGAGAGGGAGAGAGAGAGAGAGAGAGAGAGAGAGAGAGAGAGAGAGAGAGAGAGAGAGAGAGAACAAAGAGAACGAAATCCCGTGCGTGCGAAGGGGAGCACAGAGAAATGGAGTAGCCGGAAAAGGAGATCGATCGGCTGTCCGATAGCCGCGGCAATGGAGGACACGAGACTGGGGTAAGTACCGTGTCGTTTCCGGTGTCGAGCCGGGGTGCGTTACGTCGCGCGCAAAGACGCACGAGCGCGCTGCGGCTTGTTAGCTCGCTCGTTCGTTCGCAGGAGGGAAAGTAGGGCGTCGGGGGTGGCCGCGCGCAGTGGCGAGTCGCGGGGGAGGGKGGGTGGATGGGTGGGTGGTTGGTTGACGCGAGCGAGTGGGGGTTGTCCCGCTTTTTCACGCCGCCTCGACCTCGCTCCGCCGATCCGGAGAACGAAGGCTTGCGCCTTCGGAGGAGCGTTGCGAAGGCGAGAAGAGAGAGAGAGAGAATCGCGCCGGTGGCGATGTCGATGCCTCGATCTCGACGGTGCGTCGACGAGTGCGTCAACGAGAGGTGCGTCGACCAAGCGAGTGCAAGAACGAAGAGAGTGGCAAGTGCTGGTGCCGCTGCTGCTGCTGCTGCTGCTGCTGCTGCTGCTAGTGCTGTTGCTGCTAGTTAACGTGCTGCTCGACGATAGTGGCGTCGGGATCTCCCATCAGCTATGCGTACCTCGATGAGCCTCCACGAGGGATGAGGGATGGATCTCGAGTGAGTGACGACGACCGAACGACGAATCTTCTGCGAGTCGATTAGCCGGAAAAGCGACTCGCACCCTGCGATCTCCTCGCTCGGTTACCAGCGAACGATCACGATGGAGCGTTGACTGGGCCATCGCAGTCCCGATCTCGCTGAGAATCGAATCGATCTTGAAGGCTCGCCACCTTCGACAGCTGAGTTCTCGGCCGAGCCTCGCTCTAGCGAGCCAGCTCTCGAATTATTCACACGAGCGAATTATTCATGCGGATAGAACCAAGTAAAGCGAAAATGAATCCCGCGAGACTGATGCGCGCGCGATTCAATCCTGCGATGATTCCTTTCCTCGGTCTGCCCTGATCATTCACGCGCGACGTTCCGGGAGAACCGGAACAGCAGCAAGCCCACCCGTCGCGGGTTTTGAGGGTTAAATCAAGACGTTTCGACCGAGGTCACGCGAGTGCGACTGTGAAAATGGAGTTCTTCAGCACGCGTCAGCGTTACGCTAACGTTATCGGAACGTTAAACGTTCCTCAGGATCGCGGAACGATTTATTATTACTATCATCATCACTGATCGCTGGATTTTGTTTTCCTCCCATTTACCAGCAGGAATATTGATGAACCTTTCGAGAATATCGAACCGCAACGATCGATCATCAACGTGATATAAGCGAGACGATGAACACGCGGGAATACTTGTTCCTCGACAATCGACGCGATCGAATCGATACGCGATCGTGTCCCGTTCAACTTCTCGTACTCAAACGTACTTGAACTTTGAACTTGGCCGTGAGATGACCGATCATTGCCCCGTCAATGAAACTGAAATTATCATCTTGACTCTCTCTCTTCTAATGCCGAAACTTCGCTAAAGTTACATCTTCATCGTCGCGCGATTTCTTTTCCCCAAGCTTCGGAATATCGGAACGATCGATCTCGCGACGTCTCTTCTCTCTTCTTCTTCCTTCTTTTCCTCCCGACGTCCTTGCTCCATTAACATCGCGCATGGGCAAATTTTCTTTTACGGCGAATAACACGCCGATGATCAGAAGCGGTCGATCAGCCAGCGAACTGATGGCCTCGCGATCGGCCGGATTCGTTATCTCTCTGCATTTTTAACTCCTTTCATCGATCTTCCGCTTTTACCGGAAAACGTGGATCGCGAATCCGCGAATGCGCCTCCTGCTTCGGAACCTTCGTTCCGAAAATAAAAATGCGGAAAGGAGACGCGCCCGCGCGTCTCCGCAACTTCCTCGTACCGCGGATCCGGTCATCGGATGGCTCTCCCCTGCCCCTGCCCCTCCCTCCCTCCCTCCCTCTCTCTTGCGAGGGAGAGAGTTCCCAGGAAAATCCCGACGCGTAAATTCACGTTCGCGCCTCGAGAGCGGCGCGCTATAAATAGACGAGCCTTGTTAGCGGCCGCACGGCATGCAGCCGTTACCAGCTGCATCAGGTAACAACGGCTGGCCATGTTGTCGGCGCTATTCAATCCGCGAACGTACGCACGATGTTCCGGATCCGCCGGATGCAGATAAACGTATTCCGCGATATCCGCGATAAATTTAAAACCAGTCTCAAGCGCTCTCCTTCTCCTTCCCTCTCTCTGTCTCTCTCTCTCTCTCTCTCTCTCTCTCTCTCTCTCTCTCTCTCTTTCTCTTCCTTTCTCTCTCTGGGTTTCGCTCGGCGAACACGGATGCCAGGATGCAGCACGACTTCGAATCCGATCGGTTTTGTCGGCGAAGCGGGAATCGTTAGCGAGCGAAGACACTGATCGAATCACTGATCGATTCTCGAATGACTTTTCATGACTCTCACGATTCTCAGATGAGATCCGGGGATCCTGCGAGGGACTCTCGACAACTGATCAATATTTCTCGACGTGATCGGTCTCTTTACATGTCTGATTACACATTCCACGTCCGAATGCTAAATGCAGCGAAGACCAAACGATGATAATCATCACCAGTTGAGCGTATCGACACGGACATTAGCGCGGATCGCACCTTGGCCTTCGCTCGCCTCGAGGAGCATCAGAGTTCAGTGATGGATGTCTCGGCGAGATTCGCGAGGCGGTGATCGATCTGTTCGGCAACGGAGCGTGTTTATCGAGCTCTTCGCCGGTTGATTGGCTCTTATCGACTCGTAGGGATTATCCTGTAGCTCGCGGAGCCCGCTCGCCGAATTAGAGTCCTCTTTTCCCGCCGATCAGATCGCGAGAGTGGCCTGAAAGCAGGGCTTAGGTCGGAATCGTTGAGGGGAATTCGATCAACCGAGTCGTTAGCGTCGCGCGAAGATCTCAGCTCGAGTGTCTCGTTTGTTCAGTTTATCCGTCTCGTGCCTAGCTTTGCTCAGCTTAATTCGCGGCCGAGCATGGCTCGACCTAACGATCGTCGTCCTTGTTCTTGTCCTCGCGAGATTGTTGATCCGATGCGTCCTACTTGGCTTGGAAATTACGAAGCGAGGCGCACGGCAAGCGTGTACTTCCGCAAGAAGCTTTTTCCGGATCGTCCTGGATCTTTCCCTTGCGGCTGAAACGCGTGAACTTGAAGACGTCTACTGGGATCTGCGGAAAGTCCGCTCGTAAATCTCCGAACGCCGTCGAGTGGAAGATCAGTGCCTGATCCTGAGAGCGCTCGACCGAGACGCTCTCGACATCTTCAAGGTGTCCTGAATGACATCTCGCGCATTCGCGCATCACGCGAATTGATCTTGTGATGCAATCGGCGGCTTTCTCCGAACGACAACTTGGATAGAGTCGGAATTTTCATGATCTTTGCCCTAACGCGGCCTCATTCCTGTCACTGTCACGACGATTAGCGATCTCGACGAAGAGATCCCACGAAGGTGAACCCCCGTTTCGGACCGTTCCAAGTCCAATCGCGCTTTTATCGCGCATTGTGCACAATTTTCAACAGGACGTCGACCAACGAGGAGCGTTAGATGTTTACTTTTTAGGTCGGGGATGTGAGCAAGGCCTCGCGAGTCGCGTGCAAGGCGCGTCGGGGATTTCGATTATTCTACATCGAGATGAGGACGTAGGAGTGACCTTGTTACTCGTTACAAGCACCGTTACAAGCAATTTGCTTTATCAAGCGAGAAATCGCGGCACGAGGCGTCGCAGCGATAATATTACACCTGTTGGCGTTATGACATAATAGCCGGGAATCGTCGGTGAAAGAAAGCCGGGAACACGTACACCGATCGACCCACGCTGCGGATCCGCGAACACGTGCTCTTTTCCACGTGCTGCCGCGCGGCGGGGCTGCGCTCGCCGGGGATCCCCCCAAGATTCTCGCGCGCGCACGAACGCCACGAGAGCACCAGCGAAACTCGCCACTGATCGACCCGATTTCGATTTCTCACCTTTTTCCAGCATCACCGTGGTCTGAGCACTCGAAGATGGCAGCAGGGTTGCCGAACGCCCATCAAAGGAAGCTCGGACCAGCGCCGATAGCATCCTTCGAAGACCTGTCCGACGAAGTCGAAAACGTGAGTCCTACCCCGACTCCCCTCTGACTCGTCCTTCCCGCAGCTGGCTTTTCATTCTCTCTCTCTCTCTCTCTCTCTCTCTCTCTCTCTCTCTCTCTCTCTCTCTCTCTTTCTCTCTTTCTCTCTATTTCTCTTATTTTCTCTTGTTTCTCCGTTTCTCTTATTTTCTCTCTTTCTTTTTTTCTCACTTTCTCTCTCCTAGGTTTGTTTCTCTTAGTTTCTCTCTCTCTCTCTCTCTCTCTCTCTCTCTCTCTCTCCGGGATCCGGCCGAGATTCGGATCTCGACGTACGTGCTGACCTTCTCGATCGTGAGTCCCGTGAGTCATCGCGAGAGGCTGGCCCTGAGCGACCCGAGTCCACCAAACAACCAACCGACCCCAAGTGTGACTCTGCTAGGACCCACAGACAAACCAGGATACGAATTTGAATGCAGGGGGAATCGGCGGCGGCAGGGCGAATGCCGGGCATCGTCGAGGTCGCAACACCGGCAACGCCTGGCAGCTCGCTCAAGACGCCCAGCACGCCGCGAATCGACATCAGCAGAGCGAGCAGCTCCTCGCATCATGAGGACAGTAACTCCAGAGACTCGTCGCCCGAGCGGGAGCTCTTCGCAGGTGATCAGATTCTGCGGATTATCCCGCGCGGATTGTCCCTCCCGCGTCCCGGATCGCGGTAGGATCGTGAGGTCATCGAGGCATCAGGACGCTCTCGGAGCGCCCGCGCGATTCGAAACGAGTTGGATTGCTCATCGGGGCTTTTCCGATTCCGATTAAATCGGGTGATGCGAGAGTACGCGATGAGCGTCTGCTGATCTTCACTTCTCTCGTTACTCCGGTAGCGTTTACATGCGCTCTTCGTGTTGTCTAAACGATGATGCGTCACGATTGGCGGCGCAGAAAATTTGAACAGAGATTCGAGTTAATGGAATTAAGGGGGCTTTAATCGAGTTTGGATAACAAATACTCGGCAATTAATCCCGGATTGTGCAATCAATAATGAAAACTAGATGCACGGGCAATGAGAGAACATGTTAATAATACATATACATATATATATATATATATATATATATATATATATATATTATAGTCAGGCCAAGCTATTTCAGGATCATACACCGTAAAATATATGGGCTGAACATTTTTTCCAGGTAATCGAGTCACTGGGAGTTGTTTAAGAGTAGCTTTCGCAATTTCACTTTACCGTTAAAACAGATTACACTGAGCTTTGTAGATCGCACACGTTCCGCAGCTGCGCAGACGCAAAGTAGATACGTTCGATGTAAAAATTCGATATGTGGATGCACTCTGACACTGCGTACACAGCAACACGTAATCCATGATTGACGAGGCACGCGATTAGTTAATCAGCAAGCATAGATGACGGACTGAATGCTATTAATGTTTTACCGTTACTCCAGCTTAACGTTGTTAAAATTACAACGCGTTCGTTACAACGACACTACGATGATCGTATCTGCAGGAACGAGTTGAGGCTACCCTGCCGACCAATTCGCGTGCGAGTCAACCGTACATATTTCGAATAGCTCGTGGAAAAGTGTCTTTCGGGTCAAGGTTCTGATCGATTCGACTACACCGGTCTAAACGGTCCGTGCTGATCGCCCACCTCAACATTATTCAATATTCTCTTGCACGGCGCACGCTATGTAAATTAATCCGTTCAAGAATTCTGAAATTCCGTAGAGTCTTTGCTCTTGTCGTAGCGTTGTTCATAGCGTATGATTTCCTCGTTTACTTTATCCTTCCAGCCATTATGATTAAACTCTGATCAATGACGAAAGCTATCTATCGTACCATCTGCAGCTGAAGTCACTTGATATCAGTCAGTCGTAATATCTTCATATCTTTGTGTCTTTTGTAAAAATTTGCTCAACCCTAAGGTCGATGAAATCGAACTCGTACGAGATAGATTCCTTCCGCCCTTCTACCGGAATATTGTCCATTATTATTATCCGTTAGACTGCATTTAGGGGAAAATTGTGTCCGTAGATTATATATATATATATATATATATATATATATATATCGTACGTAGCAATTAGTTTTAGATTTAGGTCAGTCGAGATGGTCTTTAAGCGTCCCTGAAGGCTCCACGCTGTCGATGCAGCATCGAGTATAACTAAAGCGCCATACGCGTAAGATAGTGTAAGACAGTTCCGATAGTTTGACGACATGGAACTCTACACGAAATGCATCGGGACGTAAGGCGGACCTGTTTTGAGATCAGGAATGATGATCATAGATGCAAAAGAGTATCCACGGCGCGCGATAGGAGACGGAACTCTCCGCATTTAGTTTAGTTGAGCCGTAGCTCCTAGAGGAAATCTAGAATCTAGTGTATCAAAAGCGAAGGAAGCGAGAGAGATTGAACGCGAGAACAGTTGTATGGATTTGCAGGTACGGATCCTCCGACCGGTTGCAAGCTGACGCTGGGTTACAAGGAAGACGCTCAAGATCTCAGGTCTTCCACGGAGGAGTTGGACCTACAGGATCCGGTCCACGAACAGGATCTCAGACGAGAGTCAAAGAAACGGAAACGGAAAGAGGCGGATGGATCCCAGTCAGATTACGGTGGCAGGCAAGTGGATCGCGAGCGTAAAGACAGCAACTGCTCGGAGATCTGCCTGCTCAACATCAGCGGCAGGACGTCCAGATTGTCATCAGTTGGTAGTCAAGGCTCCGGCGTCTCCGGGAAGCTCTCGGTCGTATCGGCGACTTCCTCCAGGTGAGGAACGCTAAAGAGACGCGCGAATGTTGGCCGGCAAGATTTTGCTTCTCGCCATGAAGAAGCCGAATCGCGTCGCTGACACGAAAGTCCAAGCTGAGACGCTCGCTTTAAGACTTTGCTTTTCCTCTGCGAATTTTGCACTCGAATAACTTGAATTTGATGTCTCTCGTTGCACCGACCAAGTTCCTTGTGGATCGATCGGGAAAGAAAGTTGTTGCTTATCGAGTTATCGCTCTCTTGGAATTTGATTCCCGGATCATGCGCCTTTCGAAGCAATTTTGTATCGATGAAGATGGTCGTCGTTAAGGGAGATGTCGCGATATCTGAAACGCGGAATTGCTCCAACTTTATCAACTGCAAGAGAGTTTCTCTCTTTTTTTTCCTTTTAGATCGCCCAGTCCACACAAGTGTTTGCTGGAGACGTCATTTTGCGGAAGCAAGCCAACGCTGGCTGATAATTTAATAGAGCCGTCGAAACCGGAAACCGACGATCTCGAGAAAATACTTTTGAAACGGGAGGCTGACACTACCAAGGCGCTGATCCCCGAGAGCATCAAGGTACCAATGGTGGGCGGTAACTTGAAGCCGGATCCACTGGACAAGCCTAGAAGACGCGGTCGTGAGGAGCGCATGGAGATCTTTAAGCGCGAAGTAGAGATCACCAAACGATTCCTGGAGAAAGCCAACATACGGGTTGGTCTGGCTGCCCGTCAAATTCCTATCCTCTGCTTTCTGAATCGTCCGATATTCTATCGAGAACTATCAAGTCAATTTAGACAAGTTAGACATTGGAATATCATTAAACGTTAGCTATTTGGAATTCCAAGTTTTGGAAGTTTCTGCTCGGAATTTTATCGAGCATCAAAGTGAAGAGATCACAGTATTTCTTCACTAAATCGTTTATATTTGTTTACATGAATTGAAATATAAAAGGATAAAGGACTTAAACATTGTCGGAATGATCTTCTTTGAAATGAAAAATGGATTAACATTTTTCATATGATCAACGTAGAAATGTATAGGGCCAAACATCTGATGACATTTCGAACGGATACGGATGTAGGATTAAAATTTTGAGGAATTTCAGATCATCAAAGCTATCACTTAAAAGGCGGAAAGGCGTCCGTCTGTCATCTCCAAAGGAATCGAGATGATTAAAAATCTTGGAGCGAAAAGTCGAGTGAAAGCTCATTCGAGAGTACTCTCATTGAGAAGAACACTGTCCTTTGGAAGAGTTCGTCACGACTTTTCAGAGTCGTGATCACGTAAACAAGTATTACCGTTTCTTATGTTGCTTGGGACTTTATGTGGATGACAAGTATCGCGTTCCGTTCGCGAGGTTGGCAAAAATTCCAGTAAATTCTAGTCTAAAGATAGCCTTTACGACCTATAAAGTCTCTCAGAATTTAAACTTTCTATCTCTGTCCGTTCAAAAATCGTCAAGATGCATCCAGAGTCTGGTACATTCTGCTTATACGCTTTTTCACGCTGTGGGCAGGTACCGATCATCAAGAAATCAAGCGAACAACAAGGCTCGACGACATCGCAGCAGCAGCAGCAGCAGCAGCAGCAGCAGCAGCAGCAGCAGCAGCAACAGCAGAAAATGCAAATCCAAGAAGTTCAAAAACCTGCGACACTCGATTTCAACGATAAAAGAAAGAAGACGCAAAACTTCAAGGAAATTGTACAGACAACGCCTGCTGTGAACGCAAACAACGTTACTGGAAGTCCCAAGTTGCCAAGGCACCAGAAAGTACGTGATCTTGAAGGCTCGCGAACGCCCAGTCCATCGTCCGTCTCTCGAAAAAGTAGTTTCGCCTCATTATTCAAGGTACGATTTATCGATTCAACATTCGCCAAAGCGAACACTCACAATGACCAAAATTTTGGCGAGCGAAATACGCACAATTCTTAGAACAATTCCCATCAACTGAAGTAGCTCGTCGATATTCTCTGTGTCTAAACTTAATTATATATTTGCTTCTGTTTAAATATCAATATCAACATCAACAGGATTCGAAACAAAACGCGCGCGCTAGAACGACGACAGATCTATCGCGTTAATCTAATATCCGATTTTGCCAAACAAGATACACGCGTCATGCGTCATTTTGATCGTTGTATTCGTGATCGAACAGACCAGAACCGATGGTAGCGTATTGAGTCCGGAATCACCATCGCCGAGTACGAAGCCACGTCGGAGCTTGACGTCCAAGTTGAAGGATACTACGGAGAGTTTAAGGAGTCGTTCAAAGTCGCGCGAGAGAGTTCCCGCCGAGAAGGACCCGGGCCTGAAGAAGGATTCGAAGAACAAGGGCGTGTTCTCGTCCACGTTGAGTCTGTTCAAGAAACGCGAAAGGAAGAAGAGCTACGACGAGGCAATCGCGGCTTCGTGCGAGCTCGATGCGGTCAGCAGAGGCGGGGAACATCCGTCTCTGGAGAGCATCGGTCAGGTGGAGTTCACGTTCAATACGGAGAAGGAGAGGAGTCGTCAGGACGATTCGATCTTCATCAGCCTGCACGCGGATGACAGAAACTACGAGGAGGCCCTGCCGTCAGAAAGCGTTTCGATACCGTTGGAAACGCCGACCAAGCTATTGGACGAGTACGAATCCGAAGGGCCATGCGCGAGTAGCATAATCACGGAGGTGTCGATCGAACATCATCCGATGCCGTCTTCGGCTAGCAAGGTGAGAAGCGAAGTCGAGGCGACGTCGTCCAGAGATGACCAGCTTCCGCAGACTGCATCCAAGGACTCGCAAATTTCGAGGAGCTCGTCGAAAGACTCGAGAATCAGCGCGCAGGCTAACAAAATGATCGAAACGTTACCGACCAAGTCATCGACGCCGCTCAAGTCGGAGATCAAATCGGACGTTAAATCGGCCGATTTGCGTGCGTCGCCCGGCGGTTCGTCCAGGGAGTCTGCTGGCAAAAGGCCGGACATACCGAAGCCGAAGAGGAAAAGCAAAGAGGGTCAGCATCGATCAACGGAGAGGCTAGATGACGGTGCGGCGGCGCAATCGAAAGCGAGAGCAAGCTCGAAGGAGTCTCCGCGAGTCGCGCAGGAAGCAAAGAAATCCGATCTCCTCGATGACAAGATCGGCAAGTCGCAACAGGAAGGCCTGGTGAAAACACCCAGCGTGATATCCGATCTGGATCACAACAGCTCGGAATCCGAGAGGGATTCGGAGATTGAATTTATTCGTAACAAGGTCGAGAAGCTGGCTGAAGAGTTGCCGGATGAACGGAAGGGTCTCTTTTACGAGGAGAGTTTCGAGGAGGATCTTCCATACGTACCCACCACTCTGCCGTTAGAGAAGAGCGTCGCTGTACCTATCCTGCCTATCAAACAACGACTTCAGGAAGTGAGGTAATTCCAGACAAAAATATAAACATCGTCGACTAATTTAATAAGCTGCTTAATACGCAATGAATACCCTTACGTTGTTGTGACCCTATCGTCATTGGACGTAAATCACACGTAAAAATCAATCATGAAGACGCATGTGACTGGTCTCGGAACGATCACTCGAATTGTCAATTCAGAACAAACGTGCATGCGAAAAGTCCCATTTGATCCCAATGAGCCAAGTTGTTTATCCGTATATATCTAAATAGTATAGACAAATATGGAATTTGCGAGGCGCAAATTCGTATTATTCGGAGCGTAGAATGTTCTCAAGTAATCTTGAGGAAGCTCTTCTTGTTACAGCTGTACTGCTAACCGTGTGAGAGCGATTATTTATAACGTCTAATTTTCTTTAACCAGAACGATTCCGATCGAGAGACCGCGCTCGACGACGCCGATAAATCCGACCTTGCTGGACGAGTTTGTGATGCAGACGTCGTTGGACGAGCGCCGCGTAGAGCGGATGAAGATATCCCTACCGCGGGAGGACAGCTTCAAACTGAAGAGTCCACGTCGGCAACACGCCGGGATGGCGAACACGTTCACCAAGTTCGCAGGCAAGGTGCCACCGGACGGTCGTAAGGGCTCTAGCCAAGGGAAATCCCCCAGTCCACCTCCACTGCCACCCAGAGCACCAGCAGCAACAGCAGCAGCAGCAGCAGCAGCAGCAGCAGCAGCGCGGCCGAGCAATTGGATCAACTTCGAGGAGATACCGGAGAAACGGAAAGCGCCGAAGCGGATACAGACAATACCGCGAGCAGAGGACGAGATCGCCAAGGCGATAACCAGTTACAGCTATGTGCAACCGGAGGAGTGTAAGTGCGAGTGTCACGAGGAGTCCAGGCGGGCGTCCATGCGGGAAGCTGCGAGTGCTGTCGCTGTTGCTAGCAGTAGCGCTGTCGCTACCACGAGCGCGAGCACCAGGACTTCCTCGTGCAGCAGCAACGGTGAGCGACCGTGCAACGGCGAAAATTGCACGGCGCCAACCACCGGCGGCGGTTCCGTCGATCGCGCCAGCATCGTCAGGTAAACCAGGCCGGGCTGCCGATCGCAAGAGCAAACCAACCAGTGTCCCGGCCGGGGCGATCCGCGAAGACGCTAGTGACGAGTAGAAATCTGTTTCTGTACTTTCAGTGACAGCTCGTTCGAGTGCTCGCTGAGCATCGACGACGGACAGGCACTCCTCGGCAACTCGACGAGACCTTTCGCTATGGATCTCGACGTGCGTTCCAACAGATCGAGCATCGTATCGCAGGACGAGAACGACGAGAATCAGCACCAATAATAACAATAATAATCATAACAGCGCCAGCATAGTGCACCCGCGCCTTAGGATACCTCGTAATACTTTGTTAACTTTGCTCTCTTTCCCTCCCCTTCGACGACAGATGAATTGAATCTGTCTGCCTATCTTCCGCCCCGGCAGGATTTTTCGCAATTTCGATTCCACGCCGAAGGGACGAGCAGTTTGGTATCGTATCGTAGGGCGCGATGAACGCGCGCGCGCGTTCATCGAGTCTCGGAAATCTCGGACAGTCGAGGGCGCCTTCGAGATCGCCGCGAAATCAAATTTCGAGGTGCTCCGAATGTTGCGATTGTTCGCTCATCGCGAAATCATGCACTGATCATCTTCGCGTCACCTCAGCATTGCACCGAATCGCGCTTTAGAATCATATTTTTCTGACAGCATCGTTTATATATATATATATATATATACGTCATCGTCTTCTTCTTCTTTCACTCATACTTACATCCCCAAACTGTCTCGGATCCATATTTCTGACGGAAACGAAGATCCGTCGTCAACTTTTCGACGAGTCGACATTGTTACGCGACGCCTCTCGAATATGGATTCGAAAATTTTTGGAAGGATGACCCGCGGTTTGGAGAAGGTCGCGTCACCATTCGATCATCGTTCGATCACGCATGCACACGTCGACGCTTCCTCATGGCCGAGGGAGACCCGGAGCTGCTGGCTCGCCGAAGCGTTTTTACCAATTTCACACGAAATATCGCCAGTTCTCTCCTCACCGAGGAAGAAACCGTCGAAACTCCGGCGAGCGGACGTTGATCGGATCTCGCCTGCTCTTCGGGAACGACCAAGAAGACGAACGTATTTTGCCCAGCGAATCGGATGCAGGGAGGCGAGCTTCCGCGACGTCCGGGCGCTCGAATTCTTCAAGCTTCACGTATCACGTATAGACGTAAGCGTAGATTTATAGAGATATTCATATTATCCCGTGGTCACGTTGATCTCGTACCGAGATTAAGAAGTTTATTCAATGTTGAGCCGGGCGTGTTGAGCCCGGCACGATCGTTACCATGATCGATTGTTTTCTCGAACTTGTACCATAGTGTTTACCACGTGAACGCGAACCATGTACGATGCAGCATCCGCGCGACGCAGCATCCGCGCGAACAAGTTCCTGGACCATTTCCTGAAGCGGGAAATCAACGGCGGACATCGCGCGATGATCGCTCGTCGAGTCAGATCGAGTCGCATTCTCGATCGAATCGATCTCGCGATCTCTGTATTTGGAGAACCGGCGTGTGCATCTGCGCTCACACAATGCTCTCTCTCTCTCTCTCTCTCTCTCTCTCTCTCTTTCTCTCTTTCTGGCACGGCGAGCCGTCATTCGCGCTGATCTTGGAGCGATTCTCCGTTCTTCGTCCGCCAGGAAGCCGAGCGGGCGCTTCGGCACGCACGATGCGAGACGGAGACAGAGTATTCTTATCTACCTTCTGAAATGTAGCAAAGATCATGCGTCCACTCGCTCGAGGGACTCGCTTCATCTTTGGAAAACAGCTCGATAACGCGGCTGGTTGCGCTTTGACCTCTTTCCGCCGCGGCAAGCTCGATCGCTTCGGAAATAGCGATGGGATGCATGACGAGTGTCCCGAAGGCGGCATCGATCGGGCTAATTGCGATGCTCGCGTAAAATCTGATATTCCGCGAGCGCGGCTTTTTAGAGCGATTGAGCCAAGGCAAACTGATTAACGTGCCTCTGCGTTAACCTCTGCGTGACCTTTCGACCGGGCGGAGCGATCCACGGGATAGGCACATCGCGTGCACGCTAATTGCCGATATCAATCGATATCACGGGTCGATCGACGCCGCGAAATATTACACGCTGCGATGCTTCTCTCTTTTCTCCCGGACGGTCCAAAGCGGACTCAATCCGGACTCGCGCCAGAAGTGACGAGCTTTCGATGAAACGCCGATGCAAACGATGATCGACGGTTCTACCAGGTGGTTGAAGATCGTTGAAGGATCGATAAAGGTAAAGGAAAATATTACGGCTCGATTATACAGCTGCTAATTGCCAATTGTCCTCCGACGTTCGTTATTTTATTCGGCGCTTCGATTTTTGAAACACGCGCAATTCCCTCTTCGTGATTTTCTTCTTCGTAGTTTTGACCTTTGCGAAGCTTGAATATTCTCTTGAAGCGTCGATCGATCGCTTTGGATTCTACTTTCCGTTTACGTCACACCGCCAATGTCGGCAAGCGTTGGTTATTGATGCTGATGCATGGGCGATACGACTATAAAAATACGTTTCTCGCTTTTTCTTCCGACAATAAAACGATATTTCCAATCCGACGTGACTCGAAATCGCGACGCCCGAGGGCTGACGCTGCGAAATAATAAATCGAACTTGAAAGATCTTTCGTGTCGTTCAAAGGATCCGTGAATGATATCGATCGAGTGATATCGAATAATCGATTATCTATGTTCAATTATGCGCGAATTAATCTTCTCGAATTTCTCAAATGAATCTGCTTGCCGATTTCGCATAAGGAAGGGTGTCCGGAGCTTTGGACCATTTATCTCAAACCAGACACGTGCGAGCCGATGACCCTGAAATTCTACGAATCAGATTAATCGAGAATCAATCGAGCCTGTCGATCGATTCTCAATTAATGGAAGTCGTTCGACCTGCGTCGCTTACCGATCGCCAATTGAATTTATTATTCGGCGCCGGAAGTCTCATCACACGTAACGCGCATTGGCTGCAAGAGGTCGGAAGAGGTCGAATCCGAAGTTTACGTCTTCGCGTACGAGCGAAATATCATAATCCGATTCGCGCGCATCGATTGTCCGTTTTTCCGATTTTCTCGATTGTCCTCTCGGCTGCGTTCCCCCGCGACGTCACTCTTGCGTAATACGATAACGAAGAAAGCTGTTGTGTGTTCAAGGTAAGACTACTTCATCACTGAAACCGAAAGCTCTGGCCGCCCGTTGCGCGCGACTTTGTCGAGCGATCTGAAAGGAAATGATCAGGAACGATGTGCTGTCCTGCGTGATAATTATTATATTGATTAATCGTTTGGAGCGGAAATCTATCTCTGGAAACAAGGCGATTCGTTGAACGCTAAACAAGGTTTTCAAAGAAATTCCGGAGATTAATCGAGACGATTGAACGTGACGTTTGCCAACTTTGTCGCCGATACCTCGTCTCTACTTCCGTTTCTACCTCGTCATCCGGATTAGCTGTGAGAAGTCGCTCGACACGGCAGAGAAGACCACTCGCTTCGTGCACGAGTCGAATCTTGCAGCGTGGTTCTACTTCCATCTCTATCTCTTCATCCTCCTCCGAGTCCACGCTCCGATCCCAGCCGGATGCGAAGTAGCTAAACTGAGAAGTTGACGAGGCAATGAAATAGATCTGCAAGGGATTGAGCAATAATCCGCCATCAGTCGGCCCGTCTCGCTTTCTTCCTCTTGTTTCTTTTCTTCCTCTGCTTCTTCTTCTTCTTTTTCGATGGAAGAAACGAGACGGCAATGGCGGTGACATCGATGCGATCCCTAGCTGAAGATTTTCGCGCAAGGATCATCTCCCTTCCTTTGAGCTTTGATGTGTGTTCCAGCCGGATCAGAATTTTCAGAGTACGTCGAGTGCGTGCGTGTGTGTGTATGTGTGCGAAGAAGAAGCGGATTCCTGAGGATCTACTTCGTGTTCGGGCGAAGAGAACGGTGCGTTCGGGTCGATCGTCGTCGATTTTCTTCTTTATTCGCGTCGGGATAGATCGAGGGGGAGAATCACGAAGCTCTCCTCGACACTCGAACTTCGACGACGAAGTTCTAGATACTTCTTCTTCTTCGTCTTCTTCGTCTTCTTCCTCTTCTTTTCTAGCTTCACCTCTTCAGACACGTAAAAGAGCTGGAGAGACAACTGAAACAGATCTGCTCTCTCGCGCTCGCGTCTCCCTCGCGATCACGTTAAACGTGCGTTGAAGAGAGCGGTGAGTGACATCGCTGAACGTCGAGGACGTCCAAGGAGTCCCAAAGGGACGACGGGGACTTTCACGGACATTAATTCATTCCGACTTTGTACTCTGCGAACAACCGAGAGACAGAATAAGCGAGCCTAGAGGAGGAGATTCGCTGGACCGCAGGTCGCTCATTGTTACTTCAAGGTTTGGGACTTGCTTCCAGATTCACTCGAGATCGTTCCGGTCGTTTGACAGTCCGAGAACCCGACGAGGTTCTCGGGCTCGTCCGACATGCCGGACAGAACGCCCATTCGCCCATTCCCTTAGCAATACATGATTGTTCGTCATTATTTTTCATGTAATGTAAAGCTATGAGAAAAATGGAATAAAAATGAATATTTAAATGTTTCTAATGTTGCGTGAGTAACATCACCGAGAGGGAGGCGCGTTTCTGAACGCTAGATGTAGCTTCGGTGACGACGACGAAGATGACGATCGAGGAGATCTCTGACCCTTTGGAAGGTTGGAGGAAAAGAAGAAAAATCAAGTAAACTGCTCGACTACTCTCACGACTAGCTGAGGCATCTTTCTTTTGTTTCTTTTTGTTAATTTACTCCAAGCTTTCGCTGTCGAGAGCTCTTTGCGTATTCTTGCGTCTCTAGTTGATCATTACAGGTATATAAATTCTTGTCTGTCCGATCGCTTCTGAATTCCGAATCTCGAGTGCCGGAAATACCCTCCCGCCTTCGCGATAGTTCCCAAAGAGCAGACGTCTTTCTAACGAGCGGGATAAGGGGGGTATTAATCGTATCTTCATCTTTAAATTTCTATTTCTCCGACTACTTTAATCTCGTCTTCACATTTTGCGACGAGAGATATCTCACGTACGTTAGAAATACGCATCTGCCAGATGCGTGCGTTGACACGGACGTTATCTCAGACAACCCGGATTATCGGACGACAAGTTTCATTGTAAAATTCAGAAAAGAATTCGGGAGAACACACGTTGGACAACTTGGACAAAGAGGGTTGCCCCTAGGCTTCGCCTTGCGCGTGACCCTTCGCTGTTCTCGAATCATGCGTAACGCCGATTCGCACGAAGTCATCCTTCGCGTTGGCGTCATTCTTCGCGTCCCCGTTGTGCAGAATTATCGGCAGCTCGGTCTCCCGCAGCAGAACCGCAGTGGTCGCCGACATTGTCGAGTTATTTTCCTGCATGGATTGCTGGAAGAGAGCGAGGAGTTAGCTCGAGTTCGAAAGAAACGAAGACAGGGTCGATCATCGAGCGTCTTCGCGATGCACCTGCTTCTACCTAGTCTTTAACGCTGAAGTAAACGGAAAGCGAACGGAGAAACAAGCGAATGATTACGAAGAGATAATTACTTGCATGACGTTTAGGAGAAACAGAAAGGCGAGCAGGGTCAACGCGCTCAGCGCCGCGCCGCTTCCGCCCTTTCCCTTGGAGCTTCTGAAATTTCGTAAGGCGATTCATCGTCGAGTATTCCTCGCGAGATCTTACCCAGGTCATCTTCAAGAGCGCAACGTACCCGCGATGATGGTGACCGCCTCCCTCACTGTGATAGCGTTCGATGGGTGTCGAATCCCAAGGAGCTCTTCCAATATTCACCAGCGACTTGAACGTCATCTGCGTCATCACATTCGGATACATCTCATGCGCGCAATATGGAAGTTGAATCGCTCGCAATGCGGAAGAAACATCGAGCACACGAACATGCTGAAGCGAGAATGCTTTGCGTGCATGTGCATATTTGTGCTGCGAACAAACGGATATAACGTTTCGTGCGCGCGCGTGTGCGTGTGCGTGTGAAGGATAAGGGCAAATAAAATTAACGAACGAAGTGTTCTAATCGCGAGCGGCTCATGTCTGTCGAATGAATCGATGATTCACCTGATCGGTGAACCAACGCTGAAAACGTACCGCCTGTCTCGTCTACACCTTGCACGATTACACAAGAGTAAGGAAGCAAGAGAGATTGCACAACGGGCTGCCGAGACTCTCCTCCCGTGTCGAGATTCGTTATGAAACTGTTTCATTAGAGGAAGACACTTCCTGACGTAGAGGCGCAGTCACGGTTGCTGGAGCCTTCACGCTCGCTGGCGACAACCCGGAACATCTTTGTCTTTCCGGACAGCGCACCCTCAAAGTACCGAAAAAATTGGACGGTCGCTTACGTGAGCTGACGCGTAAGCTTGCTCATCAGAGTGCAAGCCGAGGAGACGGAAGAGTGCTTCTGCGTGCGTTCATCAGCGATGGAAATTAGAAACGAGCACTGCCGTGCTGCATCTTGCTGCATCTTCGACGATCGATGATCCGACCTCGTTTCTTCCTTTGAAGACTACTCCAAACTCGAGGTAACCCTCCAGCGATCCTTGCGACAGCTCGACGATAGCTAGCGCGCTTTTGCCGCCGATAATTCCGGATATCGGGGAGAAGAGGGAACCGCCAAGGTGACCCCGAAATCGGCGCTTTTATTTGATAAATAAATTCCTTTATTTGCTCCTGTGTTCGTGAATGTACTACACTAATATACATACAACTTGCGTCTATGTGTATAACGTGCGTCGAACGTGCATGCTGCGAAAGCGCGAGAAGAAGAGCTAATCCTACCCGTGCATATATCTATATACAACAACTAGTGGATTCGGGACGGGTGCTGAGGTGGACGGAAGAAAGTATCCTGAGACATTAACGCGTACATTAAGTAGGGAAGGTCATTCCGTAACGAGATTCGTTCAGTCATGATTATTATGAAACGTTACATCAATCCCTGAATTTTCAACACGACTCTACTCGAGCCGATCGCATCGGCTTTGCATCTTGCATGAAAACGTCTCGTGCCTTTTAAGAGCGCGCGCGCGCGCGCGCGAGATTCCCGTTATCGTTTAATTTTGCGGGCAACCCTTTTCAGGGGTTCCGACACGGAGGATAAGTCTTCTTCAATGATATCTTTTCCTTTTTTCTCTTTTGATCGATCGAGCAGAGGCTGCGCTCGGTAGGTGAAGGTTACTTTCGGGCCTCGTGTACCCGAATCGAATGTAGATAGAAGGGAAGACAAGAAGAGAAGAGAGGAATAAGGTGACATTCGAGGTCCTTTTGAAAAACGATATTTTCTATTTCTCTGAGAAAGAGGCTGGGGCGGGGCAGGGGGGGGGGGGGGGGGCGAGGCGGAGAGAAAAGATGGCGAACAATATTCGAACGAAGCTCGTCGAACGTCAAACGTACCGATCCTCCTTTTCCGGCAGCTCTAAGCGTGTCTTCCTCCCTAGAAATCTTACCTTACAACGCGCCGTATTACATATTTTGCATTTTTTACGTTAATGCGCGATGCATATATATATATATATATATATATATATAAATAACTTAATAATTAAATACAGGATTCGTGACACGGTCAATTTTCTTAGAGTCGAATGCTCAATTCTCCTACAAAAAGATACCCGCTGCGAAGAATACCGGGGGGGTGGAGGGAGGGTGGAGGGGGTAGCAACCTTCGCAAAAGATGTTCCTCTTCCTGGTGTAGTCGCGACACTGGAAAACTGGATCGACAGCGAAATTGCAAGAGCCTCGACTGCAGCCTTGATCGAGTCGCGCATGAGTAACGGTCCTGCTCTTGCTCGGCTGCTCGGCTCACAACAACGACTCCAATAAATCTGCAAAGTGCTAATCAGCGCGTCTCAAGATCCCATTAGCAACGTACGACGTGATATGATAAACGTTTGCAAGGGGATAAACGTTCGCGGGTGTTCTTCCGGGTGTGTCGTGAGGGTAAAGAGTATGAGTAACGTAATGAAATTGTTGCAGATAGCGTTAAAGTACGCCCAGATAGTGGCACTTGCCTCGAGCTTTGATTACAGATATACTATATTTATAGACATATGTATCGATACGTGTGTATACATATACACCATTTATATATGTATGCACGCACAGCACACGCACACGTGATGCGACGCGCAATAAATAGAAATAAATATATAGTTGTGCGACGCGTGGCGGAACTCGGCGATCGATACGATAAGAGGACTCGCGACTCTCGATAGCGTTTAAACGGGCGCGCGGGAGAGACTTGAGGAAAAAAGCAGGAGATTCGATTCGAAGCTGCCAAGGATTGCTGCTGCTTGCTCGTTCCTTTAGCAACGGACTTTCATCGAATCGAGCGAATTCCCGAGGTCATTCGGTCAGCGGAAACGCGGAGACCTGAAAACCACGATCGAGACGATCGAGTTGATCGATTATTGATACACGTGCGCCGAATTCGCCCTTAATAACGGATCAGTCGTGAAGTCGCCGAGCGATCAATTAGATTCGAATATCGATCAGCGAATGTCGACTCGGCTCTGAACGTCCGCGTCAATTCGGTCCACAGCTCTTCGTCGTAACGTGGCCCGGATCTCGAGGGAGACATCGAGAACGACGCTGAAGGAATCGCGTCGATCCTCGGTTCCGTTTCTCGAGAACGAACGGAGAAACGGATGAAATGAGACAGACCGGCCGGACTTTAGCCGGAGATCCTGAAGACGCGTCGCGCGCAACGACGCTCCGGATACTCGTCGGATCAGGATAGTCGCGGAATGATGGGCGGAGAATGATTCATCCGCTGATGCGGATCGGACGGGACGAGATCTCGACGGAGATCCCTGACGCGTCTCGAGACCCAGCAACGAGATCCAAGCCACGCTCGACGTCGTACGTCGCTCCGAGGGTGAGCACGAGGATCGGCTCATACGGCGTTGCAGTCCATGAAGAGGGTCCTGCAGTCCTCGCCCGTGCGCCCGCGCCGTCCCGCCTCGTACAGCGCCTCGAAGCCGACGCCGCTCTGCCTCTGCAGCAGGTAGCTCGTCGCGTATCTGCAACAAGGACGATCAACTTCAAGGACTCGAGTCCATCCAGGCTTGATCCGTTCGATCCGGACGTCGCGGAAAGGCTGAAGATAGTAGTAATGATAGTAAGCTCGGCACTCACGATCCAAGCTGACAGAAGATCGACGAGGGACCCTGCGTGTCAGCGATGCACTCCGCGCTGGCCTCGCAAAGGGCCCTCTCGGCGCATCCGCGCTGGCCCTCCTCCTCGGCGCGACCTACGTAGCTGAAGGACTTGACGGACCTCATGTAGCCCTGGCCAACAAAGTTGCCGGGGGTTAGTTCAGTTGCGGGCAAGTTTTCTAGTTTTCTAGCTCGGGTCGCGACTTACCTTCAGCATGGAGATGGATGCTATCGCAGCCTCGGACACGGTGTCGCGTCTGCCGAGCGAGCGAGCCGTCAGGGAGCGATGAGAGAACGATGTCTTCAGGGCGTCCAGCAGGTTGATGACTATGCTGATGAACTGCTTAATAACAGGGATGAGGAGAAATATGAGCGAGCTCGAAAGACTTGGCGAAGACGAAGAGGCGGCAAGGGAGGCTTGCGTCAAAGTCGAGGTCTAGAAGGTCTACGCAGCTACATGCGAGAGTGGGATCGATTCGTAAAACGTTGATCAAATCGTGCGTACATTGCCAAGTGCGTACCGTCCGATTTCTTTCGAGACTCTTCTCGATAACATCTAGCTCGCAACTATGAGACGAACGACTGACTTGTTGACTCGCTGACTCCATCGGAGATTACTTCTCGTGCGAAGCTGCTCTCGAGACTTATTCTAGATCTGTCCGGAACGCGGCATCTCGTTTGCAACAACGAGTCAACAAGTACGGATCTCTACAGTTTTTATCTCTTCGAATCAAAGTCATCTACGCGTACGCATCGAGAGTATCATCGAGAGTTGGCTGTAACAAATTAGCAGACGAGCAGACTAGGGAACCCAAGTTGATCATTGGGCACTCTCAGCAATTGCACGCACAATTGAATGACACTGACTCGTGATCAAGCTCGTTTCTAACAAGTGCTCGAGAGGGCGGTACAAGGAAAGGCAGGCGTGTTCGTGAACTTTGTGAAGCATTGATGTGTTTCGGAAGGTCGATCTGTCGCTGGAATTGGCTCGTACTAACCTCGGAAGCATTTTTCGCCATTACAGCAACCTGTCCGGGATCTCTGCCCTGTCCTAGAAATGCGCCCAGCACCGCGGTCAAAATTTCCTAAACAACCGACACCAGCCATGTGCGCTAAGTTCAAAGTTCAACAGGAATTATTTACAAGAGAAATGAGAGTGAGAGAGAGAGAGAGAGAGAGAGAGAGAGAGAGAAAGAGAGAGAGATCATCTTTTGTCAACAGAGACAGTGAGCAGAGAGAGAGAGAGAGAGAGAGAGAGAGAGAGAGAGAGAGAGAGAGAGAGGGGGGGCGAAGAAAAGAAAAAGAAGAAGAACGGAAGATTAAGCTGTTTTAGCTTCCTTCCTGCGACGCGAAATCTCCGAATTCTCGCAACTCTAGTTTACCGGTTATTCTCGATTGAATTTGTCCTCTTACCGTCCGATTAGCAAACTAATGAGACATTATCCGATCCGAGTAAGATATCTCGACGTGCTTGATGAGACGCTTAGTGAAACGGCAGCAGGTTTTTACGTTTAGCAAGATTGATCGACGGAGCAAGTTCGGCGTAAGCTTTCGGCGCAAATCTCATCTCGCGGATGCTCTCTGAAGAGCAACGGCTTCCTTATCTTCAGCGCGTCTAATCCTCATCACTCGTCAATCCCGCTTCAGCCTCGCGGCGCGAATTTCCGGCCGTGGGGCGAATTAAATTGTGTAGAAAACGTGAAGATCCCGCGAATCCCGAGCGCGTGAAGACAATGGCCCGCTGGCGACGATTATTCGACCCATTATCCCTCCCCAGCCTAGTTATTTCCCAAAGTAGCTCGCGAGCAACGCTCATCGGGCACTTGAAGAAGTAATCACTTGAAAGTGATGCCAGACACCGTGACGCGAGCGAAACGTTCCTCCCTCCGAGCGCGTCGAATCAAGGACCGTTAAAAAGATTGAGCACCTGAGCGAAGAGTAACACTACGAGCTGCGTCGCGAATCTGAAGCGGGCTGAAGCAGACTCCGCGTACGTCGCGTCTAACTCGATATACAAGGTTTCGTTCGTTACTCCTCCCCGGCTGGTTTGGGATTATGTCACAAAGTTGCAAACCATAAATTACGAGGCTCCAACTCCAGCATTGATGCTCTCGCGCCAGGACGGGGAGAAACGAGAGTCCGCGCGACAGGAGCACTCGACAACAACCTTTGACAACGCTGCGAGCAGCGATTCTCTCTCTCTCTCTCTCTCTCTCTCTCTCTCTCTCTCTCTCTCTCTCTCTCTCTCTCTCTGGCTCACGGACCGCCGGATAACTGTTTCGGCTGCGTGCTACTGCGTGCTAACAGCAAAACACAATCTATCTAACGTGGGGGATGCGAGTAGAGACAGCAGCTGATTCAATGTACAGCGTTCGGCGGACAGGGTCGATCGGACGTTTCCGTGGACCCGGAATTGGTAAGCCCTCAAGTAGGAGGAATGCCAATCCCGTTTCTTGGAGGGACCCGTTTCTTTTCACCTACCTGCATGGGACTGCTCTGGTTGTCCACCTTGTCGATGCCGTCCACCGGCTGCTGAGGTCCGCCCAACAGCGCCGTGAGCACTCGGAGACCCACCGAGAGCAGGTTGGTCCATGGACTCGCCGTCGTGCCATCGTCTATCTCGTTCTTGCTCGGTCCAGTCACGCCTCCGGTCTGGCCCAGCAGCATTTGCATCAGCATCCCCAACATGTTCGACCACGAGAAACCGCTGCTGCCGCTCTCCTGTTCGCCGCAAGATCATCCCGAGTTTATCCAATTGACGATGACATCGGGCCGACGATGTCATGGTTATATGAGGCAATCGATACGCGAGGGTTCACGAAGAAACAAGATGGAGCATTGGGATGCTGAGAGAAGAGTACTCTCGGAAGAGTATTCGCTCTGCGCTCTGCGTTATCCCATTTCGTTAGCCCGTGTTTCGACGTCGCTCCGTTAGGTTGGTCGAAAAAGGAGAAGAGTCTCGTTTCGTTACCTGAATCTGATTAGTACTGATGTCCTCGAGGTCGTCGAGCGCCACCTTCTTCATCGCGTTTGGCTTCTCCGCGAATTTCCTCTCTTCTCTGACCTGCTGCTGCTGCTGCTGGTATTGCTGAGGATATTGTTGCGGATACTGAGGATGCTGCGGTAAGGCCGCGGCTTGTGCCAGGACAAGCGCGACCAAGCATAGCGACACGCACTGGTTGTACTGCATTCTGCAAGGATCCAACAAGAGAGTCCTTAGCACGTTCGCGATCCAGTTAAATTTTTAATTTAATTATATCATGCTGCGCAGTTGCGTTTATGTGTGTATGTGTGTGTCGCGATTTATCCGAGTTACCGTATTGTCCTCATCTGTATCGGCAAGAATTAATTCTCGTTGAAGATGTGAAAGCTCGATCGCACGACGATTTAGCTCGGATCGCTCGAACGTGCGGAAGGAAATTATGCGGTGTGTGTAGCCATCATGTGGTATGTGACTCGGAAACGAAAGTATGCCGTGGTAACTGACACGAAACGACGAGGATTCTAGCAAAGTCGAATCGGCGACGGATAATTCGAGCGATTCCAGCACGCTTGTCGAAGCTGACATGCTTCATCGCGGAAATGAGAGATCTCATTACGTACGCGTGTTTCTTCTTCGTTGCGAGAGGACTTTTCGAGATCATCGGGTCGGCATCGCATGATCGGCAATGCCGAATCTTTGGAAGGAAACTGAAGCGATAAGGAATCTCCAAGTGCGATGGGAAGATTTCGCTTGAGCTTTGCACGTCGACTGCTTTGATTTGACAGATCCAGATCTCTGCTGAGAGAAGCTGTTTGTGGCATGAGCGAATACGTTGCTTCTCCGATAAGCGAGAAGATCGTCGGAGGAAGATCATCGCGGCAAGGCAAGCTAGCAGATGTGCTATCCGTTTACGGATGCTGCGCTGACGAAGAAATTTCTCGAAGAAGAAAAAGACAAGACAGGAGAAACGGAGGCCTCCCGAGACCCCTTAGAAACTTGGATCAGACTTGGATCAGCCTCGAAGGAGCATCGACAAAACCGAAGCGAAAACGGAGCAATGATCGACTCTCCTTGCAGTTTCATTCGATCCAATCAACCGCGCTGGGATCAGCACCCTCTCGAGGCGCAGCATCTCCCAACGCGCCCGCGAGGACGAGAGCTGAGATCCGCGTACGAAGCCCGCAAGGAACTACGTCACCGGAAAGTGTGTCACGACGGCTAAGGTCGCGTCGACGGCGCGCATGCCGATCGCTCGTTAGCCCACTTCTCAGCCGGCACTCGCCGGCGATCCAGCGCGACGCTGGTTTGTTGAACCCGGCGGATACCGTTACTCCAAAAGGCGGTCACGACCTACTGCCGGTCCTACACGGATCGGAGCGGCCGCCGGCGGAAAAGCAGACGGAGGAAAGCAATCGAGGAAAGCACTCGCCGGATGATACCGATCAAGGAAGTCACTCGGCAAAAACCTGTCCTGCGCGCGACTCTACCCCGTAAATCTCTCTCTCTCTCTCTCTCGCATCTTATAATAATAATAATTCAAACCGATTACCGAATGTCCTGCAATCTCGCGTATGAAGGGGGATTCCCCTTTTTCTTCGACGAAGAAATTCCACGTTCTATTGCGTTATACTTTTATCGATAATAATTCAAACCGATTACCGAATGTCCTGCAATCTCGCGTACGAAGGGGGATTCCCCTTTTTCTTCGACGAAGAAATTCCACGTCCTGTTGCGTTATACTTT
Organism: Eciton burchellii; assembly: GCA_020341155.1. Taxonomy (NCBI): domain Eukaryota; kingdom Metazoa; phylum Arthropoda; class Insecta; order Hymenoptera; family Formicidae; genus Eciton; species Eciton burchellii. The sequence continues at coordinate 1,386,916 of JAHMML010000029.1, forward strand.
TATCGATAAATAAATTTGCATCGCGCTACGTCTGCCGTGATGATTATCCTTGTCGCTATCGTCATTATTCTTCACTTGGAAATTTGGCAGGGAAAATCACGGAAATTAAGTGCTGCAGCGATCGGATTTGGAGATGCTTTTGGAGCTCGGCAGCTTTGTTTTTACTTCGCATCGCGATACGAGGAAACGGTAAGCTCGCCGGTTTTTTTTCAAGATTTTAATGCAAGACTCGAAGTCGACGTCTAAGAAAGAAAGCCGATGTCGAGTTGTTCGCAGGACCGATCGGCGGATTGGAGAATTTACCGACGCGTTTTCTCCCGATTGATACAAATCTGCGAACAAACATCGGTTGTACTTGAGAATGAAGCAACGGAGAGACAATATCAAGTAAGATTCGTCGTCTGCGACGATGACAATTGCGGTGACGGGAGGCGAGATGATAAAGATGCTAGGAAGAGAGTCCGATCGACGAGGATGAACCATGCGCGGGGCAGCTTTAGAAAACGGTACACATGACGGCGGAAAAATCACAAACGAGTTTCCAACTAACTGTACCCTTATACCCAGCGATGACATTTTCTGCTCGCGATGTACGCGATAATAAATCCACTAACGGAAATTCGCGTTCACGCGGGATCATCCCGACATTGGCTCGGCGAATGTCGGAATACTCGAAAGGAACCGTTCTCGGAGAAGAGCCATGAACGAATTAAAAATGTCTTCTTGATTATGAATTACTCGTTAATGTCGTATAATGCCTCGCGCATTATTCCGATGTGCGACTTGGAAATGTAATTGCGATCAGGAGAATCTTAATAACGAATCTTTATCAGAAGATTCTTCATCGACGAGATGATCGGGTCAAGCCTGCGAGGCGGTCTGGATATAACAAATATATATAAATATATAAATATCTGGAAATCTCTTTCGCGGGACAATAAAATTTCTAAGAAATGAGCGCAAACGACAAACGCGTGTGTATACATATATATATACAGACGAGATGACAAACGCGCGAGAATAATAATAAACGAAATAGCAAGATTCGATTAAAAGTAATCTTTCTCTACCCAGGAGTATCAGGGATTAATTAGAAAAGTGTCATAACTTTGAGCACGTCATGAAGACCATCTTGATCGCAACTGATACAATTCGAGTATCGTCGATACTGCGCATATAATTCATTTCAGTTACACGCGTACACGTGAATATTTAACATAAATATTTAACATAGCAACATGCTGCCGACAAATGGACGACAATAAATAATGCGCGATGTTAAGATCTTAGAACGGCACGAAGCGACCTAAGCGGCCGCTTGATACGAGATCTCGGTATCGGTATCGGAAGAACGTAATCCCGCGATCGATTAATCGATCCAGACGATCGAGATTCAAAAGCAATGTATTACTCACTTAGCTCACTTCCCGGTTACGGCTTCCTCCGTGTTTTGTGCGACTCTTAGTTCTGAAGATGAGATTCTTCGCGGTGTCTTCTATATAGCTTGCGGGCGCACGTGGGGGTAAACCGTTTGCCCAATGGCGGCTGAGCTTTGCTCAGCGTTTTCAATGGAACTGTCCAATCGCGTACTGGCGCGCTCGCCGGCGACGATTCCGAAAGGTCCGAAGAGCATTTTTCGTAAATACGCAAAGCGACGAGGCAACGCTCGCAATGCGGCCTCTGATATTCATTTCCGTGCCGATGAACGTTGTTTGTACTTTAATCGTGTCTTCTCTCTCTCTCTCTCTCTCTCTCTCTCTCTCTCTCTCTCTCTCTCTCTGTTTTATATATAAATATATCCCTTCGCCAGTGAATCATGAAACATCAACGATTATTCAACGATCGATATTTAATGCCACGCGCGCATTCGGCAAATCTGGAAAGGATCGTTCCAAAAATCGGTCGATTAAAAAATTCAGCGAGCGAGCGGGTGAGAAGTCGGTTCGCTCATAAAAGAAACGACAATGATAAGAAACGAATTTCATTGCGCGCCCGTTATATCGTAAAGAAAGGAAGGAACGTTTCGGGGAGAGAGCTGGGAAATAATTTCCCAAATCATAGTTCTCTCGATAAAGGGAAATCGTCGTCTCCTTTTTACCCCACTTAACTCGGAATGTCGATTGGAATATCTTTCATATCTCGGACACTCGCTTTGTTGCACAAAGCCGGACGAAACGAGATAGCTGCGTGTGCCGTTACTCCTGAAATTGCAATTGGCTCTGCTATTTTCTTCCCTTGTTTTTACGCGGGATCGCACTCGGCCGCTCCTCGCCGTCCGTAATCCGGAAATCCGTAAGGTAAATCGGCACTTACCGCGAATGAAGAAGAAGAAAAAGAAGAAGGGAGGAAGAAGGGAAGAAAGAAGAGCAGCTCACGATCAGTCATAACTGTTCCAGTAGCGGGACGCCGCGTCGCTTCTTCTTATTAGGAGGATCTCGCTAATCGCTCGCGCCTCGATCGACCTCTCGGCCGCCGCCCGATCGAGACATCCTCCTCGCGCGCTCGCTGGCATCGTTCTTCAGGTAAGTTCAGTGAACGTATTACGGCTATCGCGAATGGACCCGCGAGTGTAACGGAATCCGCGAGCGGACGACCTTCGCGAGCGCGTAGGAAGTCCATCGCTTCATCGAGCGCGCGCGCGCTCGATCGATCTCTCGATCGGGAGTCTCTCGAACTGGATCTCCTCGGAAGTCATGGGAATACCGCCGAGATACTCGCTTCCGCGCTTGTTGCGCAATCGGCGCTTACGTCACGCTCTTCTCGTGACCTTCGACATCTAGGATGAAGCGAAGCTTCATCGAGATGATGGCCGAGATAATTGCCGAGCAAATGTTTAGGATTTATCGCTTTCGCGGATTCTTCGTCGTTAAAATCGACTGTGAACCATGCCTCTGACAATGACCGGCGCCGAAAGCGGCGAATGTTGGTCAACGAGCGAGTGCGTTCATGTTCGGATCGTTATGCGCGCCAAGCGCATCGTAGCCAAAGTCATCGCAGAAGCGGGGCTTTTGATGATCACCCGCGCTATCTCCCAGGCAGGCAGGCTATTTAGTAGGCTAAGCATTACTTTCCGAAAATGTGCTCGTTTCCGTGGCTGAATGCGCTGTCCCACGCGCGTTCATTCAGTGCGAAGCGAAATGAGGGATCCCTAGCATTACGAATCGATCGAAACATCCGCGTCGCGTGTATCTTCTTCTTCTTCTTCTTTTTCTTCTTCTTCTGCCAGGAGCGTGTCCTGCATTTCATCCAGTGTGCCTGTTCTCCTTGACGACTTTCGCAGGTAGCCTGGGGGTGCTCGATCTTCCAGTTTCTGCAATTTTTGCAAGCCAATTATCAGCCATGTCCCGTCTACGTGATCTCCTGATTCATCCTGGACCTCGCAGACGTCGCGAGTGTCTTCGTTGGCAATTCTGTTCCGCGGTATTGCCAGTGCGTGCACCTTGAGATCCTCATTTCCGCTGATCTTGGACTTTTATTTTAATCTTTAGCTTTCAAGTTCACGTAGAGTCGGCCGTGAAGCGGAGCACGCCCTGCGACGCATTCGGGTCTCCCTCCCTGCTGAAGTTTGTTTATCAAGAAATCCCGTCGATTATTCAGAAACGATGATGCAGATCAGTTCGATATCTTCGTGAAGAAATAATTATCCTCGCCGAGCAATCGGCAACGCTTCATCTCGTTCATCTCCCCCGTTGAATTTGATAATAATATCTAGTGACATTCTGCAGTGAAATACGCCGTTCGCGGCTAATAATTGGAGATTGACAGGGTCCGCGTATGAGTGACAATTTTCTTCAGGCGTTCCCGCATGCGTCGATGAGGAACAGCCAGCCAGCAGCAGGCACTACAGCTATTCGACACAGAAAACCTTAGCTATGTAGCGGGATCGGCAGGACGGCAGGCAGATTTACACTTGTAAACGTATGCACGCACGCGATCGCCTGTGAGACGATCGTGCAATTAAATGCCGCGGATGCGAAGACAGGACCGTGCAGCCTCGAGGCGACCTTGCTCGAGAAAATAGGATTTCATAATACGCCTCAGCTTCCCGCGGCCGATGAAGAGCAATTTCCCAGTCACCCCGATCATTCCGATTTGGAAAATCGGCGCCAGCTTGCCAATCACGTCGAATTATTCGCATATAATATTCAAACCTTTCGGATACAATGTACGGATATCTAGCACGCATCCCCCCGAAGAGAATTCCCCCTTCGGGGGAGGGAGGGAGGGGGGGGGTGACGACATTGTGGAAATGGAAAATTGAAAGTTAATGAGCGCGGACGTTTCAGGATGCCTGCAAAGTTCGAAGAAGCGACCTTTAGCCATCGAACGGCCTCGCGCATCGACGAATTATCGATAATAATAATGGAGAGTGATAAATATTACATTACGCGGATTATGCACGACGATAATTATGCAGTGCATGTGCGCGCAATTAGAAATATTCTGCGTTTCCTTGTAGCATTTATCTTCAGTCTCCGGGATCTTCGCATCCTCGAGACTCCAATTGTTGAATCTCTCTTGACGCGACGCGTGCCTTTTCGTTTAATTTGCAATATCCGTCCATGATTGTCCTGCTGTTCCTGACCCTGGCTGAATGATAATCATGAATTATGGATGTAAAAAATACCTTCCTTTTGGTGTATTCGAGGAATTAACATGTAGACGCAAAAGTATTATTTCTTATTTAAAATTATAATAGATTATTGGATATATATATATATATATATATATATATGTGTATGTGTGTATGTGTGTGTGTATAATTATATATGTACACATATACATATACATATATGCTACACAAACGCCAAGAATCTTATTCTTAAACGCAATATTATATATATATCTATAATTGCTGCGAATATAAAAACTTTTACTCGTAAGTATATGCCAATGTATATGGCTTTATCATGTATTTATAAATATGTACATTAGCGCATACTTATGCCCTGTGTATATACCAATTGATCCAGAGATTCAGGGATCCAGGGTCCCAGTGATGTATTAATTGCCGAATGCAAGCAAACTGAGAAACGTCTGCCGCGCTTTTACGGCATCCCGAGATTCCATGCGCGTAATGCCAAAGTTTCGGGGTGAAGTGTAAAGAATTTCGTGAAAGAGAAACATAAATAACATAAATAACATAAATTTCGATATTCACTTCGCCCCGCGAGGTCGAAGCTTGGGGATAAAAGGGGGAATACATTTTTCTAATATCCAGTAGTTTTCAATATAGTTGGAAATATAACTAGTTCATTATTACGCTCGTTATTATGAAATATTATCGTTCCAAATGTTTAAAATTAATGTTTGGAAAATCAAACAGATTTTATCGCCTTCCCACGTAACGTAATCCGAACGACACCGTTTTGTTTCATTCCCATTAGATGGGAATCCACAACTAATTCCCATCTAATGGGAATGAAACAAAACGGAAAGCGCAGCGAATAGAATGCGCGGTATCGTAAAACATCAGCCTCGACCTAGATCTTCCAGATGTAGACCGACAGTGGACAGTTTTTCTGCGATAACGCAGCACCTTTGACGATTCTGAATCCGATTGGAACTGGATCGTCTTATCTCTTTGGCAAGTAGACCGATTCATGAGAATAAAATTTCATTCCTCTATCATTACACATTCGATCGATTCCAAGTAGAGTTTTGCATAAATAAAATATGAACGCTGGAATGCATGAAGGAGGGAATGTCAATCTCGTAATGTTAAAATTCGCGCGTCTGGCCGCGAAAATCGGCCTGCGTGTCAGGAAAAGTCTCAGGGACACATTTTCTGCCTCTCGAATGAAGGACACGGCGAATGTATCCACTCGTGTATCGACCGTAGGTAACATTAAGGCTGATATTCAAATTCTGCCCCAATTGTCTCTGATCAAGCCGCGCCTGGACGCTGATTGTTCGCTGTCGCGGATAACCTCGTAATCGGCACGCGATCGCTTCGATGCAAATCGGCCTGCAGTCAGCTTAGCTGTCTCACACTGACGAGAGGTTAGCTTTTCGTTTTCGTGACAGGCAATTTTGCAGTGTCTGCTGGTTGTACCGAGAGACGGTGCGTACGAGAGCAAGCGAGGAAAATGGAGTGTTTAATTGGTATTCAGTGCAAAGATTTCGTGCTGGTCGCGGCAGACATGACAACCACGCAGTCCATTATAGTCATGAAAAGCGGTAAGAGGTTTGTTACCATCCATTGACTGGCTCTGCAGTGTGTGTTCCGACCGAATTGCATACTTTTCAACATTGACAGTCATTGTATCATGTATTCGCGACAATCGTGTCGTTACTTGTATGTATAATACGTTGATGCTTTTCACAAACGAAGAGATTGAAGGTTTGGATACGCACCGAGTTGAACGATCAGTAATGGATTCACGGTGGTGAATTATGTATCATGGGGAAACGTGACTTGGATGATGATGGAATGAAATGTTTCAGATGAACACAAAATTCACAAGATCTCCAACAAACTTGTCATGGCAATATGCGGAGAGTCGGGCGACACGACGCAGTTCTCAGAGTATATAGGGAAGAACATACAGTTGTACAAGATGCGCAATGGCTACGAACTGTCACCCAAGGCCGCAGCTTGCTTCACGCGAAGGAACCTGGCCGATTATCTCAGAAGCAGAACTCCATACTTTGTCAATATGCTGATGGCTGGATACGATGACGACACAGGACCAGAATTATACTTCATCGATTACCTAGCGTCCTGCGTAAAGGTCCCCTACGCGACTCATGGATACGGAGGAATGTTCTCCATGTCTGTTTTAGATAGATATCACAATTATGGTAGGTAAAGTAAAATGAAAGGCTTGACGTTTGATGGAGGATACTTACAAAGGTCGCTGTGCCTTGCAGATTGTACCCAAGACGAGGCGTATGCGTTGTTGAAGAAGTGCGTCCGAGAGATTCAGAAGCGATTAATCGTTAACTTGCCAAATTTCAAGGTTCAGATAATATCCAAGGACGGTATTAAAGATATGCCGCCGATTACGGCTGAGAATTTGGCAGTGGAAAATGCTGCCAAGACATAAGAGGGCGCCTACTTTGTATGTTTTTATTTGTAGAAGAAAGGTATTTCCACTAAAATTAAAATAAAACGCTTAAATATAATTCCATGATAAAGGTGTGACTATTTTCCTAATGCGCCTCGTCGTTGTTGCTCCAATCGTGAGAAAGCGGATCGAAACACTTAAATTTTTCTCAATCTCTCATTCTATGTACATGCATGCATACCCGCGCACACACACGTTCGTACATTTCGATATGTATTTAATAGTTATAAAATATTATATAATTGATATACGCTGTAATTGAATCGCTAGGAAAGAATCGTATTATATGATACGATACAAGATCTAAATAGGATGAAAAATTGAGTAATATCTTGTTAGAGTTTGAAATATGAAAGTATGAAAATATTGGATAATATTTATAAGTGATCCTTAATTATTGATAAAGTTGTAAGTACTGGATACTTTATTTATCGAAATTACAATATCTCTTGCTTAATTTTTTCTCCAACTTAAAACGGATACACTTTTTAACAGAATGTTCAATTGGTATATACACAGGGTATAAGTATGTGCTAATGTACATATTTATAAATACATGATAAAGCTATGTACATTAACATATACTTACGAGTAAAAGTTTTTATATTCGCAGCAATTATAAATATATATAATATTGCGTTTAAGAATAAGATTCTTAGCGTTTGTGTAGCATATATGTATATGTATATGTGTACATATATAATTATACACACACATACACACATGCACACACACATATATATATATATATATATATATATATATATATATATCCAATAATCTATTATAATTTTAAATAAGAAATAATACTTTTGCGTTTACATGTTAATTCTTCCAATACACCAAAAGGAAAGTATTTTTTACATCCGTAATTCATGATTATCACTCACCCATGGCGGTAAAGTTATCAAAAATCTCCTGTTTGTAATACCAGTAAAAACTTATATATATATAACTGGAACTGTGAAACTTATTCCGAACTAGTTTTCAAAATATAGAACATCGTGATGCGTTGTAAAAACTCAGGTAGACTTTCGCGTAGGAGCAGTCCATCGTACGCGTTGTTGTATAGGAAATATAAATCAACAATTGGAAGTATATTCATTCTACTCTAAGTTAAGAAACAATCAGACTGCGTTATAGCTTAACGTTTCTTACGGGAGTGACTATGTCTTTTTGTTCGATACCTCGAGACGCGTTGCCCGTCGATACCGTATATGAGTGATACAAATTTCGTGCTGAGTTTGCGTGCAAATGAAACAATGCTCTTGATTATATCACATTTCTATCTCCTATCGGATTTTTCGTTTTTCGCTCATGGCCGAAATCGTATGGACAAATGCTAAAGTATGCTGTCATAGATTTATGTTATCGGACAATAGTTGGCAATTCATGTGCATGCGCAGTTATAAGCCATCGTATCTTACAATAGCATGATTGTACGTCTTGAGCCTGAACTATGAATTAATTTTTCTTTGCTTTTTTTTCTTTTTCTTTTTCTTTTTTTCCTCTCTTCCGCATGTACGATAAATTTGAAAGATAATTACAGCACGGTAATGATACGCGTGTTCGTTTTCCGCATTAAATTATTAGAAATATTATTTATCCTTTTTTGCTTCTACTTGCGTTTGTTCCGCTTGTTGCGTCGCGGCTGGAGCTGCAGGTTGCGATGGATGGTCCTCGTATCTGTGAGAGAACAATTATAAATGGATATCGTGAGAATCCATTGACGGAAGTTTAGACCAAAGAACGAGGAATACTTACGAGAACAACGCTTTGAGATCTCCCTTGACTAAAGCTAAGAGTAACGGCGTGCCCAAGCACGCGGGTACTAAATACAATAGAGCGGGCTGTGCGTGATTAAATAAGTGCATGATCATCATGGTGGCCAATAATCCCATGAAGTACGCGAAGAACGTCGAGTAAAAGTAGACATTTGTTTTCCTGCTCAAGCTGTTGTCAAATCGCAACAGCAACGCGATGAAGATGCCGGGCAGTACAATGTCGCCCAATCCCAGCATGGCGAAATTACCGGCGCTTAAGCCTTTCTCTAAGAGGTCCTGTGGGAAAACAAGTTTGATGGGCACCTCAAAGGATTTCGCGACTGTCACCATCACGTCTGTACCAAACACCCAGAAGGCGTCGTAAAATAGAAGACCGCACAGCAAGATGCATCCGGTAACAACGTTATTAAGATGCAATAATTCGACTCCGTTAATGGCAAATGCAATACCGAATAGGTTATTGGCTATCCAATGCTGAAAAAAGAAAGGCTAACAATGTAGCGAGAATACAGCGGGCAAAAAGATTTAGCAAATTACGTCTTGCGGCATACTTTTTTCAGGAGATACCAAGCGCCCACGAACGAGCAGCATATAAGGCAGACAATATCGTGCAAGTTAAATTTATAATTAATTATATGTTCCTCCTTATCATCCTTCCCTCTTGTAAATAAAATGTGATATTGTGTCTTTGGAATGGCGGCTGGTACCAGCGACGAGATAAGTGGGCTGAAATTTCATGACCTCAAAATTTATTCACGCCTCTATAAACTCTACTCCGCTTTAATAACTAACACGGGACGTTTAGCTTTGATTGCTATATTAGATTCGCTAAGAGCTCCAACAATTATGCCATCGATGTCACAGCATATTGTTGATATATTTATATACCAAAATACTTTACGTTGCTTCTACTGATTATCTCCTTACAGATACCTGAATTATTCACGCTAGACAGAGTTAGCAAGCAATGAGTTCTCCAGATAAACTCGCACGTCGTTCGAATACAAACGACGCAGCAATCAAGGCACAAATTCTTAGACACACAGGGAACGTTACGTCTGGCTGTAATTATCGGAAGCTGTGATTTACCTCGTAAGATGACACAGAGCTAGAATACCGAGGAAGAAGAAGTAGCCGGCCAGTATTAGATTAACGTATTCCTTTGCAAATACCTATGAAAAATCATTCTTAGAGGTGTGCCCTGCGATCGCGTAGCGCCATAATTCGTACAGATGTTCGGTTACCTTATATAAAACGTACAAGCCAACTAATGTAAAACTGGAGATAAAGGGGAACATGGCGGCTTCCTTGCGGGACATCGTGTCTGGCTGCTCGCCACTGGCTTTATACTGTTGCTGCAAAATATAAAGCACCGACATCATGATGGGATAGAAATTCTGCAAGAGCCACACTGAGCAGCGCACAAACTCGATGCAGCTGTCCCGCATTGTGTTTGCGCAACTGCATAAACTCTTGTGCCTAATGAGCATCACGTTCAACCTAGTGATCCCAATGAAAATCATGGGGAAATGATCCGTTATGCTCGAGAAAGATAATTAAGCGAATCGCAACATTCGACTCGTGGAAGCTTCCGAAGGCTGTCGCCGCGAGAAGGAAGGTCCTTGTTGCGCGGAACGCGCGTCAAACATATGTCAAACAATGCCAATGGCTAACCTGCTGCTCCTTATGGTGTTTGACGGCGCGGTAACTACCAAAGAAAATCGGCAAAATTGCCATGATAATAAGACTGCCGTATGCAATCGCCATTCCCTCGGGCGTCGACGGTGTCCTCGCGGTGGTAATATTTTGATACTCGGTCATGTTTTCGCTCGCCTGGGCCGCGATCTCGTTCACTGTACTTGCCATCTTGAATACGTTTACACAACAGCCCACGGCAAGCACGACGAGTACGCGAAGGACACGACACAACTCCGTGACGTGACCTGTGATCGAGAAACACTAGAAGCGTCGTCGACGCGCGACGCTCGCCGCGCCACTCGAGTTTCTCCTCAACTTGCACCACGGGGCACCCTACCTGCTCACCGCGCGTGTCGAAGCTGGCTAAAAGAAGCATCGAGCGATCGCAGCGCGTCAGCGAGACACTTTGGTGACGAATGAACGCACGCATCGAAGGTAACTTGCAGAGACTGCTTTACTGACCGCCGAGCGTGAGACTCGGCAATGCGGTTCCGCGGAGCCGCAGAATCGACGTTGAGCGCACTGCGAGCGCACTCGAGCGGCGCGGAGTCGCTGGAGTCACCGGCGTGGCCGCTCTCATTCCTCTCTCTGGCGCGGGCCAGTGTGAGATGCGAGTCGCGGGTGGTCAGTGAGTGCACGCGTCGTAGTCGCGAGCGTTTTGACTGATCGCGCTCTGATGGTCGGCGTGTGATCGTCGTAGGCACGCGAGACACCTCTTCCATGCGTCCGGGCACGGAATAGCCGTGTGCGCGCGTGCGTCCAGTCGATACGTCGCTTCTCCTCGGCTGTAACGCGTGAGTCGATGTGAAACGTCAATCGTGTGTCAACGGTGCGCGACTGTGGAAGAAGAGCAGGCTCGCGACTCCTCGCGGTAAAATGGGAGTTCGCGCGGCTCAGGGAGGACCAGTCTCGCCGGACCGTGAAGCTCCGTATGTACGAACGACACGGGCACCGTGAAAGGTCACGCGTAAGCAACCGGGATATAAGAACGCTCGCCGAGAAAGGGGACGGGAAGAGCGACGAGGAAGAGGAGGAGGAGGAGGAGGAGGGGGAGGAGGGGGCGGACGAGGAGGAGGAAGAGGAGGAAGAGGAAGAGGAAGAGGAAGAGGAAAGGCATCGTCGCTCGAGGAGGGCTCGCGCTGTCGTCGACGCGACACTAACCTCAGTCGGCGTTGCGTGCTGCTCGCTGATTGCGTCACGATCGCTCGTCGATCGCTCGGACGGATCCGTCCGAGTCAGTCGGATCTGTCAATTAATTCAAGCGAGACGCAAAACCCGACGCACGAGCGATCGTTCGGCCGTACCGTCGTCGCGCGAAATGCCGCCATCCTCGTCATCGTCGTCTTTGTCTTTATCATCGTCCCCGCCGCCGCCGCCGCCGCCGCCACCGCCGTCATTGCTGTCGCGCTCATCATTGATGTTACGCTAAAAATATGCGGCAGTGAGGATCGCACGGCGAAGCACCGCCTATAACAGTGCGAAGCGGCTGGCTCTTTGCTGCATGTGTTAGGTCTGCAGGTGTCGGCCGAGAGAGAGAGAGAGAGAGAGAGAGAGAGAGAGAGAGAGAGAGAGAGAGAGAGAGAGCGAACTAGAACGAGAGAGAGAGCGAAAGGGAGAGAGTGAGAGAGAGCGAAAGGGAGAGAGTGAGAGAGAGCGAACTAGAACGAGAGAGAGAAAGTGAGAGAGAGCGAACTAGAACGAGAGAGAGAGAGAGAGAAAGGAAGGAAGGAAGGAAAAAAGAGGGAGTGAGAGAGAGAGAGAGAGAGAGAAGCAGGATCCGCTCCCGACAGTTCGACAGGGGGTGATCATCGTGTTCGCGCGGCAGACCACCGTCGAAGGAACCACCAAGGAAAATGGCGGATCTCGAGGCGGTGCTGGCCGATGTCAGCTACCTGATGGCCATGGAGAAGAGCAAATGCACGCCAGCCGCTCGTGCCAGCAAGAAGATCGTCCTGCCGGATCCTAGGTACATATTCCCCCCTCCCCCCTCTCCCTAGCCTTCGCCTTCGCGATTTCTCGCGGTTCGATACGTTCGACGACCGACCGCTCGCTCGCTCGTCCGCCCTCCCGTCGGTCCGTCCGTCCGTCCGTCTCTCCCTCTCTCCGTCCCTCCGGAGAATCTCTCCCCGTTTCCTGCCCCTCCCTTCATCCTTCGCTTATTTTCGCCGTTCCCCCGTTAACGTCTCTCCCTCGTCGTCGTTATTACTGCGAAACCGCTGCGGTACACGCGCAATCATTCGGTAATCCGTAGGATTGCAGGCTCATCGCTCGAGGTCACCGGCGAAAATTGTTTACAAACAGCCGCGGGCGTCGTGCTCCTCGCGAGATCCGAGCGCTCGCGCCGTCGTTTAAAACCGCCAATGCACCGCCTGCGTCCTCCGTCTTCCTCTACCAGCGCCCCGCGTTCGGCTCGATCATAAGCAAGTCCTGGTTTGTTTCTGGTTTCCACGTTACGCTCGCGTGTCCAGCCTGAATACACTGGTTGGGGCGAGTTCTGGTGATCTGGTGATGATTCTGGTGGATTCGTCGGATCGTACCGACGCGCAAAACTGTCCGACGTAGCATCCTTTTCCCCGTGAGATCGATTCCCGCGGAATCTTGAATCGAATCGTCCGTTCCGAGTGAGAGATCTTTTGAGACACCGAAGATCTCGCTTCGGGCGTAATCGAACGCCGATCTCGCGCAGAGGATACCGGATTGGTGGACTCGCGCCGCGAATTTTTCAATTTCAAACCAGGGAGGCGCTCCCCGAAAGAGGGATTCGCGCGTGTTTCGTGTTCGATAGGTCGACCGATCCCTTCCCCTTCCTCTTCCTTATCGTTTATGCGAATTGTAATTTATCAATGTTTACACCGTCGATGTTATTTTCGATCCGATTGAAGCACATTACGCATTGGCGAGCCAGCCGAGGCTCTCGCGCTTGATGGAAACAAGCCAGGCTTCGGCTTTGCTGGCGGCTCGCCAGCAGCCGAAGCGTTTCACGTGCATGATCGAAACGCTGAATAAGGTAAAGCTACGTGTCCATCCCGCCCGGGGGTGAAAGGGTGATGCTCGAGCGTAACGGGATCGAAGACTTTCCCGGTTCATTGTTCCAAAACACGTGCCGTTGATCTCTTCGTCGTTCCGCTGTACAATCGTGCGCCTCGACAATGAAACTGAAACCTCATTGGAAGGCAGAAAGATCTCAAAGAGGATCGAGCAGAGAGGAGTTGTTACTGCAATAGACAATCCAAAGATATCTCGAATAGATTGGACTCCCTTTTCTCAATAAAGGGTCCGATATGACCGTATTCTTCTCGGCTACATCGGCTTCGCCCGAGTCTCGGATGAGACTTTATGAAATCAACTTACGATAAGGCGAAACAAAAGAAACTAAACCCTCGTTGCCGTGTAAAGCACGGGACGGCGCGCGGGATGTGAACGGGACATTATCCGGGTAGATCGAGTTCGCAGAAACGAGCGGGGCGAGCGCGTACGCCTTCAGTAGCCCTAAACTTTACGATGGAGCGAAGTATACGGTATCGTATATACATATATGCGGTATCGTAATGCCGGATGATGTCGCCGCGCACCCTCGCCGCGGCTTTAAAGCCCAACGATCTCGGAACACGCGCGAGACGCGCGATGCGGCGGATTCCCCGCCGGTTTCTCCCTCTCCCTCTCCCCACCTTCCACGCCGATTTGAATGGCCCGCAAAGTCGGCGGTTGCCCCGGAGCAACGGCAACCGGTGCATCGCGCCAGGCGCGAAACGGCGCGTTCGAAACGGAAACTCGAGTCGAGTCGAGTATAATCGCAGGGAAGCAGAATTGTCGTTGGGAATCGCCCGATTTCGAGCTTCGATTATATCGAGCATCAGCGGTGACGGCTCGCGCGCGATCGATCGATAGGGAGACTCGCCGCATCGCTGAATATTATGCAATGTTTTGTAAAGAAATATCGCGGTAACAGATCACGCTGATGCAATTCAGCGAGCGGCGCTCTCTTCAAGGTGCGATCGACCTCGTTTAGGTCGAGTTGCGTTTCGATTTGATTAATCGTCTCGATCGTCGTATCTGGTGGCGAGAATTAAATCGTGGCTCGGATCGCCACGAATGAATGATTCTCGCCTGCCCGTTCGCCGCGGCGCGAGTTCCCAGCTTCGCCCATGATCGCGTGACAAGTAGATGCTGTCCTCCGCGGAGTCTCCCGCTTCTCACGCGGACGCTCGCAATCTGCGATTTAAAGAAACGAGATTCTTCTCTCCTCTAACCTCACATAGACGCAAACCGGAAGAGGGATGTAGCTTCGAGGTAGCTCCCTCGAATCCCCGATCGCTACGGGGCTTCGTGGCGGATTTTAAATCGGCTTTCCTTGCTGGAGCGATCGGTGGCTAATCACGCGCGTGAAATACACGGGATTAAATCCGACCCCGTGATAGATTTTAGAAAATATCAAAGTGCAACAGCAAGAGTTGTTTTTAGCTCATTATCTTTGTAACGCCTTCGTGCGTGACGTACGGGGCTAATTCGACTCACGCATCGCTCGCGATCGGCCGCTGCGCGGTCGAATTCAACCCTCGCGGCGGGTTGGGGGGAGGGGCGGGCAAGCGGGAGCAGGAGTGGGGATCGTCACGCGGCGAGTTTCGCGATCGTTGAAGGATCCCAGCCCTCTTCGATTCCAGCGGCCTGTCGATTGTCGCGTACGTTATTGGATAGAAAAACTGGCACGTGTGGTGGTAGATTCATCCGCGGCGAATACAAACGGCCGAGGGTGGGGGACGCGCAATACCGACGGTCTTTTTTTCTCAAATAAACTGCAACCAGGTCATATGCTTAGTTTGCGTAGCGTAGTAATCGCTGAGAGAAGCACAGTCGACTAATATCGGACTAAAATAAACCTCGGACTAAAAGCGTTGACACTGTCGAGTATACTCGACTGGTCGCATCGACCGTACGTCGACTGTAAATCCGCTGTATAAATTAACGTTAATGCCGTTTCACGCGCGGCGGTTATCCCGTTCTCGTTTCCTGCGCTGCGTCGGCTCCGCTAACCGAAACAGGAGGACAGGACGAAGAAGAGGAAAAATGATGACGACAATGATGACGATCGCGCGCCAGCATTCGCTTCTGTTCTCACCGCTCTAGGGCTGATGTTAACCTATAAGCGGCTAGAGCGCATCGCGCGTGCAACAGCGCGTCGTCCCTTCACGGGACACTAAGTTAAAAGCGCGCGGTGAGCGCGCATCCGGAAACACTGGGGCTAACTAATCAAACCCCCGTCGAGAGGGCTGGATCGTCGCGCGTAAAACAGGATCCCGTAGAAAGAGAGGGAGCGAGATCAGGATCGATCGCGAGAGAGACGAACTTGTTGAATTATCGCGCTCATTAAGAGATCAGAGGATAAACGGCGAGAGCCGTCACAACGCGCCAATCGACCCCTGATCCTCGCGAATTAGAGAGAGAGAGAGAGAGAGAGAGAGAGAGAGCGCATTCTGGCGCCATCGAATAAACAGCCGCAGGGGTATCGCTTCCTCGGCGGTCTCTCCTCGCTTCGCGAGGGAGTGGGTCGGCGGGGGAGGGGAGGGGGCGAGGGGGTATAAGGGTAAAGAGCATCCGCTTTTAGGGGAACGCACGACCCTCGGCAGGTGACTCGCTGCGTCGTTAGTGCACCCTCGGGGACGTGTTCGTGCGTGCGCTACGTATCCTCGAGCCGCAAAGCGAAGACACGAAGACACGCTCGTGATGTACGCGCGATGTGCATGTATGCGGCACGCGTGTATCGCGCCGATTTAGATAGAGACGCCCGGGACAACTCAATTTTCGACTTTGATTGAATCAAAGCTGCTACGCCGTCTTCGCTTCGCGCGCAATGTCGATGGGCGATCGGCGCATGTCAATGCGATCCGTTCGAAACCGCTCGCGGTGACCGGTGGATCTCCCGGAATGTTGAAAAAATATACATGCACGCGCAAGAGAGAAAGAGAGAGAGAGAGAGAGAGAGAGAGAGAGAGAGAGAGAGACGATCGCGCGTCCGGATATAGCGTGAATGTAAATTGTTTATTCTTCACGTATTTTCGTTTTCTTTTCCTCATTTCCTCGCGGAAACGCCGCGTTTCCGCTTCTCTTTATACACGAATTGGCTGGAATTCTCGAAGAGACGTGGGAAATCGAGGAGAGACTGGCCAAGAAGGAAGGATGCGAGACGATGTATTTCGATCAGCGAAATAATCGCGGATCATTCGCCAATCGAAGGTTGACGGAGCTTGCGTTCTCTTCTCTTTTGTCTACTTTACAGACTTGCCTCTCTTTTTCTCTGTCTTTTTCTCGCGCCGTTCTCATTCAGTTTCCCTCTTCGAGGCGTCGCGTCGGCGTCGATGCCTCTTCCCCGTCGGAATTCCTTTCACTGGCAAACAGCTTCTCGTAAATTCCTAGATTATTATGATACGAAATAAACCGCGAAGCACATCAGCCCGTAAGGGATTAGCAACACGATTCTCTGCTTGATTATTAGACACATATTTTCATCGGATAAACGGTCATTTATCGACGGATAAACCTGCTTTTTTTGGAGTTCGCTGCGAAAATGGCATTATTGGTCGGGAAGAGAGAGAAAAAGAGTGTCCCTTTCCATCTTTGCCGGAGCAGATGGATGGATTAATCAGGGATTGGCTTAAGTGGAATCGATAATGCACTGGATCGCCCGTTCTCCTCGCGATATTTAGTCAGCTCACGGTAGGATTATATAATTCAAGAATCACAGCAGAAAAGGAGAAAAAGCGTGTCGCTGTTCTGCGCTTTTAGGAAGCTGTGATTAAGATAGTGACTGCGTCGCGAAGACATCCAGTTCGATGCGTGGAAACAGATTTAGCTGATCTCATTTGTCCAAAGTAGATAAACGGAATAAAGTTCCGCGAGAAAACCGCGAGCGCATCGCTCGTTAAACTTTCTGACTTGTTGGATCGCTAAATCGCTGAATCCAATTGCTGTCTGTAAAACGTAACGAGACGTAACGGGCGTCGCTTTGCGATTCGCTCGAGGGCCTCGGAACGTTTCGAACGTAAGAAGAGGAGCATTTCGAGATACTCGGACGCGTGGAAGGTCATCGTCGGGTTCACCGATTCCCCAGACTCGCGAATTACGTGGATTACGTCACGATGTCCGCGTTAACGGAGCGCACGCACACAGCGACAAGGACAAGTTTCCTGATGCAATGGGATCTTGCGTAACGACCGAATCGGCCCAAGTGGATTCGATGGTTCTCCCTTTTCCTCTTTTTATCACGATTCGATCCTGCGGCCATCTCGCGCGAAAGTACGGCCGTTCCCTTGGCGAGGCGAGACGCGCTCTCGATGATGAGGAAACATCCGCGGGGAATCGTCAGCCTTGAATGATCACCGCGTTCTCTCCCAATCGCGAGGCTGCGTGCGACCGAAATTGGGCCACGCATTCCCGGCGTATTCTCGCCGCTGTCGCGATGTCGCGCTCGCGACAATGTGAACCTGCATCTAAATAGCGGAACGCGACACCGTGATGGTACATGCATTAATTACCGCCTCTTATCACCGTGCGACGACGAGGTCGCTTCAATGGCATCAGCCTATTCAGGTCGGGCAGAAAAATGCAGATTACCATGAAGCGGGGAGATAGAGATAGAGTGAGAAGGGAGAAGAGAACGAAGATGCGGAAGCTTGAAGAAGCCTTCTGGAGCCTGAGTGGAAGCTCGCTTCTTTTCGGGAAGCTGATCCAAGAACTCCGCGCGAGCGGACTCCGTGGCGGTTTCCGTTAATCCGAGACTGAAACCGAAACGGACGTCGCTCGTCGAACTGCTCAGGAAGCAGGATGGTCCACTGCTGGACGCGCTAGGACTCATTGAGAAAAATACGAATCAATCAACTGCGTTTCAACCTCGCCGCTTCGCGCTCTTGCTTGCTTTCGGTCCGAGAGAAAGGGGGAGAGAGAGAGAGAGGCCAGACAGGCGCGGCTTCGTGATTAATGTCGCATAAGCGAGTGCGCTTCCGCATCCGAAAGCAGCCGGATTGCGTCACGCAACCGCGGGGAGGAGGATGACGATGATGACGTTCCGTCGAATCTCAGATTGGAGGCGGAAGAGCGTGTTCTTCGCGCAACCGCAGCCGGTGTCTCTCGACTTTCCTCTCGAGTGACCTTGGTCGGAGGAGATAAATGACGCGTCTATCTTTCGGAAAGCCGCAGAATGTACCGGCTATTGGAAAGATCTCGGCGAGATCCTTGACGAGGCGGAACAGTCGCGCGAGTGCCGCTCCGCGCGATTCTATTATTAATATACGCGCGCGCGTCGATCGATGCAAGGCCCTCGTTCTTTTCCAGAGACACAGCCGGATTGAACGAACGAACGAATCGTTGATGGATCTCGAGGGCAGCCATCGGCAATTCTCCACTTCTCCAGCTGCGAGGCAAATTCCCCGAAAGAGCGAGAACGCTCCGCTCTTCGAGGATCCACTCGCCGTCTACCACGAAGTGACGAGCACGATCGAGCGATTCGGTGCTCGCAGGAGCAAGTCGGTGATTAGTACTGTCATAATTATTACTTATTACGGAGGAAACTTATCACGATCGCCCGCCGAGAACCTTGGAGAGACCCCGCTTCTCTCTCGCGTGCTTCGGTTCGCTTCAGCGGACTGTTTCACTCGTTTCTCGCTTCGGAAGGAAGATCGACTCGATTCTCCCTCGCAGCCCGCGAGAACGAGAACCCGGATCTCGCGGAAGTAATCGAAAGAACCGCGGAAACAACCGTCAGACCTCTTTTACGGCGCGGCTAGCCACGATGGAGCCGGAGAACGGGCTCCAATTCCGTTCCAATAAAACCTTTCTCTCTCTCTCTCTCTCTCTCTCTCTCTCTCTCTCTCTCTCTCTCTCTCTCTTTCTCTGCAGCGACGTTTACCGCGACACGCGCGATACGTTTTGGTCGATTTTTCGAGCGTGAACAGAAATACGCCAGCGAGGGCAGTTTATGCGCTCTTGGCGCCGGCAGAATGACGTAAACTGAAACGGCCGCTGGCCGCGGCTGCCGGTTAAAATCAAAGTTGTACGCTGCGATTCCTAATGGAGCAGGTTGCTGGGCTGTTCCGCCGATATGGTCGATATGCGTTTCTGAATGCTGTTGCGAGAAGATGGAGAATGATCCTGGCTAATGAGGCGATCTACGATCGGCGATCCTCACTCATAAGGAGAACCCAATAAGGGATCGGTCCGGTTTAGGTCAAGTACCGCGAACGGACCTTGAGACGCGACTTAATGTCGATGTTTGCGTGCCGTTATGTCGTCTTCTACTACTAGCACCTAGAGCTTTCCTTCACGTTCCTCCATGATGCCGGTTTTGGCAATCATCGAGGTGGTATTTCCGTTCCCTATCTCATTGTGGGTCTGTCCGCCTTTCGCCTTTAAAAGCTGTCGCCTACTAATGTTTCCAAGACCGAAGCGCGCGATTCGTGAATCTTGCAAGTTACACCGGATATCTGAACGTCACGAGGAACGAAGCGTTTGATCAACGATGAAGGAACGTGTCCAATTACCGAGCCGCTTCTGTTTCTCCGCGATCGATTCGCAGATCGATTTACAATCAATTCGCGGAATTGTAATTGCCGTTCGCGTTCCGGCAAACAAAGGATCTTCATAATTGCATAACAATCGTGTCCAATTTCAGGTGTCGCAACATTGACAGCGTTGTCCCGTCGATCGTTGATCGATAAATGTTAATTCGATACAAGCAAGCAGATAGGGGCCCTGCGATACGCGGAGCGATCTGAAAATTCCAACAACGACAGCGAGACTCGCTCGATTCCAGCCGGCGCTCTCTCTCTCTCTCTCTCTCTCTCTCTCTCTCTCTCGTCTTTTCTTGTTCTCTCTCTTTTTTTTTCCGCTATCGGAAATTAATCTCCTTCCGGCTACCAGAAATTAAGCGGAAATGAGCTCTCTCTCTCTCTCTCTCTCTCTTTGTTTGAATCTCTCTATGGTTTTCACTCTCACGCGCGTTCACGTCACTCGTCCTGTGATCCATGCATAAGGCTTATCTCGCGGCGCATTCTTTCTTCGAAACGTCAATGAGACCATCCGCTCTGCTCTCTCTCTCTCTCTTTCTCTCTCTTTTTTTATAATTTCAATTCCACAGCCGCGGAATATGTTTCCTCGATATCCAGGACATTCCCACTTTTGTCCCTGCGTGGCGCGTGGCGCGGTCCGCTAGAACGTCGAACGATCCCTATAGATGTACACCCGGAAAGAGCGGAACGCATGCGTTTCGGAGTCGATGACCCAGAAGCTCTCCTTCCCCCGGCAGGCATTTGTTGTTTCCTCGCTCAGCCCTTCAAGTGTTTGGCTTGGTCGTCGTAACTGCAGACGATAAGTCATAGCAAGCAGGGACTGGCGAAACTGGCAACAGCGATATTAAGTCCCGCTGAACGGCATCGCTTCAGCGAGAAAGAGAAGGAGAGCCGTTTCAGTCGCGGACTGAAGCTCGCGGGAAGTTCTTCGAAGCTCTCGCGTGATTCACGCTCTCGCTGGAGCTTCGAAGAGCCGCTCTGTTCCACTCAGCCGAATAAGTAGCGGCCGATCCAGCGGCGAGTGATCAGGTAGACGCGGAAGCGGGGACTGGAAAGGTCAGCGCGAGATCGAAATGCGCGAATGCGATGGGACATTCGAGAATAAATATCGATGTTTACCTCACAAGCTGCCGTTTTGCGGCTAATGAGAGCGCTCCGCTCAGTAATGAAATCTAATGGCACGGTGGCATCTAGCGATCAGGAATCAGGAATCGCCCTTGGTTGCGCGAACGAGAGAGTACTAGAGTGAGACGGGACGTCGGCGAAATGTCAGCGATTCAATTATCCGTCCGCGAGGCGGAGAGCCACTGAATATGGAAGCCAGTCGATGAAATGGAGCGAGAAAGAGCTAGAAGAATCGATGCTCCCGCAGACGAGCAGCCAGATGACGGCAACAGATTTTACTAGATGGACCATTGAATACTGATGCGGTCTGGCTCCGTGTCTCCGTGTCTCAATAAGACATTTCCTGGTAACTTCTATCCAGAAAACTTCATGTCGACTTCATGGTCAACGATTTGTTCCAAGATCCGCGAATACGCTTCTGCGGAGCTTTGCGGATGCTACTCGCGTGCTTTCGGTGCTTCTTCATTCGCGCGATTAATCCCTTGGAACCTAACTTGTTCCTGCTTTGACCCTAAAAGTGATCTATCGGTCTATTCCCCATTCTTCTCTCGAGAAGCATTCCTGGAAAAGTCATCTTCCATCATCCTGGACGCTTAATGGACCATTGATGTCCACATAGGATCAGTCCAGGTTCTCGACAGGTTTTCTCTCGGATGTGATTCTTTCTCGCAGAGAAACGTCGCTTGAAGCGCCCGTTTCTAAAGCGTTGTCTTCTCGAGAGCCCCTCGAGATCGTTCTCGGATCCTGAGATCTCCTCGGCTAATTCCGCCCGACTGAAATAGCCGTTCGCACCAATCATGGGACCGGTTGCATCACTCGCAGCTTCGCTCCTGCCGCGTCCAATTGGAAGGCAATTGACTGCGACGCGCCGCGGTCATAATGGCCCGCGATGCAGGATGACACTCGATTCGACTCTCGATGACCCTCGTCGTTTCTTTCTCATCATCGAGCGCTTTATGTAAGCGCTCGTGACGCAACGGCTGGGTTTAAGCATCCAGTGCAAATCGACGCGCTTCCGACAACCGTTGGCGAACAGAGCTAGCTATCGGACCAGTGTTCGCCAGCGACATCGCGCTAAAGAGATGATCAGTCACGATGATGGATCTCGGCGTTCGATCCGGAATGTGTAATCGAAAGGAATCGTAAAATCGATGCGTCAAGCGATCGAGTTGAGCGTTTCCCTTTCCTGATCTGATCGACGTAGCAGCGCGCTTCGCGTATCTCTCTATGAATTTCCTTTATCTATCAAAAGGATCGCCGTATTGCGATCCTTTTGATGGATCCCGATTAGATTTTCCAAATCGCACCAGGCAGTGCATTCCCCGGCAAATTGAAGCGATACTTTTTCGATGGCAAGTATTTCGTGGATTCTATCCTTGCTACGCGAATGTCGCCTTCGCGCTTCGTTTATTCCTTTGATGTCACATTTCCTTTCGCGCTTTACGTGTTTATCTTCTTGATCGTCATCGTTGTCCGCGACTGTCGTCTCCATTTCCCATTCCGTGTCCCCCCAGCTACGCTCGGAAAGGGATACATTCGTGTGTCCGCGTGCTCGCAGAAACGAACTTGGAGATCACTAACGGAGCGAATTTTTCTTTCTGTTTCAGCGTTAGGAGCGTTATGCATAAATATCTGGAGAAGAATAACGAAGTAAACTTCGACAAAATATTTAATCAAATGTTAGGTGAGTAAGCTATTGCTCCGCTTCTCTTCTGCCATTTGCAACTCTCGGTCTTTGACCAAGTCGAACACAAAAGGAGTCAAACATGTGTGTGTGTGTATATATATATATATATATATATATATATATACACGATAAAATTCTCTTTTTGTATTACATACATAGTAAAAGAGGGGGGAGGGGGGAATGTCGAGCGAGAAAGGAAAAGAGAAAAGAATCCTTCCTGCAGTATACATCTGTTGCTTCCATGATTGTCAGCATGAAGGCGAGAGAACTCAACGCGGCGTGTCGCTTCGCGTATCGAACCTTTTTTTATTTAACGCCGCGAAAGACGCGTGCATACTCGCATCCGTTCGTATTGTTGCACAAAGTTGACTCTCGAAATGTGCAAAGACCTCGACGATGTCGCGAGCGTTGGAACATTCGTAGATGATAATTGGACAGAGACTAGCCCGCTAACGAAGCGAACGTAGAATCGTAGACTTGGTTGGTTGATCGTAAAATCCGGCATGCGTAGTTTCATCTCGATGCAACGCGATTCAAGTTGGACTTGAAGACATTTCCACTTCGGTCGGTCGAATTTGGGATAACGGAAAGAGTCAAGGCTGTAACGTTGCTTTGCACAAACGATGCAAAGTGGAAAGCGACTAGCCGGAGGCGATCCCGAAAAGCCAGTTTCCTTTGGGGGATCGCCAGTTTTTCCCCTCGACTGACTGACTTGGTCCACCAATTGTGGTCAGTCCCATAAGACTAGTCCCATAAGAGCTGCGTCGCTTGAGATTGGGAGAGACGCGACGAGGGTTCAGACGCGTCTAAACGCGCCTGAGCGAGTAGATAGCGAGCTGCTGCGAGCTGCAATGTTGATGACAAGTTGGCCGATGTCAAGCTCCACGTGTACTTCCAGGTTACCTTTTATTCAAAGACTTCTGCGAGACTGTAGCGGAGGAACCGATTCCGCAACTTAGGTTTTACGAAGAGGTTCGTGTCTCTTAACCCGCACATACACACCGTACACACACCGTAATTAAGTTGTTCCAGTTGCCTCGCGTGTATCATATACACCACACGCAGACCCGGCCCGACCCCATAAAGGATTCTCTCGTTTATGCATTGTAGATCAAAACGTACGAGAAGCTCGAGTGCCCGGAAGAGAGGAGGAAGCTCGCCAGAGAGATCTACGACAATTTCATCATGAAGGAGCTGCTGGCACACTCTCACGTGAGTACGCAGCCTCTTCGCCGAAGACGATGAGAATCCCAACGAGACCGCTCTCGGAAGCTACCGTGATCCGGGACCGCATGAATATTCGGACACCACGACGCGCTCTGGAAACGTTTCGCCCACTTGTCGCCCTGGCTTTCCACGATCAACGACAATCGCGTCAAGGTCTATCCGGATTTTTCGCGAGGGAACGCGCACGGATCAGCTCGAAGATCAGCTTCGACTTGCCAGCTTCTCGAGCGATTCTCCGTGACTTTCTCACGGATCTAATGCATCTGTCAATTCGATGCGTTCGTTTGTCGTCATTGCGCAAATCGAGCGTAGCTTCAGTTTTTCCTCCGGTGTTCCGCAAGTCTAGACTTTGTTTGATCTTCGGCTCGGTGGATTCTGCAAATTTTCTGTGCCGCTTAAATCTGCTTTCTATCCGAGAGTGTTTATTGACGATCCATTAATCGGGCGATCTCTTGCGGAAACGACAGCTTCCAAAGGGCACCGTTACAATTTCGTATCGCGGATCGCTCAAGGTCAAGTATCTTTGCTATCGTTTTGATGCCGCGGTGGTATTGCAATGGCATTACGCAACATGTCAGGAATATTACGGCAAAATATCCCTGCGATCTTCCCTTCTCAGACGCGATGGTCGCAATTGAATGTACGCGTGCATCTTCATCGGGGATAAACTTTGCCGCGGTATTTATAAACCGGGCTATTTACAGAAGAGCCACCCTGCGGTGGCATTTGTATCTGATATTAAACATCAAACGCGAGTGGCATCGCGAAGTTTATCTCTAGCGAGAATGCGCGCGAGCGATAAGCGCGATCTTGACATGTTCAACGTTCGCGAACGAGGAATCGAGGCTTGTTCCTCAGCAAGAGGCATCTTTCGCAGGAACGCTACGACCTTCCTGCCGTTCTATTTTTCTTGCTTATTGCCGTTTTATTCCGTATCGCGCACCGTGAACGGGGAACTAAATACCGCGCGATGAAAACTTTTTAGCGCGCTCGTCGATCATTCTCGCGCGCGCGCGAGAGAAAGAGAGAGAGAGCTGTTCAGAAGAAATTCTCATCGTGTGAGCACCATCATCGTTCGCGTAAATGGTTCCACGCGATAAAACGCATGTATCTTTTGCAGGAATATTCGCAGGAGGCGGTGTCGCACGTGCACAAATATCTCATGAAGAACGAGGTGCCAGTCAACTTGTTCGAGGTGGGTCACTGTTGCTGTTGTCCACGTAGCAACAAGATTCCTTGGATTGCCCGAGTCTGAGATAACACGCGAAATCTTATCAGCTTCGTTGATCGATCCTGCCTTCTCTCGGGATCCCATCTCCTTTTTATTCGCAAATCCGATCGTCTGATCGTTGTCGACGACGATATCTTGCCGCATCTCACTCGTTGGTCAGGTTCGTTCCCTGACCAGGCAGCGCGATTGGCTTCTCTTGATACTTGTGTAACTGTGAGAATAAGAAGGAATATCCGGGAATCGGTTCTAGCGACTCGGGATGCCCGCGAGAGCGGCTTTTTTCCCTCCGAGAACTGCTTCAAGTTCGACGATCGCCAACGCATCGGAGAGAGAGAAACCAGGACGAATTCTCGCGTGATTCCAGGCGCGGACGGAAGCTCCGAGGGGCTTAATTAGTCGTGCGCGTTTTTTTTTTGCATTTGATTAAAATTGTACCCGAGAGCGATTCACGAGGGATCTACGATCCATTCGAATTCGATCATCGCTCTCACTGTCCAATTCAATCAGTCCCCGGAATCTTGTTGTCACATCTTGTGTCAACGTGACGATATACACGATATATATACACGAATCACGCGGCAGCGACGTGCGTGAATTACGGGTCTTGTTTGTATTCGTAGCCATACATCGAGGAAATATTTAATCACCTGCGAGGAGAGCCGTTTCAGAAATTTCTAGAAAGGTACGATCGCGATATCCGAGAGTTTACGAACAAGCGTGTCGCCTAGCGATCCGTAAAAGCAGATCTGTCTGTGTTTTAGCGACAAGTACACTCGTTTCTGCCAATGGAAGAACTTGGAATTAAATATTCAGGTATGAACAGCTCTCGTTGGCTCGCGGGTCACCCGGCTCTAGATCAACGCTCGGAGACTAGCTTATCTCTGATCTGAATTGCAGTTGACGATGAACGACTTCAGCGTGCACCGGATAATAGGAAGAGGCGGCTTCGGCGAGGTGTACGGTTGCCGAAAAGCGGACACCGGCAAGATGTACGCCATGAAGTGTCTGGATAAGAAGCGCATCAAGATGAAACAGGGTGAAACGTTGGCTCTCAACGAGAGAATAATGCTGTCGCTGGTCAGTACCGGGGTAAGTATCGTCCAACGGGGCGTTGGTCCAGCGATCTTCGCGATCTAGCGAATGTTACTCGAGCGCATTGTGATCGCAGGTGGACTGCCCGTTTATAGTGTGTATGACGTACGCGTTCCACACAGCCGACAAGCTGTGTTTCATACTGGATCTGATGAACGGCGGCGACCTGCACTATCATCTGAGCCAGCACGGGGTCTTCAACGAGCCGGAAATGAAGTTCTACGCCGCAGAAGTGATCCTCGGCCTGGAGCACATGCACCGTAGGTACATCGTCTACCGTGATCTGAAACCTGCGAACATACTGTTGGACGAGCACGGTCACGTCAGGATATCGGATCTGGGACTGGCGTGCGATTTTTCGAAGAAGAAACCGCACGCAAGCGTGTACGTACACACATGCACACACACACATGTATATGCCGAAGAGATCGGGCCTTTCTCAGGCCCGTGTCGTAACGTATCGCTGTGTAAGTTCTCTGTTTTGCAACAGCGGTACGCATGGATACATGGCGCCGGAGGTACTCTCGAAGGGCACCGCATACGATTCCAGCGCAGATTGGTTCTCCTTCGGTTGTATGCTGTACAAGCTCCTGAAAGGGCACAGTCCGTTCAGGCAACACAAAACCAAGGACAAGCACGAGATAGACCGCATGACGCTGACTATGGTGCGTTGGCTTCGACCTCGCGACCGCTTACCGCGATAACGTTGGATTATTATAACGTCAGAGATAAAGAAAAGCCACGTGAACTCTCCCTTGCGTCGTACATTGGATAAACGTTTCTGCACGCCGCGATGTAAATGAGAGAGAAAGAGGGACGTATCTCTTCGGTATCGGTTGGTGAGCAATACAATCGGCACGATTGACAAGCGAGATCGAGAGACTTTGCGTAAGAAATTCGTATCGTTTCATATCGTAGATTATATTTATGGTATTTATTATTTAAGAGAGTCTCTTAACGTTCTCTCTGTCTCTCTCTCTCTCTCTCTCTCTTCTTCTTTTTCTTCTTCTTCTTCTTCTTTTAATCGATTGCAGAACGTCGAGCTACCAGAAACGTTTTCGCGGGAGTTACGGTCGCTGTTAGAGGGTTTACTACAACGGGACATCAACAACAGACTCGGATGCCGTGGCAACGGTGCGGACGAGCTGAAGGCGCACCCGTTTTTCAAAGGTATCGATTGGCAACAGGTGTATCTGCAGAAGTATACTCCGCCTTTGATACCGCCACGCGGCGAGGTCAACGCCGCGGATGCCTTCGATATCGGCTCCTTCGACGAGGAGGACACCAAGGGAATCAAATTGACGGAAGCGGATCAAGATCTGTACAAAAACTTTCCTCTAGTCATCTCCGAGAGATGGCAGGCTGAAGTGGCCGAGACTGTATTCGAGACAATCAATAATGAGGCGGATAAGGTAAGGGACAAATATAGATCATTTTAATCGCTCCCGGTACTTGTCGTCGTTATTTATGGAGGTTGCACGGTCAATTGATTTGAATGATTCAAACGATATGCTACTGGCATGCGCTTCGGTCCTCCTCGAGCTACTCGAATGTTGAAGATGCGCAATGCGTTGTGTAGCTGTGCAGTCTGTGATGCGATTTCCCAAATTACATTTCATAGAAGATACAAACAGCGAAGAATAAGAATCGACCGGTAGCAGATGTCGCGCATAATTCCCATTTGAAATTGAAAATTACTTTGACAAAGATCGAGATGTCAGTTTTACAACTGCTGATAACGTGAGTTGTAACCGGAGTAAAATTTCTTTGATCCCGCTATTGCGAGTCACGATATGTTTCATGGGTAATTGACAGTCGCTTTGCCCTTTAATTTATTAATAACTAATTTATTAATAACTGTAATTTGTTTCCCTCTCGTAGTTGGAAAATAAAAAGAAGGCGAAACAAAAGCAGCGTTTTGATACCGATGAGAAAGGTAAGCGATGGTAGTACATCTCCTCGTCGCTTCAAAGTCTGGATATCAGTCAGCATAATTTTATTTACGTATATATCATCAGTAAGTATCAGTAAGTATCAGTTAACAATTCAGTATTTGCAGGTTCGGATTGCATACTGCACGGTTACATCAAAAAATTGGGAGGCCCATTTGCGAGCGCGTGGCAAACGCGTTACGCGAAACTGTATCCCAATCGGTTAGAATTACATCCGGAATCGGCGACCAAACCCGAACTCGTATTTCTCGATCAGGTAAGCCTCGATCGCCTCGAATTATGTGGCTGTTGTATAACGGGACTTTGGAAACTGTCGGCAAATGAAACGCAACAACGCGCACAGACTTGTATGATAGAGAGAAGCAGTAGTGAATTGGATGAGAATTAAATTGTACTTTCGGAAACTGTAATTTTGTAATTAAAACTGCTCGATGTAGCCACGATTCATTTGCTTTTCATGTCGCGAGAAACCACCATGTGATTGTTTACATGATGAGACCTTTCTTCAGGTTGAAGAGGTAATGGCAGATCTGCAACTCGTGAAAGGAGAACAGTGCATCATAATGCGTACAAGGGATGCGAAGATTGTACTTACTAATGCCGTAAGTAAATTTTTCCATATCCGCGGCCATCGATGATGCTTTACTACTAGAATTTAACAGGGAATCAGTTTAGAAATTTTGGTTCATATCGCGTGATCGACCGTCGTTAACGACAGTCTGGAGTAGAAAGTATTCGGGATGCGCAGTGCTAATGAATAACCGTTTCTTTAAGGATTCGATTATTTGAGCGAAAATATTTCTTGCCAAACCAGAAACCCAATCGACCCTCGTGCGACGTATCTCCCTTGCGATGCGCAAATCCTTCGAAAATCTAGAAAGTCCTAAATCTAGAAACGTTCAAGTTGTTCGACCAGCGCAGATCGAACATCAGCAATAACGCAAACCGCTTCATCGTAGGACGAAATAAGCTTAAAGGAATGGGCGGTCTCGTTAAGAGCAGCTCACAAATGCTCAATGGAGATGCTCGGTAACATGGCGAGGAAAGCAGGCAAGATCTACGGGACTGAGCGGGACGCGATGATCCCGGCGACGCAGCGATCAACGAACGGCAACTAGCCCATTGTCGTCATTACGTGCAACATCGCACCGTCATACTCCAGTCCCACTGCCCCGCAGCAGCGACAGCAGCAACAGCAGCAGCAACTTTTTTTATATTAAACGTGTAAGAGAAGCGGCGGACGAATCAAGTATTTCGATCGATGCGAAGAGCGTCTTTTCCGAATGGCGTCGACGGCAACGATGACCACGACGACGCGCACAGCAGAGTGCCTCTTCCGTTCGGAAGCTCGTTCTCCATATTACGCTGCGTCGTTAAAATAGAGAAAATAAAGAAAAGAGAAAAAAAAAAAGAAAAGAAAGGAAGAAGCGGAATAAGTCACGTATCTCGGCACGTCTTTGGATCGGAACCCAAAGAAAATCCCGTTGTACGGCGAATAGCGCTGCGCTATGTATTATAGAGACTCTAGCGAAGTAGTGTTGTATCGTGCGTACGTCCTTCCAAGCCATGAAGATAGCGTGCGCGCTCGCTCCTTCACACACACACACACACATATGTAGGTACAGGTACTGTACTGAGAAAACGAAGCGGAAAACGTAACACGAACAGAGACACGTATACCCACGTATAGCTTCTTCTGGTCACTAGCGCGAGCGCGTAGGCATCTCGTTATATTTGTACGTTAGTTGTATGTGAAACATGTGACGTAGCGGCTAGCGATCGACCGAGCGATGAACAAAAATTAACACAGGCAACACACACGGAAAACCAAGAGACACACACATCCAGTAGTGTATTATTATCTAGTATTCTACGCGATCCCTTACTCCTTTATTACTTTCTACGCGTTTCATCGTATTGCTCGTTTACTTAATTTATTTACTAATGCAGATAGTAGCAGCGGAAGAGTGACAGAGAGAGAGAGAGAATGAGAGTGAGAGTGAGAGCGAGAATGGAAATAAAAGTGTGATTGTTTTTATATTATCCTCACGATGAAACAAAAATGATCCATTATTTATTATACTGTTAATCATGAGAGAGTGAAAGAATGAGTGAAAGAGAGAGAGAGAGAGAGAGAGAGAGAGAGAGAGAGAGAGAGAGAGAGAGAGAACAAGAGAATTGTACATTAGCCAAAAGTGGATCGAATACCGGATACATACAACATGTGTACGCTCGAGTGGATATATTGCGAATCCGCTCTGGCAATAAAATATGCGATGAACGTAGATGAGAGCTTTTTTTTTCGCCCCGTATCTCGTGTCAGTAGATCGATTCTAAAGACGCGTAAGTATTTATAATCTTTATATTACGTTTAAACGGCTCGCGATCTTCACGTTGATAACGCGCACGCGGTGTACGGAATTAGTCAAGTCTGCCTAATCCAATAGTTGTACGGGGAAGAGTTACATATCAGTGTCACGAATTGATCCATCACGGTGCATTTTGATACCGTAACGGTACGGATACCGTGAAAGTTTACCGTTTAGTTATCTCCTATGGAAGGCCGACCTTTTCTTTCGACATGTAATCACACACGCGTTAACGATAGCCGATTAAAAATATATATTCTAATAATAATTTCCATTCGTAGCTCATGAATGAATTAATACTCATAATTTATGCGCGTTTTCGCTTGGAGCAAGTTGGAAAACTATCGAGCATCCGTTGTGCAGTTCGTCTAGATATAAAGGGATCGTCCGTAGAACCGCGAAAGGTCTTATTTTCTAGGCTCGTATATCGAGAGGTAACACCTATCAATCTCGCCGTAAGACCTACGGTACGAGCATTATAATTAGCGATCACTGTGATAAAAGAATGTGTATGATAAGAAAAACACGACATGGCTTTATCTGTCACGAATCTCCCTCAACAATAACGCCAGCGTGGAGTCCACCGATTCAGCCGACTTGAGTCTCCGTTCCAGACCCTCAAAGTCCGCCCTTTCGAGCCACGTCGGTGGATCGCTTTCCCTCGGCGGCAAAGGACACAGCAGCCTCTCCGCAGCGGCGCATAAACCGCACCACTCCCTAAAATCCAACGGCTTCGTTATCTCACCTATTACGGACTTCAGATAAGATTGCTGCTCATCCGTCAATGCCTTCCCGATTACTTCCTGAAGAGCCTCTTCGATAACGTTCGGCGAAATACGCGTGCTGTACGACGCTTCCTCGTTAAATCTGTTAAATATCCGGCCAAATATCAATTTCCTTCCTGACGTAACGTACGTGTATCTATTGAGGTACTGTAGCGATGTTAAGCCTGGAACGAGTACATCGCCCTATGACGTGTGTCGATATCAGATATCGATAAAAGGATCAAATGAGAAGATACGGCGATTTGCAGAAGCGTATCAATACTTCTAGATAGATCTGTACCGAACAAATACAAACAAACAAAAATACATACATACACCTATAAATAGACGTTAGGAATAATGCCATTCTACCGAGCGCGTTCGCTAGTTGTCAATCTATCTCAAGTATCAATACGTAATGTGACATGTAATATTTATAAGTTGCTCTGCACGCGAGACGTACCACGGAGACTTTGGCCATCGAGTAACTCGAAGCGTACTGCCTGACGGGAAAATATCCGGAGAGCGTTCTGCGTCAGTGCGCCAGTGTTGGCTCGACGAGGTTCACGTGGGATCGGTTGGACATCGCCCTTCACCCGCAATGCTTCCTCCAAAGCGATTCGTTTCTAGCGAAGATACTTGACATTTGAGAAAAAGAGCTATCTCTACCGGAAAGTTGCGAAGTCGCGTCTTCACCTTGATTGAGAATTCTGCCGCCACCTTATCGCGATCCAGTTCTCGGCACAAACACTTCAATATATCAGGCGCGAGGAAGCTCTCGGGCGTCACGTGAGCGATCGCTTGCGCGAACGTTGCCTTAGGAGACCCCAAACTGTCGGCTTCGGCAGCATCCGCGTGTAGATCTTTGTTTAGCCTGTGGGTTTGGATTTAGAGAAGAAGGAATTAGCTTTCCTACTTTTCTTAATCGCGGCAGGATAAATGTATGATTTTTACACCAACGATGACCGTCGCGATCCATCGTCGACCTGCGAGACCTGTGTTACCGCCGGTTCGAGCAGATCGCGAACTTCCGTTTGTTGACCGTAAGCCGAGCCTCTCCTGCACTTTCTCTTACGCAATCGCTTTCCTCGTCTCCGAATAATTATCGGTTGCCGCTCTCTGTCGCTGTCGGCGTCCTCCTCCGCGTTCTTGCACGAGCTCTTTCGCCAAGCAATATTTTTC
Organism: Eciton burchellii; assembly: GCA_020341155.1. Lineage (NCBI taxonomy): Eukaryota > Metazoa > Arthropoda > Insecta > Hymenoptera > Formicidae > Eciton > Eciton burchellii. The sequence goes on from JAHMML010000029.1 coordinate 1,419,654, forward strand.
ACATTAACAGAGTAAGTCGAACGAGAGGAGACGCGTGTCGTTGTCGTAAATGAGGACCAAGTTTACCATTTCGCACGTTTCAATGACAGAAGGCGGACCAGGTAGTGCCGGCGAATGTTGCGACCGCAAGATCGGCTTGTAAACGAACAGCTCGTTTCTTCGGGGAGTTGGCGGTGGTTCAAGCGTAAGAGCGTGCCAGCTGAAAGTCTCGCTTTCCTGAAAACGAATGATCGATGATAGTCCCGCGTGTAAGTTCAATATAACGTGAACCTATTCATCCAGATTTTTACGTAACGTTCCAGACATTTTTCATGTACTCCGATACTGATAAAGCAGTAGAAAACGGCAACATTAACAGCAATGACCTATCGAGCGGCATTGTCTGCCTATTACCAACCACCTGTTGACCGCGTGAATTGGCTCGAAGATCCAGAATCAGGGTAGTGCGCTCACGCGGATTACAAGTCGCCGGTAGACTCTCCTGGTTCGTCAGTGCCGTCAATCCGCTGGCGAGGGTGGGTGCCGGGGTTAAAGGTCGCGAGTCGGTTTCCGTATACCTGCGGAAAAACTCTTCGGGCACCGCGGAGACTAATATCTCAGCATCGCCTCCCTCGTCAGCGTTGTCGCTATCTCCGATATTCGCAGCCGCCACTTGACCTCCGCTTCCAGCTGTGTTCACCGCCAGCAAGCTTGTCCGTATCATTTCCACCTCCTCCGGCAATAAGAGAGCTTTCCCCTCGGTTGCCTGATATTATAAAAGACATGTCGCGTTATTGACGACGAGCAAACACTCGTAAATCTCCCCAGACATCCTTCAGTAGACTCGGAATATTCTCAGATGATGGATAAATGTCTCACCCACGTGTCTCTGGCGCGCCGCACTACTTCCCTCGCTTCGCAGTCTGCCGGATGGTTGCACAATATCGAGCAGCTATAAGGATACGAGTTGAAGAAGCCAGCAAACGGTCGAAGGGCGAATGGCGCTGGTTTGGCTTGGCCCGATAATTCCACCTTCTATATACATATACGTGATCTTTGAGCAAATGTGTTGGATAGGATAGTCGGAGCGTCAAAGGAACACGCGTGAGAATAGCATTGAGGTTTTTCTTACTTAGCGCAAGCACGTTTTCTTCTCACCTTGGGCTTCGGCCTGCGAATCGGCTGGATTCGCGCCGAGAGGAGACCAGTTGCGCTCGCGATTCCAGGCATTTTCAATTACAATGATTATTATTGTACCCTGTACTTTGCACTCCGTAATGTGCTTTCGAGTGTATAGCCGTGTTGTGCAAAAGCCACGTTAGCTATAGTAATCTGTGTGCAAACGAATCAGTTTATCACCATTTGTTGCCGCGGTATTGCGTCAACACGTTGCTACGCGCGGTCGATGGGTCGATGAAGAAACTACTACGTACTGCTCACGTGTATAACTCGCAAACGTGGCAACACGAATGACCTTCGATATTTTTGCAATACCAATAATGATAATTCGTGTTGGAGATACGGTTGGAGAAATGTTAATTAAATAAAAAATATGATACATATTCACAGGAAAAAACGGGAAGATTGCGGGCATGTTTTATGGATGACCGTGGCACAAGACACCGACTTTGCATATCCACTAGATGCATGCGACACTTAGATTATGGACCTTTATGTTCATACGAGTACCTCTACGTAATATTTATTCTTTTACGTTTATCATCATCATTATTCGGCAATTTTGCGCGGCACGCATTCACCGCCTCCTCCAAGTTTCTCCCCGCTCTGTTCTCTAAACAGCAACACGCCGAATTGAACTTTAGAGGAGCTTTGGCAATTAAAACGCCACGCCTACTGTGCGTGTTGGCGATTTGAATTGGAAAAATATTCCAATAGGCTTTCCGTGTCAGCAAAGAGAGAACGAGTGCGTTTGATAGGAGTCGGGGCGTCTCGCGGATTGGATCGAAGCTGGGAATCGAACTCGGGTCTTGCGATTGCCAGGCAACCACTCTCATCTCTGGACCACATCTCGATACTTGTTTTATATTATTCTTAAATAATTAATTTACAATCTATAACGATAGAGTTTTCATTTAGATTTTCATCATCTCATCGAGCCATGGATCATCCTGCTTGTGTCCAGGATACTTCTTCTTGTATTTGAGACCAGTTACAAGAGTAGAACTCTTCGGGAAGGCTGTTACGCCGTTAAACATCGTGTCCGTATCTGCCGTTAGAAATATGAGCGTTAAAATATGCTTATATGGCTGCGCGCGCGCACAGAGCTATAATCATAGGATGTTTTACCTGGATGGAATCTATGATACTCCTGTTGAACGTGCAAATTCTTGGGTAGATCCATTTTCTGGAAAGCTTCGTACGGCGTCACCGTGCTCACTGATGTCGCATAATACTGCTTTAAATCCTCTGCATGAACATTAAACATTCGTAAATATTATTAATCCAAATAGAGAGATGCGGTGGGAAAAGGGAAAAGGGAAAAGGAAAACCGCTAACCGATAGTCTCGATGTCGTGAAGCAGCGAGTTGGGGATAGGATGCTTAAACTCCTTCTCGCAAGCGACGAAGAGGTTGAAGCGAAGAAGGAGATCTTCCAGTATCGTATTACTCGACGCGGAGATGTTCTGGCTCTTGCAAATCCTGTCGATTCTCTCGGATGTGTCATTGGTAGCGTCATAATTCTTCTGCGGCCTCAGAAATCTGGAAGAAGACACATTCGTATGCAATCTAATGAGATCGCGGTTTAACCGGTTTCTACCGATGTCTAATTATCCTGTTCACCGATGCAGAAGTCCCTGATCGGCTGAACCTATCGCAAATATCGATTAAAATAACTTCCGGGCAGATCGAGTGACCTTTCGATCATGCAGGATCACATCATTCGCTATCGGAGATAGCTATGGAATTTTCCGAGTTTATCGAATTTTGAAAAAAGAAAACTCGATATCTGATGAGAGGAGGGATTCGAAATGACGGAGAGGAGGCGAGGGAGAACGTTCATGAGCATTCGCGACGTTTGCGTGCACGCGATTTTATTTCCCATCGTATCTCCCTCCGCGCATCGTGACGAGCATCGATCTCGCGCGGCAGGAATCGATACGTAGCTTCTCGCGCGTTATTTAAAAACGAGATTAGCGCTGAGCATCTTGCAGCGCGAAGAGATCGCCCTTCAGCGACGAAATTCGACGCGAGATGCGCGGAAGGACGAGGGGAAATACGAAGAGACGATGATAAAAAGAGGGACGAGATCGATGCCGCTAACTGTACAGTGCTGCCATCGCGCGCGCGCTCTCGAAACGCGCGCGTGCACTCACGATCGTTGAGAGCCAGTGTCGAGTTTCGGCTCGCCCAGTCTGGGTGCCCCGTATCACGATGTGGGGTACTCGGCGCTCATAAATGACACTTAACCTTTTCATGAGCGTAGCATTGCCGATGATTGAGTCGGCCAATAAAATTCTCGAGCGATCCGCCCCGATCCGAAGACCAGAGTTCCTATTTCCCGATATCTGAATGTCTTGCTTGCTTGAATCAGAACGTAAAGGACAAAGAAAGTTCCTCGCCTCGAGAAGCTCGATTCAAACTTGAACACTGAATTATTTCGCGATTGCACGCAATCGCGGGAAGCATGGCGATTGCGCATCGGTAACTTCGGGAACTCGACGAGAAACATTAGAATCGTTCTTTACTTGTTTACCCGATCGGCCGCTTGAAAATCGTATTATATCTCGCGTTAAGCATAAATCACAATTTTTTCTCATCCGTTCTTCTCACGGATCTTATACCGCTTCATTCGAATCTTAGTGCTCTATCTCGAATCCAGCCGTTAAAAATACCGACAAGGTTGCATCGCGATAATTTTTGTGTTCAATGATTCTACATCTGCAACAGATGCACAGAGAAAGAGAGAGAGAGAGAGAGAGAGAGAGAGAGAGAGAGAGAGAGAGAGAGAGAGAGAAAGAGAAATACGTGCAAACAGCGCAATACGTCAGAAGTGCAAACACAAAGACAAAAGGAAGTGTAAGTAGGTCTTAATAGAAATTGAACAATAGAAGACAAAGGCGGCCAATCGCGCGCGAGCATGCGCGGGCAAGCAGGTTGAGATCTGGTTCTGAGGATTCTTTCCTAGAAATTTGAATTTAAAAGTCACACGTCACACGTAAAGGGAAAAAGAAAAAAAAGAAAAAGAAAAAAAAGAGGAGAAAGAGGAAAAAGGAAGGGAGAGAAAAGAAACAAAGGGAAATAAAAGAAGCGATACGGCCCTGAGGACCTGTCAGATTCGCGAGGCAATTGGCTGAGGCGCGGGGAAGTGGTGGTAGACGGTAATATGGCCGCGGTGTGGCCGTCGTCAGTGAGGCATCGCCGCGACGTAACGCGAGTTTTATCGTGTTTTCGCGGCGCGAGGTAGAACCCGGGACGTGATCGCGCTTACCCGCGAGCAGCCAAGGACTGGGAACCGGGCATCCTCTTTACCACATTTTTCGGTGTTTTCTTGCTCTTGTTCCGGATGATATCATGACGTACGGGGATCTAGAAAAATGACGGTCTCGTTAGCAGTGGCGCGCGTGCTGTGCGCTCGAATCGGCCGCACCGCGGAGTCATCTCGTACGCCGCGCATTGGCGCGTGACGGATCCGCGGTTGCGCGTAATCTGACGTGTTAGGTGTGCGCGCGTGCACGTGACGAAAGTGATTCACTGACCGTGTTGAGTATAGCCGAGGTATTCCTAAACGCGTTAACGAACGAGCCATGCCTGATGAGCGCCGCCATCTTCTTCGTACTCGTCGTCGTCGTCGTCGCCGTAGCGGTAGCCGTAGTGACAGCAGCGACAGTCGCCGCAGGGGAGAACTAAAACTGCAGCAGTGAGGGCTAGGAGGCGCTGCCGACGGCTGCGCTTGTTGTTTCCCATCGCCGCCCGTCGCCATTTTACAGTCGCCATTGAGAAGTGAAAACCCTAAATGTACGGGTCGAGTGAGTAAGCGTGGTGTAGCTCGTCGTGAAGTGCGATTCCCCGAGTGTTGTCGGGATATTGGCCGCCGGAGTTGCCGCTGTCGTTAGTGTTAGATTAACATGCGTGTACGGCGTACCATGGAGAAGCCATGACGCATCCGTCGCATCAAACCAACGGCGCCAGCCTGGAGGACTGCCACACGAATTTCTTTGCATTGGTGAGTGATCGCGACACACACGCTCGTTCGCTCGCGCGCGCGCGAGCGAGCAAGCGAGCAAGCGAGCGCGCTATATTTCCGAGCGGAACGGTATCTCGCCGTCGACGTGCCCGCGCGACGCTACTCTGCTCGCTTTCACTCGAGATGCGCTCGATTGACGAACGCGAGAATCACTCCGCTAGGGAAACGCTTCCTCGGTGGCCGCCGGCGTTTCGCCGTACGTCACACGTCTCCGACGACGCGGGCGAAGCGGAGCGAACCAGATCAGAGCGACCGTCATCGCGCTCCGAACGTTAACCTATATTCGCGCTGATATCGCCGCGATCAGCGTCTCGTACGCTCATCATCGTCGACGTCAACGTCGTCGCCTTTGCTTGTATTGGTATTGTGCATCGCCAGATCCCCTTCTCTCCTCTTCTCTTCCTCCTCTCTCCCTCTCTCTTTCTCTCTCTCTCTCTCTCTCTCTCTCTCTATCTCTTTCTCTCTATCTCCCCTCTCCTACCACGTTAGCTACGTCGTGTGCGTGCATGCGCGCGCGCATGTACACTTGAATATGTGTACGTGCTCCTGCTGCTGCTGCTGCTGCTGCTGCTCCTCCTGCTCCTCTTACTACTACTATTGCTGCCGCCGCCGTCGCCGCCGCGACCGCCGCCGTTGCTGCTCCGTGCGTACGTATGTCAGTGCGATTTGAAGTTCTGTCGCTCTGTAGCGGACGCCGCGCCTGAATTACGTCAAACTCCCCGGAGTCTTACGTCTCAGGCCGCGCGAGGGAAGAGAGGAGGATATTAACGCTCGAGTTAATTGCTCTCGCGTTCGCGGCGAGGAAAAGAGAGCAAATGATGAAACGAAAGGGGGTAACGAGTGGGAAGATCGAGCCGGCCGAGGGAGGAGCGGCGGGAGGGGGAACGGAGGGGGCGGTGGAGGGAGGCAACACGATCGGAGAGGACGAAAACACAGAGGGCAAGCCGGCAAGCTGGCAAATTAGCGAGCTAGCAAGCGAGCAAGTAGCCAGCGGATAGGTACGCCATCTCTCCTCTCTTTCTCTTTCTCTCTCTCTCTCTCTCTCTCTCCTCAACCTTCTCCCCTCCTTAACTCCTTCCCTCTTTCTGGTCGTCGCAACATCGCGTTTGTATGCACGGTGAGAGATGATAGTCCGCGACGCGGAGCACGCGAAAATCAAGAACAGGAGAATAGAAAAGAAGGGAGGGACAGAGGGAGGAATGGGTACACGAAACTGCTACTCGTAACCACCTTGTCGTCAGTCGTCAGTCTTCCGGATTTTCTCTTTTCCTTCGTCCTTCTTTTTTTTTCTTTCGTACGCAAACGCGAAAAGGCTAGCGGTTGCAAGGGATAACAGCAGTAGCAGCAGCGGCAGCCAGGAACGAAGGATAAAGCCGGGGATCGTTTCTCTCCGCGTAACATTCCTTTCGCCACGGCGACTCGTCGCGAGGGAGGGGGGAGGCGGCGCCGCGCCGCGCTGCGCCGCGCCGGCCGTGTCTCGGAATGAAAACTGTGTCAGGCGCGGTGTTTTGTTTCTCTCTCTCTCTCTCTCTCTCTCTCTCTCTCTCTCTCTCTCTCTCTCTCTCGGTGGCCGCGAGGATTGCGTGGCCAGATTTTTCGATGGACTCGATTATTCCCCCTTCGAAGATTCGATGATCGCGCACGGTTGCGCTTCATCACTTCGTCTACGTATCTGTAGAAATTCCTGTCGCGTTTCTCTCCCTTTCTCTCTCTCTCTCTCTCTCTCTCTCTCTCTCTCTCTCTCTCTCTCTCTCTCTCTCTTTCCGCTTCTGTCCCCCTCCTCTTCCTTCCTCCTCCTCCTTCCTCCTCCATCCGTATTCCTGTCTTCTTGGTCGCTTCCTCCTCTTCCGCTCCGCTTTACGCTCCATCTGACTGCAGCCGCGCGCGCGTACCTGCGATTTACGCACACACCTGCACGCGCGCGCCACACGGACGAGCGAGTTAACGGCAAGGCGGACGCATTTTTCTGCCGCCCGTTGCATGCCGCGCGCATTCCCGCAGAGTAGGACTAAACGTCATCGCGAGCGGACGAGGAGACGCGCTCGCTTGGCTTCTTCGCGGCGGCAACGGCGGCGGTGGCTTCGCGCGTTTCATCGTCGCCCGTCCACGAAAATCGAGAGCTCGCGACTCGGCGATTATCGAAGACTCGCTAAAGCCTTGAGTGTCGTACGCATGACGACGGCGTACGCCTTGACGCGCGAGAAGAGGCGGTTTTTCATGGAACGCGAAGCGCTCCGCGGACTTTGAATATTTCAATCGCGCCGTTATTGCTCTTATTGTTTCCCCTCTCTCTTAACCTGAACTCACAGATGTCGCGCGAAGCGGCGGCCGATGCGACGACACGGTTCAAATACGCACGTGATATGCACGCGCGTGTAAAATCTGCATATATATATATATGTGTGTGTGTGTATGTGTATCGAGCGCGTATTGTAGATTCGAAGATGCAGACTTAACCTATAAAATCTAACGATCGCAGCAAGTATCAGTTGCCGTATCAATCTCGGGAATTAAGTAGGCGTTTATGAGAAATGGACGCTCGAGTGATTAGACGAGGAGAAAAGCGGATGAAATGTATATTTAAGAAAAGAGAAAGAAAAGAAGAAAAGTTCACGAACGCTAACGCAACGATGACTCCGTCGAGTCATTGAAGCGATAAAAATCGTAAATAGAGCAACCGATCGAGGAAGCGTATACATGATAATTGTATATACACACACACACACACACACACACACACACACACACACACCCAGATTACATAATTTCCTATGTTTACGTAAAATCGTGGCCAGATTATATACTAATCACAGCAAAGCGTCCTTGAATGATTTTACGTACGCATACATACATAACATGATTAAGTAACTGGCTTAATAACGTTAAAGCTCGCCGAAACTAGATATCTATGCGTGATAAATCCGATAAATATGAACGGACGCGGATAAGTGAAAATTATCTTGCATCTCTGCGATTAGTTTGGCGACAAATTCCATGAAAAATGGATGATCGCGATAACCGGCATATCTACATACACGAAGAACTGACGAAATGCTCCTGAAAGCTCCGGGAGACTCGCCGGGAAAGCGCGAGAGGAGGTTTCCATGAATGAAAGTCGCCAAGAATTCGCGCACGTTGTGTACGCGAGCGAAGCAAGCTTTAAACTGCGCGAGTCAGCAAAATCGGAGTTATTTCGTCCCCAAACTAGGGATTTATCGCGTAAAGTTAACCGCGATGGAGTAATCGATTTAATCCTCCTCGCGTTCGCTCGCTGATTCCCGCAAGCGCGCATTATTTCCTCCGCTCAGCCGTTCAGGCATTCGATACGACAATATTATCCGAAATTGTAACGGCATTGTTGAATTAACAGCACGCGCGTTCGATGATCCTTCCTTCGTAGTGTTGTTCTCTCGATAAACGTGATCCTTAAGGCCGATGGTATCTATTGTTATTATAATATAAATCTCCCAGCCCGCGTAATTGCTTTGCCTTTGCGGCGCTTTTTTACGAAGCGTAATAAAAATCGTTAATTTAATGCGGAGACGATTGAAAGTCACTCACGTACGAAACGTCCCATTGAATTTCGATAAAACGGCAGCGGCGGCGGGGGGTAACCGTTCTAAAGCTTTGTGGGAACCGCGCCGCGAGCTAATTCGGCTTCTGGGTAAAGCGCGACAGGCGCGTACAAACGTACAATTTTTATCGAACGCGGCAATTAAATGCGGCGCGCTGAATGCGAGCCCACGCGAAATTTGACAAAGCTGCGCCGCATATCGCGAAGCTACGTTCAAACGGCACGTCCGTATTATTTTTCTTCTCTCTCTCTCTCTCTCTCTCTCTCTCTCTCTCTCTCTCTCTCTCTCTCTCTCTCTCTCTCTCCATTTTTTTCTTCTTCACGTGAGGAGATAATGCGTTTTATAATTAGATACCGCGAGTAATTGCACGAACCGCGTAGATGTGGTAGAAAAAGAGGAAAGGAGAAGAAAAATGTACATCACACGCGATTAAACGCGATCGGTCGCATCGTAATATCATCAAGTTTTCATCGTGGATGAAGTAAGTCGTGAGATCGAAGATATGTTTAATTTAAATCGCGCGCGCAAATCAGTTCCCATTTTCTGTCTCGGCAAATTAATTTTCATGCGAACGCGACAGTTTCATCGACTATGTCCAATCGTCGATTGGTGATGATTAATATTTTACAGAAATTTCAGAAATTATGTAATACATATATATATAAAATATACACAAAATTGTAATGTATACGCTTTCGTGATCGGTTACTGTATTCATGATCCTTATCATTCCAGTGACTTGGCGGGGAATCATGTTGGCGTTTACATGAACTCTTTCCTCCTTTTTCTTAATTTACGTCAACGCGTTCGTTGCGTCTGTATTCAATTATCATAATTTAGTACTACTATTTAGGAGTATAATTAAGTTTCGATCAAGTCAAGAATTCATACCGCGAAATTATATAAGCGCTGTGGCTGCATCAAAAGAAAAAAATCACTACGCAAGAATCATCGCGACGTTGCCTCGAGATTTCGCGAGATGTTCCAATCACGTCGCGCGCTCGCTAGGTCGCGCAAGATTGCCAAAAGAATTATCACTGTACTGAAATTTGATACAAGATCAGCAACGTTGCGAAACAATCGTGCAGAAGCGGCGCACGTGACTCCCAATTGGAGCTCTCTCCGTTCGACGCCCTCGCGAGTGCCGAGTCGGACAGCGCGATTATTCATCGATGTCGAGGGAAAAGAGAGACACGTTCGGCATTAAGTTTCGAACATTGTTCGCGCGAATTCGGCGATCCGAGTCTTGCGCCGCCGCTGGCGCCCCGGCGAGCGAATACCTGCTCGCTCGCGACTCCGAGCGAGTCGCTCGGCCAGATTACGCTTGAAACTGGTGCTTCAGTGGGAGAGGCGGTGAAAGAAGCCGCGAACGAGAATTCCCCGCCCAAGCTAGGTGAAAGCCTTGCACCGCGGGCTCTCGTAGAGCACGCGACGTACAACTGAGAGAGCCTCTCGCAACGGATACCGCCGAGTTACGCTTGTTTCCACGTCGTTCCCTACGCGATTGTACATTCCTGTCKTTCATACACGTGTAAATGATCCCGTAAGAGCCAAATGTGTAGTTTTTTAGATATGGGAAAGAGACGAGACCAGAAAGAGAGATTGGAGCATGAACAATGCAGCGAGATAGAGATATACAATGGGATTCGCTCGTTTCTTGAGTTATGCCTGTTTCCATGTCATTCCCTTCGTACGCGATTGTACATTCCTGTCATTCATACACGTGTAAATGATCCCGTAAGAGCCAAATGTGTAGTTTTTTAGATATGGGAGAGAGAGGCGATGCCAGAAAGAGAGATTGGAGCATGAACAATGCAGCGCGATAGAGATGTACAATGGGATTCGCTCGTTTCTTGAGTTATGCCTGTTTCCATGTCGTTCCCTTCGTACGCGATTGTACATTCCTGTCGTTCATACACGTGTAAATGATCCCGTAAGAGCCAAATGTGTAGTTTTTTAGATATAGGAGAGAGAGGCGATGCCAGAAAGAGAGATTGGAGCATGAACAATGCAGCGCGATAGAGATGTACAATGGGATTCGCTCGTTTCTCGAGTTATGCTTGTTTCCACGCCATTCACTTCGTATTTTCTTGTCATTGGCGTGCATGTAAACGATCGCGTTAACGCCAAACGCGTAATTTTTTAGATGCGGGAGAACACAGCGACCATGAAGATTAGAGCGCGAACAATGTAGCGCAGCAAAGATATAGAACGGGATTCGCTCGTTTGCTCGTTTGAAGCAATGAAGAGAGACACTCAGAGAATTCAGTTCGACTCGTGAGCGAATATTTGAATAATGAATACTTTAATGGCTCGTGCAACGATTTGTTGCGATGACCGAGCAATGATCGACACGAATCAATGTAATAACTTTCTTTGAAATATATCTTTGTTCGAAAATAAGAAGATGATCGAACATATTTCCGGATGCAACGAAATTGATAAAGCAGACAACGTATTCGAACAAATGAAATGAAACGAGTTAATCGATCGCGTTTTGTAATTTTATCGCAAGAAGAGCAGAGCAAGACATTGATGAGGAAGAGAAGCTATTGCTCGATTTTAAAAATTTTATTAACATAACACGATGAAAGAGAGAGAAACAGAATTATTTTTAAATGTTTCCTTGCCCTTTGCAATTTTTGCTGCGTTTACAAAATACTTGAGTTATCTTGAAGACTGAAGACTGGAAGGAGGGATGATTCTCCCGTGCTGCAATAATCGAATCAATTTTCAAGCGAAATATCGCGCATATGATGTAGACATACTAATGAGATATGCATGTATTCTTTCTTCATTTCCTCGCCGAGAACCGCTTTTTCCTTATTTCCGCGCAAGGAAATAACGAAACCCGCGTTACATAATTTCACGCATCGAGCACACGGTGCAATAAAAAGAGAAGTTTACGCGGAAGCTCATTAAAATTTCAGGCGGTCAGTTGTACGCTTGCTACGACGATGCATCGGCAATTCTCGCTATTCTGCACATAGATAAAATGCCTTCAACGCATTTTCAGTTTTAATCCCTCGGCTATGACGCATTTCGATCGGAAAACGTGTTTCGCGGTATTATTCGATCGTGTGACGAGGCAGATGACCGAAATTAGGACCGCGAACGCATCCAACGGTGGCGTCCAATGCGAGAAACGTGTTGCTCGTCATCGACATTACGCGTGCGAGTGCTTTGGACAGTTAATTCAGACCGAAGCTACATGCTCGCCGATACTTTATACCTATATCTGACACCGCGATTCTTCCCAGCACTGTGTTTTCTTATTCTCAAAAAATTATCCATCGACACGATCGGTCATATATACATATATATATATTTCTTTTTTTCTCATTCCTTATATGTGTACATACGACAATATATATAGAACATGTAAAAATATTAATATATAAAAGAAGCATCAAATGAATTGCATATTGTGCATATACGCGCTCACGCAACGAAGGGATCGGGCTTCGTTGTCGCCGCCGCCGCCGCCGCCGCATCTCTCTAACCTACAAACTACTCTGGCGAATGCGCGAACGTTAAGAGAGACAAGCATAATCGGAGACTCGGGACGATATCTTTCAGAGGAAAGGCACGAAGTAACGAGACGGAGGGACATGTCGACCGAGTCTCCCAGAAATCTGTGTTGCGGACTATGGCTCGTCCATGGCTAATAATAATAATAATAATGAAGATTCTCGAATCTACTTTCGAACGAGCACGCGAAGAAGCGGCGATCCTGTCACGCACACGCACGCAGCGCGCGGTAGCGTCGTGCAGCTTTAACGGTGACGGCGGAGAGGGGGAGGAGAGAAGGAGAAGGGCGGGKGGGGAGGGGGGAGATGGCGCGCGTTAAGGAGGGCAGTAACAGAAATGGGAATCTATAGCGGGCAAGGAATGCTCTCGAGTACCGTAAATAACATTGCGCCGTAATAAAAATAGAACGCGAGATATCGATACGCGCGATAAGTCGCGCATTGATATTCTAATCGTGGCTGACTTCGCGCTTTCCCGCGTGTCGCATCTACCTTTCCCTGCGGGCTTCTTTTTGCGCTCTTGTGGTGCAGTCCTGCGGTAAGAATACATGCTTCGATTCTTTCTCGAACGCTGCACGCGCGTAGTGTTATCGGTTATCTCACCGCGCATGAATTATATCATCGAAAGACGCCGCGATCATTCCTCGCTTCCTTGCGTTTTGCGCGGTCCAACAATCGCGTTTGCAATCGGCCGCAGAAGTATTCATAAAAGATCCGCGGTGGCGCGCGCATAGTCTGTACTCACGCTGCGATATAATAAAATCACTAGAATCGCATAGCATTTACGGGAACATTTGATGCGATGACGAATGATAAATCCCTCCCACGTCACGCGAACAGATTGAAACGTCACATTCCTAAATTACACTACACCGTTACGTCACGGAAGTAACGGGTTTTAGATACGACACGTCGACTGTCAATCGAATCTTCTCACGGATGCACGAGAAGAAGCCAGAGCAAGCGAATCATCCGGTGATACAGAAAGACAGAGAGAATGGCGAGAGAGAAAGAGAGAGAGGGGGGGAGAATAGACACTCGACGGTGACATATAGGGAGGGGGAAGGAAAAAAACAGGGAAAAACAGTGACACGCGTGGACGGATGATTCGAAAGGACATAGGGGTTCCCCCGAGTTGAGTTGAACGCGCGAGCCCACGCGGGCGGCCTTGCACGTCGCCTTGCTTGTATTGATCAGCGGGCTTGACAGCCCCGTAGCGTTACGGCGGGCGCCTTCGATTCTCTCTCTCTCTCTCTCTCTCTCTCTCTCTCTCGTTCTCCCCCTCCCGCTCGCTCGCTCTCCCCCTCTCCGCGCCGGACCGGTCGGCGCGAATATTTTGTCTCGCCACCGCGCGCGATGATGTAGTGTGCGCGCGCATGCACGTATATACATGTGCTGCACACGCATACGACGCATCATCCACTCGGTGTGTAGTAGGCGCCACTACGTGCGGCGTAGTCCCTACCTCCCGATGTGCGATGTGCTCGTCCTCTCCGCGAAAGGCGCGGAGCGTATCGACCGATCGTTACGCCTCCACAAGAGAGAGTCGGCCGCTGTGTACCACCACGCAGCCCGCTCTCAAGAAAGAGAGATGCCGTCGTCACGAGGGACGACGACGGTGCATCCGATGCATTCAATCGCGAGATTCTACAAGATTCCTCGACGCCACGATGGTGTGTGTCCGCCATCGCGAGCCGCCGAGTTTGGAGAATTTCAAGCAACATCTCGCGCGTCGTGGAATGACGCCGCAAATGACGGTGCAAGATCTGTCGATCACGATTATTAGATGGAGCAACGACTCGCCGCTCATTGACGAGATCTCTAAAAGCGACGACGGATAGGAATCTTTTTCTTTTTTCTTTTTTTCTTTTCGCATCTATCGGAGGCATCATCGGATGATGCCTCGATTTCTCCGACCGTACTCGCGATCTAAGATCTTATTACATATGCGATGGTTATGCACTTATTTGAATCATTCTGATTATGTCAGCTGGTTCTCTGACGTAAGGGAGACGCCTGGTCCCGATTGGACGATGAGCGCGCACCTACCTCGCGGCTGCGCGCGTTCGCGACTCTCTTCATAGCGTTCACGGAGCTTTCGAATGCGTCGGCAATGGCGCCACATGATGCCCTATCCATTATTTTCCGGATGTACGTAAAATTACTGTAAGAAGAATATTGAAACTATCGCCTATAAATTCCATTCGTTTGTGCCGTGCCCGCGCGTGGGCGTGCACGGGGGGGGGGGAGCTAGAATTCATTTCAAACGCTAAAATTGGACAACAGGATGTATGAATCTAGTTAATTTTATCGAACCGTCGATTGACATTTATCGCAAGCTTAATTTTCAGCATTTTCATGTACGAGGGATAGAAACGGATTCTCTCAGCGAGACACGTACGCGTGCACGTGCCAGATGCATTCACGTTCTCATGAAAACGCGACGAGATTCGTCGATGAGTAAGACGCATTTACGCGCGCGTGTATATATATGTGCGTGTCGATGATAATTGTGTTGATAATCGGCATTTGCGCGCACACGTTTTCGGGATGAGCGGCTTGAAGTGCGCCGCGCACGCGTTCGTACGATCGACTCTGTGACGCACGTCGATGGCTCGCTGTTGACCGCGCGACGAGACATCGATTAATCGCCGACAGCGCGGCCGGAAAGCGCGCGAATCAGGTGCGATGAAGATACCGAATCGGGGTGAATGGACTCTCTCGTTAACGGGTGGTAAGGCGCTTTCCATCAACGCAGCAACGATAGTTATCGATGAATCGAAGTCGCAGCTTGGACGTTGGCACGTCGCACAATGCGATCGATGCTGCAGCGAGGCTTAATCTTGGTGCGAGGAAGATGCCGTCGGTGTCGGCGTTTTATCGCTTCACACAGATAGATGGAACAAACCAGAGGGAATTATCCCTTGATGTTATTTTCTAGGGGGATTGTATTATAAGTATTTCACTGCCAAGCAGAACGTAAATCCGTGCTGATTATTACAGACACTCCGATGAGATCATCGGGCGACGAACGTATGAGCCTATACCGATCAATTTTATGTCTCGTTCATAGCAAACTAAATTACAAACCTTATGTAAACGATGTATACGATGAAGAACAGACTCTTCGAACGATCGAGTCTACAATTCAAAGTCTATAATTTTTGCGAAGCGGAACACAGGAAGCAAATCGGGACTCAAAATCGATTCGATCACGCGATACGACGCAAATATAGAAATCTACTCGAAATCTATAGTGTACTCTACACTGAAAAACACAGAAAAACACAGATCCCGAGTCCGACGAAATCGCAAATAATATCACAATGGAACGCGTCTGAAACGGCAGCAGAGACCAGTCGCTGCCCGAGCTATACGATCAATTTGACAATTAACAAACATGCCCGCCTGCTTGTTCGAGCCGCTGTGACGTGCACGCGATTATTATTCAGCGCACACGCGCGTCCGAGACGCGATTAACGCGATTGGTCGCGTCATGTAGCGAAAAGTCCTATCGGAAACTTGGATTCGACCATGGACAATCGCGCACTCTCGTGCGTCTCTCTCACCGTTCCATCCCGCTCTCGACGGATAATTTATTATCTCGCGACTGAGCGACCGAGAGAGAACCAGAGAGAGAGAGAGAGAGAGAGAGAGACACGGAGCGCGCATTACATGCGTTGCGACTGTGTGACCAGTCACACGCGCGGACACGCGCCGTTCTACTTCCCCGACCGGGTCTTTACTCGCGTTTCCGGTGCTAGCGGTAACGGTCGCGAAACTCCTTTCAGAGAGAGAGAGAGAGAGAGAGAGAGAGAGAGAGAGAGAGAGAGAGAGAGAGAGAGAGAGAGAGAGAGAGAGAGAGAGAGAGAGAGAACGGAAGTGGCAAGAACACGCGAGGCTCGCATCGTTTTCCTCGAGCGTTGGCCGTTTCACTGATCTTGCTCTTGCTCTTGCAGACTTCCCTCTGCGGCATCAAATGGCGAAAACTCGTGTGGGGCGAGGTGGCAGGTGGTTTTGGTGGCACACCTTTGGAGGACCCAGTGCTGTCGAGTTTCTCGCGATGTTTGGCTGGTGACATTCTCTGCGTTTGGCGACGCGTGGCCGCTACGCCGGCTAATTCTGGTTCAGCGGCAGCTAGTGCATCGGCGCCCGGAGCTGGGATCTTCGATCTGGGAATTGCACCCTCGCCCGCGCCCCCGCCGCTTTCTCTCACCGCGGCTAAGGAGCTATGGATCTTCTGGTACGGCGAAGAGCCCGACCTCTCCGGCTTGGTGTCGCCGGAGCTCATCGCTTGCGGTAAGTATGTCTCCCTAGCTTGACCGCGCGCGCGCGCGCGCGCGGGGAAGTCCTGGAAGTCAGGAATGAGATTCATTCGCTGGGGAACAGACTCGAGCGAGTCGCTGAACATTCCGGTGGACATGGACCGCTCGGAACGATTGTTATGGTTATCTTGAATAGATCTGCAGCGAGCGTGGCTGAAGCTGATGTGTCGAGTATCGTGAATGAGCTTCTTTCTTTCTTTGATGTCTTAACGTTAACGTGGATCACTCGAGGTGATCGGGAAAGTATCGCAGCGTTGTTCAGCGAAGCGAGCGAGTAGTCTCGATTCGCAACGTCCTGAAGGTCTGATCGGGATAAGATTCATTCGCTGAGGAGACGCGAGCGAGTCCCCGGACATTCCGGTGGACCTAGATTGCTCCTCGAATGACTGTCACTGTAACTTATCGTTATCTCGGATAACGATTCCGCAGCGAGCGTGGATGAAGCTCTATCGTGTATCGTAAATGAGCTTCTTTCTTCGAGCTAATGCGTCAACGTTGATCCGCGATCATCGGATCATCGAGACGATCGGAAGCGTCTGCGGGAACGTGTCGCATTGTTCGATCGACCAAAGCGAGCGAATAGTCTCGATTCGCGACGATGAGACGCGACGCGGGCGGTATACCCGTTACGTACGACTATAAGAATCAATTACACGTGTTTTTTGCGCGATACGACGCTCTAGATAGCGTCAACGAGCAAACTGTGACTAAGCTTGGTTTGTACTTCCCGAGAGGAAGTTTCGACACGCGCGAGGCAAAGGAAATTGTATCGCTGTGTCAACGGATCGAATGCGGAATAATAGAATGCGCGATCAACATTCTTGTAGCAAGCTCAACCGCGATGAAACGTTTCCATCGATATTACTCGCACAGATATCGCGTATTATTGCTCTCAAAAATTGGCGATTAATTATAAATCAATCGGTCAAAATAGTCCGTTCGGATCTATTCATCGTCCTTGAGTGCGAAACGGGTGTACAAGAGGAAGAATCGAAACGATCGATCATCAAGGAGCGTTCTTCCGAAAATCTCTCGGATCGCGAACGACCGGCATCGCTGTGGATTGCTCCGGCCGCCTTTATATGCCGCGACTGCTGTCGCCCGGGTGTCTCCATGGCGCGATCGAAATCGTCGCGATCCTCCTAGTTACTTTTACTCGAAAGGCGCGCATTGTACAACCGCCGCAACGGTAACGTCCTCGTACAACGGATCAGCAGCCGCGCTGCTGCGCCTGGCGGACTGCGCCGCTGTTTCTCAGCACCGCGGGGTCGCTGAACCATGCACTTGTCTGCAAATCGTTGCAACGCGTTCGTGTGGATCTACCTTATGCATCGTACCGCATGCTGCGATATACCGTGCGAATTGCGAACCGACCGAAGAAAAGGGACCGCTTGAGATGGAAAAACGTATCATACGGGACGAGGGAACGCTCCCGCTCGGCGATTTTGCCTTTGCGCTTCAATCTCGCCGGCTCGTTCTCGAACGTGAGAGAAAGAGAGAGATGCTGAATAATTCTCTCTCTCTCTCTTTTTCTTTTGCCTTCGGTTTGGGAGACGATGCCTCCGAATTCGCTTTCGTATCGCGAGTGGAACGGGGTGCGCGATACGTGCGCGCGTTCTCTCTTATCTCGCACTTGATATCGCACGCGCGATTTGGTTATAAAGTATCGAGAGAGCGAGAGAGAAAGAGAGAGGGGGGAGGGGATAGGAAGCACAGATTATAGGCGAGGCACGGGTGGTTGGTGCGCCTCTAATTTTTCGGATAGGTTAGATTGATCGGTAACGACCCGTTTTGCGCCGGCCGGATTTTCAGAGACTGTCGCGGCGGCAGTGGCGGCGGCAGTGGCGGCGGCGGTGGCCAGTGGTCCACGAGAGATGCAACTCCCTCAGGCTCCGGTCGTATCGATCGATGGAACACGTGTTCTCCTGTTCAGTGATTCTCAATGGCGCGATGCAAAACGGCGACGTAGGAGAAGCAAGCGACCGTTGTATGTCGCGTTTTTGCGAGAGCGAAGCCGCCGAGCAGACGGCGGCCCATCACAGATCTCGAGATCAGTGTCGATCGATAGAATCGATTGTCCTCCCGGCGCGTTAAACCGCGCGTTTTCGTCAGCGCCGCGCGGCAAAGACGCGCGCGTTTGAGGATGCGACGTATATCTTTTTTTTTTTTTTTTTTTTCTTTTTGTCCCGCAAAGGGAATCCCGTTTCTGTTTCGGTTTTTTTAGATCTGACGGAACCGTTACGAAACAGGCGCCGTATCGCGCTCGGGCTGCTCCTAGCGGTAAACCCGTATCTCTTTTACGTTCCGAAGCGCTCGCGTGAGAACAAAATCAAGGGAAAGCTGGGGCCCGAGTGACTCAGGATTCTAGAACTTTTCAGTTTTCTCGGCCAACCTTTCTGCCTTCCCGTGGTACCGTCGCCGTGGTGACGTCGACTCGCCGTGATTTTGTCATGCGAAACCGCCGCTTACTTTCGCCAGTTAAATTTCGCCAGTTCTCCGGGCGAATCCGCGCCCGTTCGGTAAACAAAAATTTCATTTGTTTCGTTGTCACGCGGCGACCGCGATGATTAAATGCATAATAATATTACCAGCGGATTCCGCGCGCGCACCCCCCCCCTCCCCCCTCTCTCTCTCTCTCTTCCTCTTTCTCTGCAGCGTCGAAGGAAAATGTTTGTTCAGTCAGCGACGACAGCGACGTTCGCGCTGAATTTTTAAAAGTCGGTCATCCGCCCAGAGCGCGATGCTTGGCGGACTTTGCGATGCATGATACGCACGAAGCGTCATTGCATCGACTGCTCTTTTCATGATTTCATTATTTACCATCGTTACAGAAAGCGAGCAAGGTTCTTGGGAAAGCGGATTGTCCTATGAATGCCGGTCACTTCTTTTCAAGGCTCTGCATAACTTGATCGAACGGTGTTTGCTATCCCGTGACTTCGTCCGTTTAGGAAAGTGGTTCGTGCAGCCTTACAATGGCTACGAGAAACACCGTTGCAGCAGGTATGCTCGTTGGATAATATTTTCCTACATATTTTCTCTCGCGTGAAATACGGAGTCAGCGGAATAACAGCGACGATGATGACGATAACAATGGCAATGCGCTATTTCGGTCTGGGATTGTATGCTCATTATCATCGTCGTTGTTATTCTTGCTGATAGTAGAATAATCACATCGGAAGATAAGATCAGCATCAGCATCGGCATCGAGAGGCATCTAAAAATGTTGATTACTCTTGCAGCAGCCACTTGTCGTTCTCGTTTGCATTCTTTGTTCATGGAGAAAGTACTGTTTGCGCGAGTGTCGATGTCAGGCAGCATCCAGCAGTGCGGCATCTTACAAAGGCATGTCTACAACGTACTCAGACCTCCCAATCTGGCGTTAAAGGTACGTTATTATTTACTGCGCACACAATAGAGAGATCTGTAGCCGCGGTTGAATTAAACGTCGAATTACCGTATCGATATATGGCTTTATCGATCAAGAAAGTGAATCGTTGACACGTGACCGTCTTCAACGCGTCACCAGCAACCTGACCTATCGTTTGGCAGTACCATCGATTTTCCTCTGGACGATGTTAGAAAGAAAAGATAAGAAAAAAGAAAAAGAAAATCCTGAATAATCGGTCCAAGGTCGAGAGCGCGTTCCCCGAAAGGAACGATTGATGGTGAAGCTAAACGATAAGGGAGACTATTGTTTCCTCCTCTAAAAAGTAAAGTCAGAAATACAGAGGTGGATTAGAGTTTCAGCCAAAGCTGAAAAAACGCTGTCGATTATTAACGATAGTTCCCGTTTGCTCGGCAGTGATCTTGGCGCCTTATGGATTGGCGGGCACGTTGACGGGTCAAGTGAGTCGTATGGACAGCCAGCTTCTCGAAGAATGGAAACACTTTTATCCAATTAATACCGGTAATAATCCGGAGACTGGGCTTCCACCCCTCGTGGAGGTCCTCGTCGGTGGCGTGCGCATGCGTTATCCTTCTTGTTACGTCCTGGTTACCGATATGGATGATACGCCACCCGAAACCCCCCTCTCGCCGCCGAGCAGCCCCGTAACTTGCGAACGACCCCTCTTGACGCAGCAGGAAATAAGCGCAGCTACCGAATTACCGGAACGCGTGTGGGCAGAATGTACTTTGAGTTCACCGGTGTCTGCTTCCAAGACAGAATCTTCCACGGAATCTGGAACCTGGACGTTTGTGGAACCGACGCAGAAGTCTTCCTGTACCTGTTCATGTTCAAAGTAAGACCACCGGAGCATAAACTCGTGCATTTCTCTTTTTATTCATTTGATGCATCTTGGTGCAAGATCAGGTTCTGCCGTTCCTTAAATTCTGATCGTACGTACTACAAAAAGAATTAATTGTTTACTACGTACACTGTAACGGAGCTGTTTCGTTTTGTTGTTTGATTGATTGGTCGTTCCAGTAGCGATACGTTTAAACGGCACGGTAATTTTTCTCGCGACACGCCGACGGCAATAGTAAACATTTAATTTTTATTAAATATTGTGTCAGTTGGATAATGTTAGAGATACCTAGCCATCATACCGGTTTCTGTTTGCATGTCATAGCACAAGACATAGAAACGTAGAATGTTCAAAATGTTATAGAATAGCTAGTAGTGTGTGATATGGCTATATACTGTGTGCATGGAGATTTAGTCTTTGAAGATGGCTCAAATGCAATTATCCTTCTTGATGGCCAATTTGTCGATGTATCTGTCAGATTAGCCTTATGTTACGTTAAATCTTTTGTTTATAATTTTAAGAAAAAGAGTGCACACACGAATAACCAGTGTAAGAACACCACTGTGTTGCATTTGAGCTCTTGTGAAGAAGTAATTTTTATCGAATATTATTGAGATACCAGTATGATTCTACAGTATCGACCTAGAGTCCTGAAGTATCCCGAGGACAGAGAGATCAGCTGTCATCGTCTCCATCGTATTTTCCACCGTCGTTATGTATTGCATTTTCCTACGACTGTAGTATTTAACATCTGGCTCAAGGAATACCAGCGTACATAGGGTGTCACGATTTCTCATTTATAAAATGATGACGTAACGTTATTAACGAAACGCGGGAATTTAAAATATCCCGGTAGAATCTCTTGGAAAGCACTCAGTAAAAAATGTGGCTTTTGTTGAGAAAAATGAATATCATAAAGTATCATGATATAAAAATAAAAGTAATAGTTTATCGTTGCGTTGACATCAATACGTTGACATTCCGCTCGGATCGATAATGTGACGACGATATTGACGTCAAGGTTGAACCAATTCAAAAATCCGCCTATCAGTACTGGAGATATACCTTAATACCTACGCATTATTTCTTCAGCTAGTTTTTCTTACGCGTCTCACTCTACGAGATCGATAACTTTACTACTTCAGGACTCTACGATACGAAGTAATCGGAGATGCGTTTTCCTAAAGAAACGAGATGTTAAATACATCCGTTGCAGGTATACGACCCTCGGGGGTTGGAAGAGCCTGGCCTCCTCTCAGGTTCAGAGGGAAAGGGTAGATAAAGGTGGACGGAGGGTCGTACCGTTTCACCGACGCTCTACCACTCAGTGGGACACTTGTCCCTCTGTCCCTGCTAATGCCCCCAGGTGGGTAATTCCCAAGCCCCAAGACACGAAGAGAAAGATCATATTCGTCATCTCTCCTTGATCAATCACCGCAGTAACGCCAATTCGATCATAATGATTTCCTATAACTTCAACTGCGAATCCATTGCTTCCGGCAGCTCCGTCATGTTTAATTCGTCCAAATAACTCAACCCGATGCGCTGTGTAACATATTAATCAAATATCACTTCATTATCTCGCATAGACGCAAAACATGCATCTTGGACGCATCGAGTCGTGCGTGAAAGAATGCCAGGGAAATTGTTAATTATTTGTTATTTATTTAAAACGTTAAAATTAGCTTAGAGGTCTCATCTCATTGGATCGAGACCTCTCGCTAGAGAAATGAGTCTTTGTAACGTCAATATGTCACGAGACCTATCGTTGCTATGACGAGGTTGCCAATTATTTGTGTATTTGACAAAAATGATGAAATGTAGGTATATTTTACACACACACACACACACACACACACACATATTTAATGTCAAAGATTTCACATACATTAGAATTATCTAGTATTTGATTAATTGATAAATTTTATGAAACACTCTTCTTCTTTTTAATCAGATGTTTCCTTAAACTCCATGTATTGGAGTTATGTGTTTGCTAAAGTGCGAAAGCAAGAAACTTAGTTGATAAACTTTCACGTGTGATCTGTTTATCTTGAAATGTGTTTACGCTTTGGTAGCAGATGATTTAGTATCTTAGCTTTATCACAATTGGTAGTGTTATTTCATTCTGGCACATTGTCTTCATTTAGTTATTTATTTCGCTTTTAGATCCCCAACATAGAAGATAGTATTGTATGCTTTCTGCATGTGAATATTGCTCTAGAGTATTTTTAGCTTTCGTTTCGTTTTATAAGTTTTCATGTCTGTAATACCTATCTATAGTATATCTATAACATGTATCGCTCTCATGCGCATCTTAAATTTTAACAGATGCAACATGTATTCTTTCCCAAAGAATTTATCGTTTCATTATGTGTCACATATATGCTATCAAATCGTTAATCGTTCAGTAACAATTAATTATTTATTGAGCATTTAAGAAAAAAAGCCATGAAGATAATTGCTGCTTTCTCTGTCTGATAATTTAATGTCGAAAAAGCTTTTGTTAATGACATTTTTAAAAGTGCAGGCTTCTTTGCATAAATTGATATCAATCATCAAGCAGCAGTAGTGAAATTAATGAAATTGCTTGTTAGATAAGAGATTTCATACAAAGAATTCTCATTGTTCAATTTTAGACGCGATAAATTCCAACATTGCTGTTCAAAAATAGCTAAATGTTCAATTTAACAACATCTTTTCGTGTTTCTCATTATACCTTGTAATCGTCAAAATTTAAAAGAAACCGCTCTGAATACGTCGTAACTAGCATAAATATGATGCAAATTCTTTCTGGCATTTGAATTCACATACGCTTGATCTTGGAGAAACATTGATACATTGTTTGATGCACCGTTTCAGGATTAGTCCTTCCTACATCAGAATATAACTCGCTTTCTCTCATACGTTTGGCATCTCATATGAATACTAATATCATATCTGTGATTGTAACCGCTGTAAGAATAGTAGAAAGTATCCATACGTAAGCCATGATTAATCTGTTTGGAAATCAAAACAGGTCGGTACTAAGTAGAACAGAAGCACCCAGTACACCACCGGGTGGTCCTCCCTCGTACTCGCGCGGACCACCAACAGGCGGAGATTGTCTACCAGTACCGTCGGTCGGCTCACCAGGTTCTCCAGCACCATCACCACTCTTGACTCCTCACTCCGAACCAGCATCGGTCCCACCCGCGGAACCCACGATGCCAACTTTGAGCCCGCAACCTCCATCCAGTCACACGAACACTGCCCCACCCTTAACCCCGTCACAAGGGCCCAAGTCCATTTCTTCCGCGTGCAACAACCAAGTGCACAGTCCGTCGGTTCCCGGACCAGTACTGAAACGACCGATCCTGGCGTCCAGGGAATACGAAGGCGCTCTTTTAGAAGACGAGCAATCCCTGTCCTGGCTATACGATTATTCGACTCAAGAGGCGTGGTTGAATCATCCTGTGAAACGTTTCAAAGGCGTAAACACCGTCGGTCCACCAACTAACCGAAGCAACACTCTATACCCACCAATAAATTCTCAAACGCACCAATCCCAAGCTCCAAAATTGGAGATCAAGCAAGAACCTATCGCTGTTGTAAGCATCGCTGTTGTAAGCATTAATAAGAGAGACTAGAATAAAGCGGATCATTTGAAGCACGTTTTCACGTATACTTAAACGATAGCTTCAACTCTTGGACTGCTATCGGTGTCTATGCTCGGTGAATATCAACGCTCACTGAGTGATTTGGACGCTTAACTTCTCTTGACTCTTAGTAATCTGCGCGTATGTCATGACCGACTCGGTCGGCTCAATTGTACATAGCAAGCAATTTGCTTTCGGATGATTCGGATGGTCATAGGATTAAAGGAATAATTGGAAAACGTCCGTTTTACTCCGGTGCACCAACAATGACTCGCTTTGCCTTGGTTTTCTCTAACATCTTTTTATTTGTAAAAAAACATTTTCTTAAAAAGCTTTAATGATCAAAGTTTGGTTTTTAATATCAGGGCGAATGTATCGGAAGAAGAACGGATCCATACGAGTTCGACGCTACAGGCGAAGAAAATGGTACAAATGTCGATGGACTCAGGCGACAGAGAGATGATCCATCTAAACCAGGATCTCTCTTCACCAGCGAGGGTCTTCAGCCATCCTACAAAGATTTAGATCAAATATTCGACAATTCTGATCCCGATACTTCCAGCGATGAAACGGTGAGTATATATATTTCTCGGTTAATGAAATGGCTGCATTGATCATATGGCGTATGCGGTGTAAAGGGAAGGAAGCTATTATTTGACTGCTAGTTAAGGGGGATGACAATTTGCTTGAAGGACTTAATAAATAATGAATATGTTATGTATTTGTGTTTACAGAATTTAAATCCGTTACAAATACAAACACCGCCAGGCTCCAATAAATCCGGTGGATTGCACGAAGAAACGAGAATAGAAGGCACGAGCAAGAACAATCGAGGAGTCACGGTTCTGCGACCGGAGGAACTTTCCAAAATGTTTCCTACTCCGCCATCTCTTGAGCATAATCCAGTCGCCTCGCCTTGCCAATTAAGCGACCCTCTCATGGACCAGACTGAGCTTGTAATGCCGGTACGGCCGCTCAGACATCTACCAGACATCTATCCCAACATGGGTTCCCCACAGGAGGAGCCAATCGATGATTGGTCATACGTGTTCAAGCCGGCAGCCATCTGCAAGATGGTCGGTTCTTCCAAATACGCACCTCTCACAAATCTGCCTAGCCAATCTCTGCCATCCATCACACTGCCATCGCACTGCGTGTATAGACCTTCCTGGCAGTGCAATTCTGCTTCCACCAATCAGGTAGATAAGCCTGTTCAGCCGACCAGACCCGGGTCCGTGCAACAACAGCAACAGCAACAGCAACAACAGCATCATCATCACCATCATCACCAACAACAGCAGCAGCAGCAACAGCAACAGCAGCAGCAGCAACAACAGCCACCTTGTCCGCCAAGTCCGGCACCACCGTATCGTTCGACCACGCTCACCGGTAGGCCACCACCACCTCCGTATGACCAACCAAGTCCAGCTACCTCGACCACCTCTTCGTATCTCAACAAAAATCTTAATAGCATTGAAGCGGACACTCCGGGACCCGCTCGCGCACCCGAATCGAATTCTCTTGTAGTGAATATCCTTCTGGGCGATACAGCGCTCAACATCTTCCGCGATCACAATTTTGATAGTTGCAGTTTGTGCGTGTGCAATGCCGGGCCGAAAGTTGTTGGCAATATCAAGGGTGCTGACGCAGGTGTTTATTTGAGCAATTCATGGGCGGGTTCGGCGCTCTTCCAGGATGACGATCCGATTAGGTGCAGTTGTGGTTTTAGCGCTGTAGTGAATCGTCGACTCGCACATCGAGCAGGTCTATTCTACGAAGATGAGATGGAAATTACCGGTGTCGCCGAAGATCCAGCTGAGAAGAAGAAGGGCTCGCTTGCCGCAGTCGCGTGTTCCGGCATGAAAGCAGTTCCGGATGGTTTAGATGTGATACCATCGAATGTACTCGAGTTACTTCGCGAACAGTGTCTCATCGTGCAGAGTGCAGCTAGTAGCTTGTACCGAGCAGCCAGGATATGCGCCACTACAAAGAGTTATCCAACATTGACACCCACAGTTAATACTTTGGAGTTTAATGATGGCAACGAAGTATGCGTTGCGGCACTTGATCAGGGCAAACTCGATGGCGCGCACAATGAAAGAGGCACACGCATTAATGGTGTTCACCGATGGGTATTTCTTAGAGCTCGAGGCCCTCAGTGTAGCGGTGATATTGTGCGAATGATGAGATCACTGCAACCGTTACTTCAAGACGCGGTGCAGAAGAAGTGTACGACGCGTATGTGGGAAGCTCCATACACTGTCGCCGGACCGCTCACATGGCGGCAATTCCATCGTCTGGCTGGACGCGGCACCGATGATCGCTGCGAGCCCCAACCGATTCCTGCTCTAGTCGTCGGATACGATCGTGATTGGCTATCGTTATCGCCATACGCGATCTGTTTCTGGGAAAAACTATCGTTGGAGCCGTTTGCCGGACCTAGGGATGTCGCTTATGTGGTCGTCGCGCCCGATAGCGACTGTATCGTTAATAGAGTTAAATCGTTCTTCCGAGAGCTCTCTTGCACATATGAGGTAAGTACGGGTGTTATATTTCGTGCGAGTAGCCAGAGTTTCAAGCAAGAGCTATGATAGATTTTTAATCGAATCGTTTCGAAGCATAGAGTGAGATTCAATTTGTTTTTTTAGATCTGCCGATTAGGAAGACACGCGCCAATTTCGAAACAATTGCGCGATGGAATCCTACGTGTTGGCAAATCAACCGCGCAAAAACCAATAAAACAACCAATGGATGATTGGTTCAAACTTCTAGGGGAAAATCATATAGGTGATCTGTTAAGGCTATATGCCCAAGTATGTAATAATCGGTTAGCGCCGTATCTGACACAAGTTATACAAGACCGCAGTCTGTTAGACTCCGGTGACTCGCAGTCATCCAACAAGCAACAGCAACAATCTGCTATTCCCGTTGCCGACACGATGCCAGCCACACCCGACGTGCTAACGACCAAGCCAGAATCTGTCGGTATGTTTCGTCGTATTTGCGATGAAACAATTTTAGCGTATTACAAAAGTATTGCCTTATTATCGAATTATCATTACCATTATCGTTATCATTGTCATCGTCATCGTCATGTGTGTCATTACCTTTTACAGAATCGGAAAATCCGAGAAGTGAGACTCCCTCCTCGAGCACAGCGACGAATCAGACCACTAGCAATGTAGCCGGTAACACGACCCCAACAAGCACTACTACGAACACTACGGCACCAATTACTGCGACTACCGGTCCGGATGAAGAAGAGGTCGAACCTCCAGCAATCGTTGTTTACTTTGTTGAACCTTTTTCTTTAGGTGGTACCGAAGATCCCGATCGCCGAAGGCTCGCTATTCTAGCTCTACTAAGGATCTACTCCTCCGCGATCAATAACATGCCTGAGAATATGAGAGCGAATATTCATGTTCAGGTAACAATAAAAAATTCAGTGTGATATTAACAACTGTAAATTAGTATGTTCGTGTCGGTTATTTGGTCGTAATATAACGTTAAAATTTATTTTAGTTTTTTCCTAGCTACATGTACATGCGTACGAGAGCATCAAAATATATAAATTTGATTTATGGGAATTGATCTAAAATAATTGTTAGCGAAAATTCTTATAGAGTAATTGCCGTTCGAAAGAGTCTAGATTTTATAAGTGATTTACTGTTATTAACACTTTTGAGGACTTTAATGATGCGTCAGAATCTAGTTGTCATCTTATCATTGACTTGCTTTCAGATAATATCATTGGAGAGCATAATGGAATTGGGACGAACTCGTGAGAGGCGAAAAATTCAAGATGAGATGAGAGCTCTAGCGGTGAACGTTTTCTTACAAGGCCGTCGATTGTTAAACCATAATTCCATGGTGAAAAGTCTGACTGGTTTCGGTACTGCGGCCGCTGCGGATCTTTTTCTTAAGAATAAAGATGTAAGATTTCACACGTATCGCTTGATAGATTTACTTGCATGCACGACATGGTCGCAGATAATCCGATAGTTCTGTTCATCCATTGCGATAGCCTGACTAGCGTGGAAAGATCCACGATGGATTATCAATCGTTTTCAGTCGTTTAATAATATTCTTGCAACTATATATCAGGAACGTAACAAGGCACCTTACCGGCTCTATGCACCGGCCTTCGTGTTAGCTCCGCTCCGAGCAAAAAGCGAGGCTCCTGAATCGTTTGGTATGGCAAGACCCGAGGAATGCGCGGTACTCTATTTGAGTTATTGTCTGAGCGAAGATCAAGCCTGGTTATTGGCGGCTGCAACTGACGATAGGGGTGAAATCTTTGAGACCGCAACTATTAATATCGATATACCTAACAGAAAAAGAAGGAAACGCGCCTCAGCTAGACGTATTGGTCTTCAAAAACTCATGGATTTCATACTGAGTGTGATGTCTCAAGGTGTAAGTAAAAAATTAGATTAAAACTCGCGAATATCATCAGCTTCTCAAAGCGCATTTCACGCTAGCATTCAGATATTCGTGGATCCTTTAGAATTTATTTTTTTCAGTCTAACATAAATGAACATGAACTTGAATATAATATTTTATATGAATGTATATTATATTTTTTTCTTCTTATTATATAAAATTATTTCACGTTATTTGTAATCGTGATAATTAATTATATTATACTAAAAGTATGTAGAAGAAGTTGTTGAGTAATATTAAGATTAAAATTGCTTTACATTACGTTACTATTCACATTATAAATATCATTATTACTAAGTGACTTTTGTTACAGGTACAACCATGGAGACTAGTGGTAGGCCGAGTAGGTCGCATTGGGCATGGCGAATTAAAAGGCTGGAGTTGGTTACTATCCAGGAAAGCCCTTTTGAAAGCTTCGAAACATTTAAAGGAGATATGCGGGCAGTGCAGCCTCTTATATCCCTCGGCGGCACCTTGCGTACTCAGTGCATGTTTAGTGTCCCTCGAACCGGATTCCACTCTAAGATTGATGGCCGATCAATTCACTCCCGATGAAAGATTCAGTCAAGCGTCTGTAAACTGCCAATTATCCACACCGCAAGATGTTACGTGTACCCACATACTTGTTTTTCCTACTTCCGCTACCACTCAGGTAAAGAATTATTCGTCGCACGGTACGTGCTGCAGGATATCCTTCTTTCTTTTTAAGAACAGTTTCTTTGATAATAATTCAATGAGATTCTTAATCGAGCGTTGCCGCTGCCCTTCAGTCCCGTTTCACGATATTACGATATTATCATAAACACGAAAGTACAAAATTAATTGAAAAAGACGCTCTTAGTGGAAAAAATCTCATATGCCTGTTATCTCGAACGTAACTGAACTAAATGCTGTCGTTATATTCTAGTCATCGCAGACAGCGTTTCAAGAGCAGCACAATGTCCCCGAGTTGGGAGATGACGAACTGTTTTCCGCTCTGAATGATGACATGCCAGAAGGTATGGAAGCAATGGGAGATTTCAATGACATATTCAATGTCTGGCCTGAGGCGGGCGCAGGTGGCGGCCAAAGCCCAGGTGGAAGTCCACATCGCCCCGAAGGATCACCGCACGGAGGAGATGGCGGTGGATCAGGCCTAGGCAATCACGACGGTCCTGGTAGCCCTTTTCCAGGCAGCAATACACCAAGAGTAAGTCCGAGAGATTTTGATAAAAGAAAACGTATCTACGTGTGTTATTAAAAAAAGAATATGAATCCGTTCTTGTTTCATATTTCAGATTTTGTATGTTGAAGCGCTTTATGAAGTATGACAAAGAAGTGTTACGAATAATTCAATTGCTAATTCCGTATCATATTTTCTTCGTTCTTTATCATACGTTTAATTATTTCATTAGACATTTATGCATTATCATATTTTCAAAAAGAATATCTCTGTCTTATAGTGTTATACGTTATACGTCTCTAGAACGTCTCTAGCATAGGAAAATTATTTTTAATGTCACTATCGATAAATAAACTAATAGTCTAAACTAATAGAAATAGATAGAACAAACTAATTGGCATATCTTATGACCGTTAAATAAAATTGAATCTTCTTTTGCTAATAAGCTTATGCATTCCACATCAATAAAATAGGCGGTTACGCTATTAAAATCGCGTGTGATTTATTATCATTGCAGATGGCAATAGCCGAACAGACGGAAGAAGTTGGCACGCTTCTGCAACAGCCGCTCGCTCTCGGTTACTTGGTATCAACCGCACCAACTGGGCGGATGCCACCTTGGTTTTGGGCAGCGTGTCCTCATCTCGAGAATGTCTGTCCAGTTTTCCTGAAAAATGCGTTACACCTGCACAGCCCTGCGATACAGCAAAACAGCGATGATTTACTTCAACAACAGAGCGCACCTACAGCTCATCCATTAGACTCGCAATATACTACTGATGTGCTTAGGTTTGTACTTGCGACTTGTGTTTATTCTCCCTTCTGCTCTTCTGTATGAAGAGTTTGTCTGCGAAGGAGTTTGTCAAGAAGACTTGCAATTCCTGCAGATTGTTATCAACTAATATTGTCTACTTGATTGTATAAAAATGTTATGTATGTGTATACGATTAACAGATACGTTTTGGAAGGATACAACGCATTGTCGTGGCTCGCGTTGGATGCGAACACCAAGGATCGACTGTCCTGCTTACCAGTGCATGTACAGGCGCTCATGCATCTTTACCATGCGACGGCGGCTCTCGTCTGACCCACACCCTCTCCCTTTGTAGTGCAGTATGTGCACCTCTCTCACGCACTCCTTATCATACCCTCACTTGGGGCTTTACGAGAGCAACTGATTTCCTATGCCCTTAACCTATATATCAGTTAGGTACTTAGAGAAACAGAGAGAGAGAGAGAGAGAGAGAGAGAGAGAGAGAGAGAGAACGCGAGATTGTGAGATTGTGAGATTGTCTAGATACAAAGTACGATCGCGACTCAACCACATATGAAGAGAGTACCAAACCTTTTTTACTATAATTAAATATACAAGATAATTCAGTAAATGCATGAATAGATGAAACTACAGGACCCAATGAAAGCAAAATACAATTATGCTCTTTATCACTTTTCTATTATATGCCAAACGAAATAGATTGTACTTTGTGTTTATGATCGTATCTCGTTATCGTAAAGGAATCAATTGCGCATCCAATATGACCATTCTTAGCAAAAGCAAATGTGAAACTTAATACATAACAGAAGCGAATGTATCACGTAGATGTAAAAGTATGAATTAATGAACGACATTGTGAGAAAGAAAAGTATGAAAGGAGAGAACATGGAAGTAAAAAGAAAAAACGAATGAGAGGGGAGAAAGTGAGAAAGGAAAATGCAAGAGAGAGAGAGAGAGAGAATGTAATAAGAAAATGATTTTTGATTATCTCTCTGTCAATAAGTAGTTGAATTATAAATCAGAATCTCTCTAGGAAATTACGTAACCAAAAGTTTTTAATTGTAAATTGAATTTTGTACAAAACTTTTATTATTAATATGACGAAGTAATATAAATGATATTACGTTGTTTTTTAATTTTATATAGATGACGTGTAAAAGAAAAAAAAGAAAACTAGTTCTTTTTTATAAGCGATGCCTCGTATAAGCCCCTGGTGTGAGATAAGTATGACGATTATGATATTATATTATGCTCGCGCGGCATTATGGGTCGCTGTTATCATGTTTCCTGGACCCGTTAGCGCAATTTTTCGATGCTGTTTGACAAATTTTATTCGAATTAGGTGACCTCTATATATTATACATACATTATAGTGTAAAATATTGTTTTTAAATAATTTATGAAGTGAGACATCGCCGAGATTAGATAATTGAATGAAAGAGAAAAATAATGCAAGAGTGAGAAAGACAGAGAGAGAGAGAGAGAGAGAGAGAGAGAGAGAAAGAAATTGAGAATGAGAGAGTAATAGAGCGTGAGAAAGCGAATGAAGGAAAGAATGAGAAAAAGAACCAGTTATATATACGAAAATTGTTTTTTCCTTTTTTTTCGATTTGACTTTGAACGAAAAGAAAAAGAAAAGACACAGAAGAGAGAAACGAGGGGCGCGTCTGAATGGAGCCAATTGCGTCAGTCGCATAGTACAAAATATGACTTGTACATAGAATCCCTAATCCCCTAATTGGTTAATTTACTCACACACCCACACTCACTCTGTATCTATAGTATTTATTACTGGGTAGTATGTCATTACTGGGATTATTATTATTAAAATTATTATTATTATTATTACCATTATTATATTAATATTACGAAATACAGTTTTATGTGTATATATATATATATAGATATACATATATATATACATATACACACATATATATATATATATATATGTAGATATAATCTAATTACATGTGATTTTATATTTGCACCGCTCGTAAAATGATTGCAAGCACAATAGAATATGCGTAAGAGATATTCTATATCTCCTACAGATTCCTATATCGATACATAGAGGAAAAAAAAGTACTGACCGCCAAAAAGTATTGATGACCAAATTTGTCGTACAGTCATGATATTTACATTACTAAATTAGTTAAAATCATAGGCACTCCTTCCCCTCCTCTCATATATATATATATATATATATATATATAWATTTTCATATATATATATATATATATATATATATGCATATGAAAATTTTTAAAAATTTAAGATTTAAGAAAAGAAAGATAAATAATTATTTTCGACGTATACGGCAGTAAAATATAAAATTTATTTCGCAACTATATCTTATTTAAGATATACTTAAGATATACTTATATACTAAGTGAAATCATTACTATGACAAGTTCAAAATATCTTAACATCTAAGATAACTTGATAGATGCCGCGAATGTCCAAGAGGCATATCTACTGTGCTTGCAGAATAATCTCCCTCTCCTGCTCCTTTATGGCTGTAGCATCTTTATATCAACATAGAGATACGTATAAAGATTTATCTAAGAAGTACGATATATTATCACACTTTTTTCCCTCCGAGAGCGTGTCACGCTCGCATCATTGGCTCGAGTGGACTAGTATTGCATACAAAACAAAACTTACGCAGGACCTTATGCTCTATTTATGACAGTGTAAAGACTAGTATTCAATCAACGTCGATGCTCGATCCAAAGAGGATTTTTCCAGGCCGTGATTAATTCCGTATGGCCTCAAGTGATAGATCAGATACTCTAGAACGTACATCATGTTGGCCGACACGTAATGAAACGAAACAGCACTGTCCGAACAGCAATTTAAGCCATCCTTCGTCTCGTAATAGATGTACTTCCAATACCAGAAGTTCTTGTCCACGTGATTGGGGATTAAATGATGCTCTGGCACGAATGGAAAGAATCTACCCCGTCCATGAGGATCTCTAGTGTCCATCGCGCGTACACCGACTCTCTCGAGACATTTCCCCATCTCCACATCCTCCGCGCCACCATTATCCGGTCGGCATTTGGTTTTGTCGGGTAAACCCTCCTCCACAAATTTACGTAAACCTTCTTTACTAAGTACGTATCCCGCACCACCGCTCATGTAGCCTTGTTTCACGAAAGGCTTGAATCTGCATCCGAAATATAACGATGAATTTGGATTATAGGACGACAGCATGTATCGCAGATTCTCCACCACGACGTATCTGTGACATATGAAAAGAATATTTTATAGTTATTTATTTATTTATTATATGCGCGCAAGAACCGAATGTGCTTACGTATCGTCGTCTGCCTTCATAAACCAATCTGCTTTGTCTTTGTACTTTTCGTAAGCATATTTAAATGCTTCTTTGGTTTTAGCCCACAAGTTATCTCTACCTTCTTTTACTGGCAATACTACAGTAGGTAAACTAGCATCTAAAGTTAAACGAAATATGATATGAATTGTCGATTCTTATTTTTTTTTCTTTCTTATTATTTTTAACATGTTATACCTTCCACGGAGCTCATGAACAAAAGTATATTACAGCGCTTGCCCCATGTCGCTTTCACGTGACGAGCCTTACTCTGATGGGTCTTTGGACCAGTCATGATCCAACACAGTACACGAACCTTCTTTGCCATGTCCTGGGCGACCCTATCCTCTCCTTTGTGAAAATCCTCATCTTCGCCGTGAAATTTCACTTCCGTTTCAGGACCAATCTGTCAAATTATCAAAAATTGAAATTTCAAGAATATCAGAATATCATCAGGAATTGGATATTATACTAGAAAAAAAAAAACAAGTTTTCACGACCTCGCAACCAACCGGTTTCTTATTAAATGATTTCACGTGAAGATCTCTGACTCATCATTTAACTTGGCCATAATAATACCAACCTCCGACTCCAGTTCCGAGTAATGATGAGGATCTCTGGAAAGAACAGAGTTAGCCGGTATCCAATTGAACATGTGCGGTACATCCCTCGTGGACGTGATAAGCAGACATGCCGATAGGAAACCGAAGATCATTCCAGCAACAAGTGTTAATATAAAGCGTCGGCCACTTCGACCACCTGTATACAGAACTGATTATGAAATGAAATTATAATTGCAAATTGCGTTTCATGTACAAACTGTGAATCAATGGATATAGATATGAATTTATCTGCATTAAGTATACATACCATCAAAAGTGGGAAGCCGCTGCTGCACCATGATATCTAATATAAATTGCGATTCAACTCAATAGCCAGTTATAAATACTTTAGTACGTATTATGATCTTGTTCATGCTTATTCATGCATGTTAGATTTTTGCTCCTAAAAATGCATGGCACAACAACAGTTTATTGCCTTCTAAAATATTAAAAGCAGACAATTTACTTTATGGTTAATGAAAATGAAAAATCAATTATATCATTCACATAAGATGTAAGAAATATTGAAACCTGTTACAACAATATCCACGATATTTTTTTTTTTTCTTAATATCTATATCAATATGAGAGATCTATAATCATTAATAACTGCTAATTGAAAAATCAGAAAAATAAAAAATGACTTTTATATACTTTTGCTATACTGTCTCATAATTAGTACTACAATCTCTCTGCATCAAATTGTTGACATTATATTGTTTATTGATATATCTTATAGTCTTATATTATATCCTGTTATTCTATAACATCGGAATTAATATTGTTATAACAATTGGCATATTTGACCTAAATTTTTAACATTAAGTCTAAAATAAGCCAATGATAATTCCAATCATAATGATTCAATTCCATGATAATTCATATATACATACCTGACAAATACGTTTGTCTGATATTTTGATAAAAACCATAAATTCAAGGCCATTTTTCAGAGATAATTATCGCGACACATTTTTTCCTCTTCCCCTATCCTTAATCAAATGAGATCGATCACATCAAGCCCTTAAATTGGCCCTTAGATGGATCTTTGTTGCTTGGAGCATGAATTCCACTCTAGAGATCTGAATCTGAAACAGAAATAATGAATCTGAAATGATAAACATCGCTGGAACAAGTTACTCGAAAATAATAAAGTAAGCCAGTAAGTAGGTAATATTATTTTGTGAAATCTATATCTAATCTCTAAAACTTCTATACTTATAGAAGTTATCGTATATACTTATTTCTTTACGAGCCACTCACGCAGTAAACCATTCTCAACAGAATATCATCTGACACAGCTCTATCTGCTGCCAGCGAGTTCATATATGTATTGCTGAGGTATACATGAAACGTTATCTCCAAGTGTGTAAGCAGTTTATTACAAACGCGTCAGCGGAGCCAAACGTGAATGTAAAAAATAGCAAACTTGTATGGCAGAGACCACTATTATGCAATGCAGTAAATGCACGTAGGTGCATAGTGCATGCGAAGCAGGATAATGTGCAAGTGATAATGAAAGGTACATTACAGCATAACTACGCTCGAGACAGCCAGGCGTATGGATCAATCAGGATTAAATAAGTGGAACGATGGCCAAGTAAATTCAAGTTTAGACCAGCTTGAAAGAAGTGATGAGCGAGATGATAAAAGAAAGACAATCTTGTAACTAGCGTGGCCTCTATCGCTGACTGTCCTGGTCTGATAAATGAAATTAGATAAGGCGACAAGTTATGATAAATAACCGAAGGCCAGACTTGTTACTGGTCTTTGCTCAGAGTTATTGCTGATCATCAAGCTACACCGATACGTTCACTCATGAGAGACGGCAATCTACGATTTACTCGCAACTTTTCATTAATATTAAGATGCACAATTATGCAAGTACAATGATTCAGTCTATCCTCCTCGTGGCGCAGCTGACGAGCATTATCTATTCGTCAGACAGACTGTTACTCATCACTTGATAATACCGGAGTGCTTATCTCCCATCGAGAAATAACACGATGCGGGCTTTCGATGCATCCGGCATGCATGTTTCCTTTCTAATCCTCCAAGCGTGCGTTAATGGTTAATCTGCCGTTTAATCGGCAATCGAACGCGCCAGCTCGGAGACGAGCATCAAACATCACCGATGCTCCTCCTGCGCGAGGACCGCGACTGGAAGAGTAGACGCGTCCGCGCGCGCGTCACTGGACTCTCGCGTCACTGGACTCTCTCGGTAGTTTCCAACTACTGTCGTCGTCGACGCGAATATCGTCACGTGTGGACGAACTCAAAGGGCGATTTCTCCAGCAGCGATCGGCCGCGACGCGCGTACGTACCAGGTCGCGGGAATTCCAGCGTCGCGGCGGTTCTCCATCCTGGCATTCTTGCGATAGCGTTGATAACGTATCGCGTCGAACGGGCGAAACGCCGGACACGGAGGCGGCAGCACGCGATACGACGGAGGTGTAGGCGGTGCATGTGTGCGTGCCGTATCGTACGCCATGCGCAACCTTCTCATTACGCCGTAAACATTGAGATTACGCACTCGCGTCGCACTTCACGCTGATCATCGCCGATCGTTACGTCGCGCGCCTCGCGCGTTGCTATCCCCCGCTTATTCTCGTCGATTTTGCCCTTTCCTTGCTCGACGAGTGGCGCTCGTCGCGGGGGATTTCATCATGGAAACGGGTAACGATGCAGAAGGGTATAGATTCATTGCATTCTATCCTAGTGTCCCAGGTTTTTTCTGCGACGTAAATCGCGATTGAATACGCGCGCGTGAACATGAAACGAGTGAGAGAAATCGATC
Organism: Eciton burchellii; assembly: GCA_020341155.1. Lineage (NCBI taxonomy): Eukaryota > Metazoa > Arthropoda > Insecta > Hymenoptera > Formicidae > Eciton > Eciton burchellii. The sequence goes on from JAHMML010000029.1 coordinate 1,457,269, forward strand.
GAAAGGAAGTTACGATCTGAAGTTTCTACGTGCATGATCTGGACGTATCTCTCAATGCTACGTATATATAAAATAAGAATGCAATAAAAAGAAATCTCTTCGAGGTCAAGAAATATTTGATATCGATCGAGCATCGCGCATAAATTTGAATGCAATCTGTATATATATAGACGGAAACAGCAATACAATTTTATTCAAGAACTAAACATTGTGTATCGAGTGTTATCTTGAATTTTGAACTAAGATAGTACGACTAAAAAAAAAGAAGAAGGAAAAAAAGAAAGAGAAACATTCCATTATATTCATACGTGTCTAATATTCGTTTCAAAGATGCGAGAGTGTAGATAGGAAGCCGAATAAGGATTAAGAGATTTATAATAATTAGTCGCCATTCATACCGTTTCCACGTAATACGGATTCCTTGAATTCCGGAAAGCAGCGATAAAGAACGAACGCTCGTTTATTATCATTTTTATCGTATCATTTCTTTCGCGAACGCGCGGTGCATTATCACGGCGGCCAACATGGCCGCCCTGTGGTCAATGAGTCAACATTGACAGAGGTTATGTTATCCTGGATTTACGTGATGTGAATAGCAGTAACGTCAATTGTGGTTATTTACCATGACTGCTAATTACTATTTCGCGATTGTCGGGCACGCCGATAATCCATTATTCGAGATAGAATTCAACAATGCCGGAAAGGACGTAAAGGTTAGGCTTATCTCGCGATAAGTTAACGCTAAACGGGTTTTGCATTGTCGCGCAATAACTGGTCTTTTTTTCTCTTTTCTTTTTTTCCTTTGCAGAAAGAAGACCATTCACACTTAAATCAATTCATTGCTCATGCAGCGCTCGACCTTGTGGATGAACATACGTGGAAAACGACGAATATGCATTTAAAAGTCGTCGACAAGTTTAATCAATGGTTCGTCAGTGCATTCGTGACAGCTACTCATATCCGATTCATCATGGTGCACGATAGCAAGAATGAAGATGGAATAAAGAATTTTTTTAATGAAATGTATGAGACGTATATAAAGGTAATTATACATAAACACACACGCACACACATATACAGATAGATGCATACGTATATATGTTGCTTCCGCTGTATGTTGGAAACTTATATTTAATGATAAATATGAGGTATCTTTTTTTATATCTTTGCGGAAGGAGATTTGTTGTTCGCTGTCAATAAATGTTATATTTTGTCTTCGTTTTAGTATTCGATGAATCCATTTTACAAATTAAACACACCCATTAAGTCTACAGGATTTGAGAAGAAGGCACAATTATATGGCAGGAAATATTTATCTTCTTGAAGTCAACAATAAATGTTACAAAAATAGCTTCATATTCGTAATATTAATGATAGGATTGGTTTAATGTTACAGAATGTTATAGTGCTATAGAAGTGTAGTATAATTATAACTAGATAATTATTTCATATGCAAAGTAAAATGTTTCATTTATTTATATAAAGTAATTAAAAATTTGTGTTGCAATCGATATAAAATGATAATGATATATCGATATAAGAAATATAATCGTTTCGTTCAAAAAAAGACTAATTTGTAAAACTATTTATATTTTAATTGCATAGAATGTGCTATATAATTGTTGTGACTGTAATATACCTGATTACTGAATAAAATTTCGTATTTTATATTTTTTTATAAATTTACATAATTATTACTTACATTATTAATTACATTACAGAATAGATCATAGAAGTCACAAAGATTTAGCAGCGCCTTATGACACGATCCCAAAATTATTAAAAATAACAAAATTTATACTACTATAAATATTAATTACTATAATTTCAACGTGAAATCGATTCAAAACTCATTGAGGAATCATTTCCTGAAACATTTTAAATTTTTGTTTTGCTTGTGAAAGCATAATAAATCCAGACACATATGTATGTATCGTAATCATAAATTCCAAACAATTCTGGCATCATATTTTCTATTCCAGTTCTAGATCCTGTATCTGTAATTTAAAAGAAAAAAATGTATTTTTAAGAGTCAGTGAACCATCTTGTGAAATATGATGAAATATATTATACAAATTAATTTGATCATACTTCTTGCACTTTTTGCATTTCTTGAGTCAACAAGTTATCGAGAATCTCTTGGAACCGTTGCCTAAGTTTAACATTTTCAATATTTGCTATCTCGATCTCTTGTTGCTGTCTTCTTTGTCGTAATTCCGTCAATTCCGCATGAAGAGTAGCAAGACGCGAATCTAATTTTTCAAAGTTTTAATTAATCACTTATTTAACGACATAATCATAAATATTAATTGAACAAACCTTTAGACACGGAAATTGATGGTGATTCTATATAATTATCGGGTAAAATGTATTCCGAATGAAATTGTTCCATTTTTGGGATCTTTGTTGGAGACCGACTCTCTTGCTTGTCAATTTCTATATCATTGTTATCATTTTGGAACATTTCTTTGCTAAACTCTGTAACCAATCCGCTACTTGTCGTTGCATTATTGCTTGATCTTCCTGAATACGTAGCTTGTATAGAATTGGAATCTGAAACTCTACTGTCTCCTGTAAGACGGCTAGTCTCGTCTAGTTCCATCACATTTATATTCGCTTCTTCGTCGTCATCCTCGCTATCGCTTACAGGTTCACCGAATATATCGTGTTCAGCTGCAATTGTGAAAAGTATGAAGTTGCAAAGCGCAAAACGAATTTCTGTTTTTCTATGAAAGGATAAAAAGATAACTGGAACATTTCTTACCAACATCCAGACTTTGAGATGTGTTTCCGTTAATATTCTCTCGCTTGGTCTTAACCGTGCCCGATGACGACACTTTGTTAGGTTTTGACTGATCTTCGTCTTCACATATCACTTCCCACTTAACGTTAACAGCATCATTGTCCACGCGTAACAAACGTTTAACTTCTTTCTCGATCTCTGGTGCTTCTACATACTTCTTCTTCAAAGTTTTCCTAAATCTCCTGCGCCTTACATTTTTCGTAGGTGGTGTTATGCCATGAGGCCAAAGGAACTTTTTGTCGACCTTATTTGGATCCTTTTTCTTTTGTTTAACAGGAGATTCCTCATCCGTTGTGTGATCATCTTCTTCTTTACATATTACTACCTGCAAGGATAGTACAATATAAACATATATAAATACGCAAGCAAATAGAAAGGACGTTGTCCTTATTTCTTGATTATGGCATTTATTTTATCTTACTTGACAAATATCAGCAGTCTTGTAAAAACCTTTGTTATCAATAGTTTTTAAGGATTCCACTATTGTCGGCAGATCTAGGACCTAAAAATATTAAATTTAATATGAGATACGATGCATAACAATTTTAAGTTTTAAAATAATAAGCAATAAATAAGTCAAATAATAAGACTAACTTTGGCATGAAGTAACCAATGATCGACTCTAACTTCACCGTAGCGCATATCATTCTCTAGTTTAATAGTTAATCTATCTTTTAAAGGCAGACCGTTGCGTAAGGCTTCTCTTAGTATTTTAGCAGGTTCCTTCAAAAAAATATAAATAACTAATTACTCATCTAATTTTTATTCACTCCATAACTCCTTCACTCCTCTTATTCACACACAAAAATATTAAATCTGGAGGTTATATCACGAAATGATATAAAATTATAATACAGATATACATGTATAAATCATACCGTCGGCAATCGTAAGACAAATTGACTCTCCAATTCAACTTGCGGTTCATATCGATTTTTATAATCATTATTCGGATGACGATTCATGTTCTTTTCATAAGAGAGATCAATCGTAAACACAAACACCGCTGAAACATGTCATAAACCGCCAACACTAAACTAATCTATTTATGCAGAGAGAAAATCATAGATATAGCATAGGACAACGCGCATCAATCCATTTCTATTGCACACTGCGTTGTCCAGTCCTGTGTACAAACTATCATGTACTACTCGCATTTACGTTTGCCTTGAACACGTTCGGAAAAAAGCGCCTTCGCAGTTATCGCACAACTGCTTCTGCCAGTAATGACATGAAAATGAATAGTAATCTTCGATATAGATAATTTCCGTATGTTTCGCATGTACGCGAAACAGTAAAATAAAAGGAATCACCAGAAATTCCCTATAGCGCATTGCGTATCCACAGGATCCACGCGAGGTCGCGGCGATCGACTCGAAGGCTGTGACTGTGAATAACGAAAATGGCGGAGAAGTCTGCGGCTACCGACGACGGACGATGTCCAGCGACGAAGAGAGCCAAGTTGAACGACGAGAAGTTGGCCGAAGATGCGAGCGAAGAAGAGGCGAGCTTCAGTGCGAATGGAAAGAACACGGACGGAAATGACGGCGATGGCGGCGAACGTGAAATCGAATTGAACCTGTCGACGTTCGAGCCGACGAGAGTGCTGCAGAATAATTGCGCGCGAAAATTGATATGTTTAGAGGGGAGATTCGAGGACCGCGAGGGTCCGGCGGTGGTTCTGCTCGAGCAGAAGAGTTTCCCTTACGACGAGTCGACTCTGAAGAAGAATTTCTTCGACGAGAAAACAGTTTTCCAAAAGTACTTCATGAATGACATCTACAGAAATTATGATTGCTTCCCAACCGGGCAGTGTATATCGATTTTTGTTAATCATTTATGAACTGGCGCAACTTATTGCGACGTTTTTAACAGGTTTGTCTGTTTATTAAGGTCTGCAAGCGACTGTGATACATCCAGCCACACAAAATCACATCGATAAGTACAGGAGACAGGAATTATACATAGTGGACGAGACGTATGAACTTTATCAACGAGTTACTCTTCCTCATATAGAGTCGACGAGCTTTAGTTTGGAGGTAAATACTTTATTTCGAACTGGCCAAGCGTCACCTTTAATGTACAGTGAATTTATACGGCTGACGATACGATTCTTTCTAGTGGATAACTAATATATTGGAGCACAAGGCTGAACAAGAAAACGTTATTTATGAGGATCCTGATAAGGATACCGGTTTCGTATTAGTGACGGACTTCAAATGGAACAAGCAACCAGACACGTTAAAACTACTGGCTCTGCCCTTCCAAAAGATAAGATCACTGAGAGAGCTGAACAGCTCTCACCTCTCTTTGTTAAAAAATATAAGGGATGCCGGAACGGCGGCGATTAGTAAAAAATTTAACATACCTGCGTCGCAACTTAGAATATATTTCCATTATCAGCCGTCATATTATTATCTACACGTACACTTTTGCTACCTCATGTTCGACGCGCCAGGTAAATTAATTTATCAAAGCTTCGAGTAAGCAATAATTCATCATAAAAGGAATGCACGCTGTTATCTTGGTCATATTTAACAGGATTTATTTCCCTTTCTTTTTATAGGTATATATGTGGAAAAGGCTCATCTCTTGTCGACGGTTATACGAAACATAGAATTGATGTCGGACTATTACACAAAAGCAGTTCTGTCCTACGTAGTGTTTAAAGGTAGTCCATTGTATGAGAAGTTTAAGTCGCACGGTGTTTTGATGCCGGAAACTTCGGAGACCCGTGAAACATGTTAGATGTATAAATAATATAAATAATAGGAATTTATATCGAAAAGATGTAACCTATTTTTTTATACCTATTTTTTTACGTTTATTTTTCCATACATATCGGTATATCCTGCGATGAAAAGACGACACTGCGTTTATTTATCTGCTTGAAAAATGGAAAGAATAGCGACATTATAATGTCGTCGATCGAAGGCACCTTTTGCAGAACTGTTTCGAATCCTTCCGAAACGGGAAAGAAAAATTAGTATCACAATATGCTTGCTAACAGCTAAATTTTATAAATTTTATCATGAAGAATAACTGATGATTTTTATGTACAAAAGCTGTTTCAGATCTAGTGTATTATTGATTGCAAAACTTTTTTGACTGAATTATGATCCTTTTTTTCTTCCGTTCTTCTATGGTAACTGTATCGTAACTGTATCGCTTCATTTAGAATGCTTTAAGAATTTTATTACGAGCAGTGCCGTTACTGCAATTGCAGAGACTTGCAGTATTTTGTCAAAATTTTCGTCGCCTCTGTAATGCCAATGTCAATGCTATTTCTAATAGAGATTAAAGTGTAAATTAAAGATAATGCGATAGATCTGGAAAACATCCAGTGTTTATTTTATTAGAATATGCCTTTATATTTCAAATTTTCAAATTACGATTTACCTTAAGTAATATACATACATACACGCGCACATGCACACATACACGTATTATAAAATCTCGAGCATAGAAAAACTTTAAAATCGCATGATATGCACACATTGTCCGAAAAATATTATTGTGTAATATAAGATATATATATATATACATGCAGCACATACATACATGTATATGTATGTATATACGATACTACATCTACAAAAGTGGCAAAGTATAATAGTATTTTGTAATAAGGACAAAAATAATAAATACTTCATTATTTGTGATTTTTTTGCTCTGTGATTTTTTTTCTTCTTTTATTATTCCGTATATGACGCGTCGACACATTTCATGGAGGAGTCTGAGAGCATTTCGCAACGTGAGAAAAAGGAAAGCTTATGACACACATATATGTACACAGAGTATACCTATGCATATGTATATGTTTCCTGTTCCGTTAAAAATTTTGTAATCTCGTCGCACGAGAAATTGTTTGATTCTATAGCAATTGGCATTTATTTTCATATCTAACATAAGATATATATTCAAGATTAACAGGCTACATTGTAAGTAACAATCGTACGTGTAACAAAACTTCAAGTATACTAAAGTTTTATGTTAGCGCGATGTAATTCAGCTGATGAATCTGCTCGTAGTTAGCCTAGTTACAACAAATGCGTCTTGCCCGGTAAAAGGCAGTCGATCTCACGATTTCACGTTTTCCGAAGAGTGACTTTGACGAATTTTTAACCGACACTTCTGTACAAGCAGATTATCTAGTTTTTATTTGAAATGAAACGGCAAATATCCGAAGTAGTGACGAAGCGATAAGGATTAGAGATCAGTTTCTCTTATAGCACCTTAATAGCACCATTAAAATAAGAGCGGGAATCATGCTCTCCTTGTTTCCGATCCGTTTCACGTTTGGGAATGAAATTTGCGCGGACGTGAGGATGAAACGATGCGAATAGACGGTAATGTAGGCTCGATCTCTGGATTGAAGCTAGGTTTCTCGTTGTTGCGACAGCGAGACAAACATTTCGATCCGTTTCGTCAAGAAGAGAAGCTCACTTGTTAAATTACATGAACAAATCTCGCATAAGCATAATCCGGTAATAAATATCGGAGTTTGATAGATCTGCGATCTTCTAGCAGCTGCAGATACATAAATCGCGCGATACACAATTTACAAATTTGTACACAATGTTAATTTTAATAAACATTACTTCCGTGGCATGTGTACATGTATGTATGTGCCTATGTGTGTACGCGTAACGGTACACATACAGTGAACAAGGAAAAGAATCGTCCGCTTTCCATATCAGTGATCCTTTCTTCGTATTTTGAAAAATACGTATTTCGAAAAATATGCTGGTCCTTCTTTGCGATTCTCCATGCAGCGGATACAGAAATAGATCGCATCATCGAACAACGAAGCTTGTAAAGTTTCGTCAAGGATCCCCGGATGTTCCATTGCGACCGTTAGCCGATTGTTGATCCTTCTTCCATCAACCGGCAAATTCTATTATCGCTATCCATTCGCTCATATCTTCGTCGATTTGAAATCATCGCTTGTCACCGTCGTGTGACAAGAATCAATCACATAGAATACAATCGAAACTGATGAACAAGGTGTGTCTAGACAACACGTGCGTAACTATACATACGATCAGAATAACCGATTAGATAGTTTCGATGGCGTTTCAATGTATCGAAAAATATCTTTTGATGTTTCCCGCCAACAAGCTATCTCGTTTATCTATATCCAGCAGTCTACTACCAAGATTTTCCAAGATTTAAACAAAACATCTCCAAGTTGCTATCGGATAGAGCTATCGAACGTCATCGCATCAATCATACGGCTTCCTCAGGATTCGTCATCTGTACGCAGATCTCTCGCATCTCTGGGCCCATCAGTGATGGCAATATGCGAAACATCGTTGCAGACCGCGCGTGTACCCGTGAATGATTTCTCTTTGTTCAATTTACAAAGAGACATTTCCATTCGCAGAATTCGCTCATGATTTTAGGTAATTGTCCATGACGTTCCCGGGAGAGGAAGCCTAACGTTTATCTCTGTTCGATAGAAAATTGCATTACTACTTTGCAGGGATGAGAGAAGGACCAAGAATGGTGCGCCCCGAGATGAGATCGAGGATCAAAATATGAAGCTCAACATGACAAACCGGACTGAGGAAGAAAAGAAAGAGGTCTCTCGTACGTAACATTATTGTAGCACCGGGTATGCCATCGTTCGAGTAGAGCTCTTTCTCTCTCTCTCTCTCTCTCTCTCTCTCTCTCTCTCTCTCTCTCTCTCTCTCTCTCTTTCTCTCTCTCTCTCTCAAGCTCGGTTACGCATTACGAACTAACGATAGAGGCGCATGTACGACAATGGCATGGTACGTCGAGTTCGGCATTTTCCGAATTCTACGGTTGATCGTCAGCATGTAGCCCTTAGTCAGATCCTTTCTCTCCCTTCGAATACTTGTCTCATGTACGAGAAGCACATCAGGAGCACGATACATTGACTGGGCGTTTGGATTGTTACGCACTACGGATCTACCGGATCTGCATTTTGGAAACGTTACAATATTTGCGTCAGGAGCTTTCCTCCTCTAGAAGATCTCGCGTTGACTCTCTCCCATTGATCATAACAAGGGCATTTGCGTGTACGGTCGGGCGATGCTTAATGAGATCGATAGCCGCTTGGTTGCACCTAAGTATGCTGCATTCATCGCTCGACGATAACTTAACTGCTAAGTGAATAGGTACAAAGAGATAATTGAGTGTTGGAAGCGCATAAAAATTAATAGCCGATATATGCGTGTGAGGGGAATCCCCTTGGAGATCTCCTCAGCTTGGAATCGCGATCGGACGCTGTACTCTCGTGTAAAAAACGGAAAAAGAATTTTATTGTCCTCGCCGAACCCTTAACAGATCAGCTACAGAATATCACACAGGGAACTTACAAATTATTCGGGCAGCCGATGTTATACAAAAGTATCCGAGAATTTGTGCGCCATTCCCATTCTCCCTTCCTCCTCTATCCCTCACCTTCCCCTGCCCCCCTACCTCGCCGCCCCTCTGCCCCGCACAAACAAACAAACACACGCACGCACGCGCGCGCACACATAGACGCGCATACACACTTGAGAGGATCGCCGAGTGAAGTCTAGCGTGGAAGTTAAGTACTCGGTGTACCCCCCCCCCCCCAAGTATACGCGGAGCACATGCGCGTCTCTCCCTACGAAGTCGTGCGAGGTCGAGACGAGGCGTTTGGAAATAGGAAACTTACCTACGTCGACTGATTAATTATATTTCATATTAATTTATTTCGATAAGAGAGAACATCATTGCATATTAAATAAAATAATTATACATATATGCATGTATATACTCGCGGACAACTGCATAATAATAACTATCCGTTCTTCAACGAGTATACACAAATAAATATGTAAGCGAATGTGTGTGTGTGTGTGTATATATATGTATGTATATGTATATATGCACATATATATATATATTGTGTATACACACACACATAATATATGCGCATATGTATGCATGTATGTATGTATATATATATATATATATGTATATGCGTGTACGTGTGTATGTGCGCGCACGCGCGCACGTTGTTTTGTTTCGTTTTTTTCCCTTGTACATGTATGTATATCACAATAACTCAATGTGTACGATATTATCTCGTTAAATAATAATATTACTTGCTTATCAAGAACCAGCCTTTCGATGGAATTAAATCCAGGATAAGTAAATTAGCCAGAAAGAAAGAAGGGGAAAAGGGGGAGGGGGGAAAGAAAGAAAAGAAAAGAAAACGAAAAGGGATTGTTATGATGATACACCCTGGTCAGGTACATACAAATTATTCACGATTGATACGTTTTTGACAAACCGAGTCTCCTCCTCTCTCCCTCCTCCTCCTCTTTTATTATCCTTCCTCTCTTGTTAACATGCCTCTGTATTGAATCGTCGTTTTTAGCAGACTTCGCTATCCAACAAAATGGGCAAGTATCTCTTATAAATTAATCTCGTATAGCAAAAATGACTATGCCACGCAAGTGCCCTAAATAGTTACCAATGAGACCTTATAAGACGGTATCAAAGTTTTCTTCCAGCAAATATTTACATATCTCCGTCCGTACGGTCTTCGTTACATATTATCCGTGTACAAACAAGTGCAAGTGAACACAAATCCCAATTGCAACTTATCAACGATTTATTCACAGGATCAAAGATAAGAGCAATACCTTTTCCGACGCTGGGGAGGCCAACAATTCGGAAACAGAAATGCGTACACGTTTTGCTTTTGTTCCATAAAACTAGTAACCGTCGGAGCTATTTCCATATTTACTGAGATACATCAATATAATATACTGTTACTAAAGTATGCAATCAAAAAGCTCTTATGTAACTTCCTTAGGAATAACGAATTAGCACTGCTAGTTTGTTTGTTTGTTTGTTTGTTTGTTTTCTTTCTTCCCTCTTTCTTTCTTTCTTTCTTTCTTTCTTTTTTTTTCCTCCCTCTTTTCAAAGACCCAAGTCCGAAATTCGTGACGCGCATTGTGCAGGGAAGCCTTTACAACGTCGCTTTGTATGTGGATCATCTGGGGGAATACATGGTTCCATGCGTATAATTCGTTAACGAGGAATACGAAACTCTTGACGGGTCGAAAAGTTTTACAATTTTTGTCAAAGAAGAAAACTTCGAACGAATTATAAATACTTAAGAAATATTTGTGCTTGCAGAACTTCCTCCGTCGCTTGACTAGTTGGTCATGATCCACTACTAGTATCCGTAAATAAATTGTCATGACAGTGCTTTGTATATACAATTATGGAAGAATGACCTCGGTAATAGTTAACAAATTACATCAACGTTTACAACGTAACGAAGCAAGTACTGGCTTTCTTGCGGATAAAATAAAAAACGCAGACTTTGTTAAGGGTCGATCGACTCACTTTATCTCTAATATCAGTTATCAATTAATAATTCGTAATGCCATCACATTCCCCTCAACAATTTTTCTTTTTCTTTTTCTTTTTCTCCCTTTTTTTTTCCTTTTCCAAACATCTTGCGAAACAAAATTAAAATCAAACAACAATTTTCATGAAATTTTGCATACAAAAGGGTGCGTATAAATTTACGCCATTACGATATATATAAAGCGCCCCTTAATGATGATTGATAAACTAATGGATTGACGCACGACTCGCGTGTGTATTTAAAACAATGTGCACTCGATATATGCCATAAATATAGATATTTTTATAAGCCGATGAATCACTTGTAAATATTATTAGTATCGCGCTGTACCTACGACGGTGCTACAAGTCGTCAAGATCATGTAACACTCTGCATAGACCTCTGCACCTTAATCGTAATAATAACAATGGAAGAAGAAAGAATTCTATCCATCTTACGCCTAGTCACCATACAATTTCGTCAACTCTTAATCTTGTTAAATAATATAAATTAAATAGCCTTATTTAAATAGAGTGATCCACACATATGAAAATATAACTTTGCTTTTCCCTCCTTCTCTTGTACTCTTGTAATAAAATTATTATCTCACGTTTAGACTTGCTTCTCTTTTTTCCCTTTTTTCTTTCCAACGATGGAGAGAGAGATATATGGCATTACGTGATCATACTACATATCGACGTAATCATTCTTCACGCATGCCAGGATTTTCAAGTTAAATAAATTTATCGACTTATCTCTTCGTCTTATCTATCAGTTCCCATGAATCAATCATGCCTTATCACATTGAAACATGTACATTTTTGTTTCGCTCTCGTAAAAAGACGTAACGGTTATTTCATGCCGTTTGAAAGCCAATACATAAAAGAAAATTACTAAATTAAAAGTACGCAAATTTAAAAACATAGAAATATGTGTACGAGAGTATCATTATACGGGTATATGGTACCTAAAACGAGTTTGGCGTCGTGACATTTACTTTGATCCTTTTCAGATAATATGTATATTTCCATTTGCGTTGTCAATGGCTTTCTCTGTAGTAATGGTCGCATGATGTAAAATGGCTCGACACGCCAATTATATTAAATAGAATTTGTATGATGGACTAGCTTCAGTTGAACGACTTGAATAAGAATGTATCTCCGACAAGTCATTGTATGTTTAGGCATATGCTGCAGGAAGATCTTATCGCGGATATCATTGAAATAACAAGATATTTATCACTCGATAATTTTCCAGGATCGAATTCCCGTCTGTAATTTAGAATGCTAATAAAATAATTGCAACATATATATCATTGGATCATTTCTTTTTTTCTACACGATAGATTTATCCCGATAATTTGTAAAAATGCCTCAGCGGAATAAGCAAATGCATTCTGCTTACGTAAACTAATCATTAGCATACCGGTTTTCAATTACTGACACGTCTCGTTGTTGTTGTTGTTGTTGTTGTTGTGTGTGTGTGTGTGTGTGTGTGTGTGTGTTATATAATATTTTTATGTAATCAATGATCTATCGACGAAAATTATTATATCCGTAAGATCAACCCACAACATAAATATTATAAGTTAAGAGTCATCACTGGATCTTGCCTTGACATTCTAGAATTCAGTGTCGCGTCATGTGATCATAAGTAATGTCAACGGTTCCATTCCTTCTGAGAGAACAAGACACGATACAAAACATGTTTCATAAAGTTTCTCATGGAAGACTTTTATGATGAATAAATTCTTTTATATATATATATATATATATCGTGAATCATATTTATATCTAACAAAAATATTGTCTTAAATGGAGAAGATGAAAATGGGAGAAACTCGGTAATCGATATCAATTTGCATTTTCGTATACTCTCAGAACTGAATGCGACATTTCCACGGAGAAACTTGAAACATTCTTTTGTAATTGATGTATCCTACTATCGGTCTCTGTGATGAGGATCGCAGTTCTTAAGCTTCAGTTGACGCTATAAGGGAGCTTTTAGGCGTGTACGCCGTCGCATTCGGATCCAGATTCGACACGGTACACGCTGGACAAGGACTTTCGTTCGAACATATTTGTGTTCCCGTTACTCTCACTTCACTACTTAAACGAAGCTTGGACGTTGCACAGGTTGGCGCTGGACCAAATGTGTCTTGTGACATCACAGCTAAATCTTGCGCTATTTTCGTTTGCATTATCTCAATTTCTTTCTCTTGATTTTTGATCAAGTCTGATTTAACAGAGAACAATAACGTTTTAGACATTGTTATATATGTAACGATTTGCAATAATATATCTACCCTCCTCTCCCCTTGTATCTGTCTAACAACATTTCTTTGTAACGCATTCTTTAATCATCGAAATATCAAGTGCGTTACGATATCAACGAGAAAAGTGATATACTTTATGAAATGAAGCGAATAAGTGTTACTGTAAATGTTACTTACTGTCTCTGATTTCTAACTGCCGCTTGACTTCGCCTAGTGCCGAAAAAAGATCAAGTTTTATGCGCGTCTCCGCGCTCAAGCTGTTCTCCAAATGCGTGTTTTTATCCTGTAACGCGCTCAGTGCAGCGAGTAGAATTTCAGATTCTCTGTGATTCTCTTTGCAACGTGTCGCATCTTTGTCCAATGCATTGCACCTAACGTCATCGATGCAGTATTTAATATTCATGCGGGTATATTGTTAATCTTTAGCTATCACAAATTATTTAAATTCAATCGCAAAATTCAACGCGACCCTTACCTCTCCTCCTTTGATTTAAGTTCACGGCGCAAGTTCTTAAGATCCTGTTCCATTTGGGATCTTCGAGTTTTACATGCATCGGTGCATTCTTGTCTAATCAACGGAGGTGGCGGTGGCGGAATTGCGGAGCGTGCCTCCTCGGCAGCCCGCCTTGCCTTCCGCTCATTTACCAAAGACATTTCAACAGCGGTACGCTGTTTTCTCTCTTCTGCGATGCGCTTTTCTAACGACGTCATCATTTGTTTGTCTAGTTGTCGTCCTGCCATCACTCCGTGCAATCTGTAATATTAAAATTTTAGGTGTTACAAATACCATACGTATTCATGAAATAATTCTTTTCGTCTTCAATATCAACTGAACGTTCGAACTTATCGCGATATTGCTCATTATAATTTTCACGCATGCATTTATCATATGCTTTTTTACCCTTACACTTATGGTATTCCTCATACCATGCACAAAATTGTGATATGTTATTCTATTCGATGAATAGTACAAATGGAAGATAGATAATTTACGTTAACAATGATTAAACTCGAATGATCAGAGTGAGCATTAAAACGCACTAACTTGGTTTGCAATTGTTCGTTATCCAATTGAAGTTGTTGAATATCGTTTCTGGCTTGTCGGTCTCCATTCAGCAGAGTATTAACTTGCGATCGTAACTCCTGTTCCAATTGCCGGCTGGATTGCAAATCTGATTTCAAGCGTTTAACGTCCGCCTCGAGCCTGCGACACACCAGTAACCTATTTCAACGACAAATAATGCTGAAGAAATCAATGTGGAATCTACTAAAGAGATACAGAATAGTACAAGATGCTTTTCGATATATGACATGCGAGGTTCGAAATACCGGACTTGTCATTTGAGTTTCGATCTGTACCTTTAAAAATTCGATTAGGAGTTATTAGCACAATTTCCATTATGATCTAGACAAAAGGGATTCTCACTGTGTGATATACCTTTGATAATAATCATCCTGTTTTTGTTGCTCTGCCGAGTCACCTGTATTTTTTACTTGTCGAGTCTTACGCTCGCGTTGGACATTGCTGGTAGACGATGAATCTCGAGTTTCCTTCACGTTACTCCATTTTCCCGTCACCGAACCATTCGACTGCGACTTTATCGTCGTGTGTCCGCAACCCTTGATAGATTTGTCTTTCTCTATTTCGTTTATGTCAAAATCATTTACAGATCTGCGTCGTGAAGGATCATCGTTAGTATTTTTGCGTTGAAGAAAAGATTATGAGAGAAATGAAAGGAAAAAGACTTGAGATAGACCGTACCCCACCCTCTCGATGAGCTGTATGTCACTATGTGATACCGTGTTTCCATTACTATGTATAAATCTCTTGTCGCTTTTGTCTGACGGTGAATTATTTGATACATTATGCTTATTATGCTGCTCTTCCTGCCTCTCGCCCTTATCTAGAGATTTTCGGTGAGTACTTTTGCTAGTAGCACTCTGTGATTGTGATGTAACTTGGCTACTGCTGTGTACCCCACCATTTTGTACGTTCGTTTCTATAGAATTGTTATTACTTCCTAAAAGAAACAAGTATACACGTATCGAAATGCCCATAATTGCGAGAAGATACGTTGGAGTACAGATTGATAATAAATACAAGCTACCTCTGCTCTTTTCAGGACTTGGATTATACTGTGTACTCAGTTTGTGTGTCTGACTTTTAACATGCTGCTCATGCAGCGACACAGCGGCAGCGTGTTGTACCTGCGACTGCACTTGCGGTTGAATTTGCTGCATTGACATAGCTTGTTGCTCTAGAGGCAGTGCTTGTTGCAGTAACTGCAAGTAAAACTCGTTCTCCTTTGCTACATCTTTCTGTTTCCTCTGTCAAACAGGTGAAGTGAATTGAAATAGTTGATCGTTTTTATACATCATGCTTGATACGATAATACATTGTCGATCGTTGTCGATCTATAAAGTCGTTAGATACCAACCTGCCTCATTCTGTAGCCTACATAGCTCTTAAAACCGAAGCCCAATGTAACTACAGGATAGCCAATGCTGAAAGTACATTTGTCATAAATTTATTTGCAAGAAATGATTTGGCAATGGATCATCTTGATACATTATATACGCACGACGCGTACGCGCATACGTGCATTCAAAGAACCATGCTCCATATAATCATATATTCTTATAAAAACAAAAGAAACGATACCAATGTGCTGCAAATGGCCGGCAGAGGTCTAGGTGAAACGGCATATGACGTAAATCACGCAACCGCACTGCTGCCTCTATGTAAAGAAATAGTAGCCACAGCATCACAGTTGGTAGACACACTCCTTTATCTGCGCGATATCAACGTCGAGTCAATCATTTGTATTAATCTACGATAGCCTGCTCTAAATTCCGAAGTACTCTGCTCTTTGGGAGAGCCCTGCTCTCGAGATCGTCTCGAGGCATAACGGAAAATCATATTCGATACAAATGCTCCATGCTTATCTCGGATCGCATTATAGTATACCTGTGTGCCAAACGTATTGCACCCAAACATAAGTGCTGGCGGCGAAGAACAACCAATGCACGGGGATGAAAAAAAAGCAAATCATGTCCGACGTGAGCGCAATACAAATAAAAAATACAGAGAAGGCCTGAAACAGACAGATGGGCAGACGTATGTAACATTCCGCACGTTTGACAATATCCCTTGCGGATGACAGCCGCTGAACGTCGTGTCGACGTACTCACCAAGCCTTGATACTTAAAAGAATCGTAAACGCTTCGGAGGAGCAACCAGAACGGCCACAGGAATTCAAAGCGGAATTCTAGAATGAAGTCTGCCAAAATCACCATGGCCCATACTAGAAGAAACTTCAGGTAAAGCAAAGTGCTGAAACAGATGCAAGAAAACAGCGTGTCTCAATAGGCGACGATGGAGATGATGCATGTGTAACATGCCTAAGCCCGTACAGCAGCTCGTACAACCCGTGTAAACAAGACCATGTCAAGATCAGCACGCAGCGCGTCCACAAGCATTGCCGATGCTCGATGCTGGGAGATAAGATCGAGCACAATCTGCGCGAGCGGCAATCGGCGACGACGATACAAGGTAACATCACCAAAAGTACGACTTTAACTTATATAATAACGCTGAAGGATCTCCGCCGAAGAAAACAGAAGTCCGCTCCGCGGACTCGTGTCCAATCCGGAGCGGCTTGTTGACACGAGCCAGCGGCAATTCGTGTGCGCCGCGTCCGCACGGGAAATGGACAGCGGAGTGCACCCCGGGTTGCACCTCCTGTGCGTGCAGGAGGATGCGATGGGAATACCCGAACGGGACGAAATCAGGGATCGGAGAGAGGACGCGCGGCGAGGAGTCGATAGAGCGTCAGCGGCAGACGGAGATTCGCATAGGCGCTCATCGCGCGATGGATGAAGGATCGGCGTCGCCGAGCGGTTTTTGGTTATTTTCGGACACGACACGACACGGCCATTCTACCCACGACGTACGAGCGTGTGTACGCGCATATGGCGGCGGCAGGATTTTACCTTCCGTAGATCCCCTCGGTGAGCTTGTTGCGTTTCAAGGGCCTCCGAAGCTTACCGCACTCGACATTTCTCCTCTTCATATTCCTCGGCACTTTCACTAGCAGCGGAGCGACGTTACTCGCGGCGCGCTACAGGAACGGAAAAAAAATCAGCCGCAACGGCAGCGGGACGCAACCTCGGCTGCGCGGGATATACACTCGCGTGCGAAAAAACCTCGGGCTCTCTCTCGCGCGCGCGACTTCTATCAGTCTCTTTTGTTGTCATTCGCCTGTGGACAGATTCGAGGTCTCACGGCGGTTTACCAAGCAGCTGATTGGTCCATCGTGGGACATGGCGCTTAAATCAGGAACGAGGGATCCACCTGCCGATTATTAGTCGCGCGTTACGGCCGCGGCCGCCTGCGTCGCGGAAATCGCCCGACGCTCGTCGCTGCCGCTCAAGCGTGCCAATATTGCGCCTCTCTTTCTCTCTTCCCTGCGTCGCGATCTCGCGTCGCCGGGCGCCCCAACGATTTCGACTCTTTCCACGAATCTTTATCGATCGTAGATGTCTCCAGACCGCGGTTGGTCCATCGGCTCGCGCTCGCTTGCGGTAACGGCGCTCCGACTTGGCAACACGCGCTTGCTCTGTCCTTTACCGTTCCATCTCGCCGTCTCCTTCTAACGTACGCTGCCAGCTATGCTGGCTGCGATCGCGGTGCAGCTGCGCGAGAACCGTTACAGATTAATAGCGCGCTGTCTTCGAAGGAGACGGCCGTTCCTCGGGGGATGACAGGTGCGATAAAGGAGAAAAGAGAGAGAGAGAGAGAGAGAGAGAGAGAGAGAGAGAGAGAGAGAGAGAGAGAGACGAAAAAGACCGAGCGTTCGTTCGTTCCAGCGTTCGTTGCCTTTTCGTTTCCTCTATAATTTCCGCCTGCATCGCGGAAAGTATCGGCGGGATATGAACGGACCTTGAAATCCCATCGAATGAACAATTTCGCTCGCCGACAGTTCACGCGGGATTTTCTCCAACCCGCAACCGCGATGCGTGCAGATTGAATATCTTTGATCAATTCTCTCGAGATAATACCAGAAACGATGACGGCATTTAATTCGCCGGAATTGATCGGATAACGCGCGATAAGCACTCGCACACAGTCACGCGTTGAAATAAGAGCCGCGTGATGATAGCGACGCATCGCGGCAGCGGCCGCGGCGGAGTAGCGAGTGCGCGCTCTGGGTGTGTCGTTTCCTCGAAGATTGTTTCGCGCGGCGAATTTTTTCGCGCTTCGCCGAGTCAATTCGAATTCGCGGCGAACTCGCCGACAAGATCGACGTGCGAGGAGACAATGGAGATCGAGATAGACTCGTACTCGTCGATGGATCGCAGATTGAACATTCATCTCGTACACGGCGTCATTCTTCTCGCCGTTTTCATTATCGCCACGTACAAAACGTGGGAGACTGACGGACAGACAATGGTAATGTCATTGATCACGATGTGCCTCATTAGCTCCGTCTTCCTGATGATCCTACTGCTCTGCGACGTGATGTTGCGCATCTGCCAGACGATGGTCTCGTTGGCGGACGCGCACAACCAATCCCTGACCACTTCGTTCAGCTACTTCAGCCTGAATACGGCGTCAGCAGCGACGCTCCTCATCAGCGTGCTGCTGTTCCTGGGATTGATCGCCGTCATCCACAAGAACCCGTTGGACTACATATGGGACTTTGGGCCCTACGTCTGCGTGCCATCGATAATATTTTCTTTCTGTTTATTAAGGATAGTCAAGCTGAACGACTGGGAGACCAACTTGTTTTTCCGTCTTGATCATATGAAGGGTCTAGACTGCGGCACAGGCATGGCCTATAACTATTATTACGGCTATCTGCGGTTGATCCTACCGTCCACCGGCATGATCAACAAAGGCATCATCGAGAAGATCGAGAACTTTGAGGACAATCACAATGTCACCTTCCCGGTGCACAAGATATTCATCCTCATACCGTCGTCCGGGTACATTCCATCGGATCTGAAAGAGGTGTCCTATCAGTGGATGGAGAGAGCGCAGGACCTGGAAGAAGAGACGCGCAACCGAGCCGGCATCATAGCCAGAAAGTATCACAATAGCGCCTACAAGATATATCCTGATGGACAGAAACTGGACAGTCCAAAGTATGTAGTGGTGGAGGGCGCGACGTCTCTGTTAACGTTTTATGAGATACAAAGGCACAATCATCCGGAATCCAACGTATATCAAAAATATAAGAAGGATATAATCGAGATGTTTTATATAAAGCTGCGGGAGATTGTGCAAGACGACCCTGACATGAGGGACCTGTGCGAATTAATCTATTACGATGATTTTGATTCGCACGGAGCTAAAGTTAACGTTGCAAAGATCATTCTGGAAAGGATATCAAAGATAAAAGGCTCCACTTGATCGTCGGAGAAAGATGTCTTTATCCTATCTTGTTTTTATATTTTTATGAAACTGATTGTTACTTGGAGTACCAGAATACTGTGAAATTATGTATAGGAATATTATATAATTTCCGAATATTTTCTTTATTGGCGACTATGAGAAATGTTGTTACAAAACTGTAACGTTTAAAGTTATAGTTTTGACGTTACGACTGTCCTTTTGAAAAAGTAGGATTTATAATAGTTTGTAATTATAATATAACGCGAAATTATAAATAATAACGCGATTAAAAAGAGAATTTTATTTTTTGATATACCTTAATATAGCGTAATTTATATCGGTATGATGCAGGCAGCTTTTATCTTATTTTTATTCGATCCGCGCGCGCGCACGCGCGCGTACACGCACGATCGTTCGAATATTTTTGCAAAAAATGTTTGTATCTAGGAATGCGATTATTATTTCTGCGACTATCCACCACGATAGCAATCAACGATATCGTGATTTGTATATCTTTTACGTTCCTAATCTCGATATTCTCTATTCTTTACAATTCCTAATCATTTATATGACGTGATAAATAACAATGGGATGTACGTAAGTAAAAAAAATGTATTATTTATTCACAGATACACAAGTCGCTTAAGAAACGAATTACAAGTATCGCATCAGCAATTTTTAAAGGAAGACTAACGTCCGAATGTTACTGGACGTTTATGGCCACACATTCCTTAAAACGTAAATGTCTTACGTTATTGAAATCGAGGAATACCTCGTTAGGTTTGTTTTTTTACGCAATACGTATATGATCGAGATATTCGTCTTGAAAAAGACCGCATTTCTTATATAAAGTCATCATAAAGTCATTCTTAATAAAAACCGATAATAAAAGGCACGGAGTCACTTCTGTGATTGTCGTAGGATTGATCGACAATATTCCCGGACGACCAACACATTGCGATCATGATGAATGACGGGATATATCGTATACCTTTGATTCACATGTCCATTTCGAATTGCTCCGCAGATTCTTCAATGACTGGGGCGTCTGCAAAGCATCACGTAAGCATCATGTATAAACGTAAGAACATTTCTTCAACATAAATATTACCATCACGCACAAGACGAAGCGCGATATATGAATGTTTTACAGATTCCCTCTCGACGTACAATGATTCTCTTCTCGAGCGATTGAATCACAGGAGAGACACAGGAGAGACACAGGAGGTATAGAGGAGAGGGAAGGGAAGCATACCAAAGAAGAGAAGAAAACATAGACTGACCTTTATCAGTATTTTTAGCTGGATCCCTAGTAATGGCTGGTGTACTGCCTTTCAGCAGTTCCGATGGTATAGTCAGTGTATTTCGTGGCGGTGTTCGCGATATCGGCGAGTTCCGCAGATTCATCAGAAATGCACGTTCATACACGATACGAGTACCTACGCAAAAGACGAGACTTCAAAGTAAATCTTTGCAAAATGCGACTGTAATGGAGCTCGGTGTGCGTGTGTGTGCGCGCGTGTATGTATGCGCGGGTTCAGTTTGGCTATGGCTTTAAATTATTGCATACAATCATCTTTTTCATCTTGAAATAATTCTTTATCCTCATCACTTTTGCTTTCATTCACACACACACACACACACGCACGCGCACACGCGCGCGCAGGGATTTCTCTCTCGTGGGACATCAGGGACATTCTAACTGCCTTTATGTATTCTGCTATGGCTTGTGTTTCTTCGACGTTTTCAATTAAAGTCTGATTGGAAGTAATGGTACGTAAAGTAACGCCGATTAAAACTATTCGACGAGACTCCGACGTCGGCGTGAGCGCTCTTCGGAAAAAACCGCGCGAAATCGTTTTTCGTCGCGGATCTGATACAACGTGACGGAACGGCGTTGCTATATTAAGTAAAAAAAAAAAGAGAGAGAGATAAATAAATAAGAAAATAAAAAAAGGGAAAGGTATGTTTCAATGTATCTAGCCGCGGCGTATGTTTGCGATTATCGCGGCATAATCGGCGTCGCAAAAATGCGAAATATTTTCCAAGAATCCAGATTCGCGGCGCGCAGAAGGCGAGCTTCTTTCTCACGAAAAAGAAACGTGCGATAAAGAAGGCAGACAACGATAGCACGATACTCGGAAATATAATATCATTGCGATCATATAATATCTGGCAACGAGAAACGACGGCTACAACGGAAAGCGGCCTGCAGTACGGGTTCTATTTATAAAAGTATATTTCCGTACATCCACCCAACTCGAAAGGGGTTCAAGGATCGGCCAAGTAGTCGAAACAAACAACAAACAAACGAACGAGCAGACAAATGATCGCGAGACGGTCGACCGGCCGTCGTGCCGAGAGAGAGAGAGAAAATCATATCCTCGCCGCGAATTCCTGCAAATTGCGCGTAGCACGCGCGTAATAGAGCGTCGCGCGCGTCACGTGACTCAAAGGCGAAATCACGCGTGCGCTCGCTGCCAATGCAAGGCGCCACCGTCGAGTTAAATTTATCTCGAAGGTCCAATCGTTTTCGCGTTGCGCACGTTTTTCGAGGCGTGCTTCTCGATTTTTTTTTTAATGCGCACGACGCTGCCGCCGGCACGGCGATAAATATTAACCGCCACCGATGATTACGCGGATGATCGGTCAAGCGTTACAGATAGCGCGTATTAATTCTTGGCTGCTCGGCCAGATCGCCCGGCAAACATCGCAAAAACAAAAGCTGACAGAGCATTACGAAGCAATTCGCGTGTTGGTGGATTCGCCCGGCCAAGTCCGAGCGCTGAACATTCACTCGTACAAGAGATCCAACGAACAAATCAATCGAATCGTTTAAAAAAGAAAAAGAGAAGAGACAATCTAGCAACACGATGTTCTTGGTATTCTTGGTTTCTTTCCTTATTTTCTTTCCCCGCGCGTGTGAGCCTCACGCGAATGTTGAACATCTGTTTCGGCCGCTCTGCTTTTAGCTTTAACGCGTTCCTTCCTCCCTCCTCCCTCCCCCCTCCTCCTCCTCCTCCCCCGGAGACTCTCACGAGACGCTCCGCGTCTCATACAATTATATAATTGTACTCTCATCATATTTTTGTGACTCGGCATTCTCAGAACGGAATAAAATACTGTTGGCAATTGATATCAGGCGCTTCTATTATCGCCATCTCGTTCTCGCATAGTCTCTGCTCGCCCGGGTTTTTGTTTTCTCATTTGCATAACAACCGTGTGCTCGTTACGCGGGGCTCTTCTCCTCCTCGCGCTTATTATGCCCGTCTTCTTCGTCGCCTCTTACTTTTAATCGAACCGACGCGCGTTTAAAGAAACGTAAATACGAGCGATAAACGATCCTTCTATCATCCGTTTGAGCGATACGCAATGGCCTGCGCCCGTATCGCTGCGCTTAATGCGTTTAATCTGGCAATTTGGATTCATTTCGTGACCCTCTTTCTAATTCCTGGCAATCGAGGCGCAACATAGAAATTACAACACTCAAAAATATCTCGCTCTTTTTTCGCTTCTTATTACCAATTCTGTACCGTTAATTAATCGAACAACAGATATTTATGTTAACGAAGGAAGCAAAGCCAACATTGGAGCCCCATTTGGGATATCGATCAAAGATCTATCGAATAAAAAAAAGATCGAGAGCGTTCAATGTTGAACGCGCCGATATTGAAGCGCCAGATGCTTCAAACGCGCGTCAGAATTAACTTCGTACGTGTATTACGACGCAAAAAAAAGATAATAATAATAACAACAACAGGCTGGCGATATTTCTTCGCGCGAGCGATTGAGCAACCCCTCCGGATACAAAATTACATAACTTCGTTATCGGCGTGTGCGTGCGCGGCGATATGAACGCGCGACTGACAAGGCGCGCTATGTGCGTAAATGCTAATGGCCTTGACGACGTCTCGCACGTGCGTATTCGCTTATCGAGGTCGCGTCCGAACCCCCCGAACGCGCTATCGAGATCCGAGCAAATTCGATGCTTTCGTAATCGCGCGCTCGCGACGCCTCCGAGTCTCTCCTTTCGGAAAATTCCTCTTTCTGCGGATCGGCGCGCGATTCCGATCGCGGCTTTCTTCCAAGAGAAATGAGAAGCCGCCGTTTATCGATATTCATTTCATTCGCCGATCACGGACTGCATGCGCAGCTACATTCATTCGATACATTCCTCTTGCAATACATTCGTCATGCCCTTCGAAGCGATAATCGCGAGAAACATTCCTCGCGATTCTCTCGTCCGATCTCGGCAGGCTTCGTTTATCTTCGCGCCTGATCAGTCTTCCGAGACGAACAAACAACCGCCGCATTCTCATACGCACAACGAACGACGCACGAGGAGCGAGCGAGATTCCCCCGTCGCTCCCGATCGTTGTTCACTTCTGCCCGACTTCAGATCGAACACTCCGAGCGAGCATGTTGACCATCATAGCTTACGTTTTCACAGTCACGTACGGCGATTGTTCGCAATTGGAGTGATAATTGCGAATTGCATCGCGTTATCCGGGTAATCTCGCAACGTTCAGTTGGCAGGGCCGCTGAAAGCTGATCGCGCTGCAAGGGGGATCGAGAATGTAACAAGCAGTTCTACTGACCTCCTGGCGTCGTGGAGTAAAGAGTGCCCCCAGGAGTGGATGAATAATCAGCGGGTAACTGGTTAGGATCGTGGATAACGATTCTCTTGGATGGTATGCTCTGGCTCTGAGTGGCCTGCCTAGCAATCGGAGACGCCGACATCGCGGTATCCCTATCTGTCTGTTTCTCTTTCTCTCTTTCCTTTTCCCTATTTCCCGCGTTAATTCACAGGGAATCACTCTCGCGCGTCTCAGTCGCGCGATCGTCGCAAACAAAGGCAAGATTCACGACGCTCGATGCTCCCTGCTCGTTGCCACGAGCGGCGTTCACTGCACGATTGATGCGGGACAGAGGGGGAGCGTGTCGTGTGCTCGCGGTTTAGGCGCGAATGTAGCGTAATTTTCGAATTCGCGAGCCACCGCGTGATCCCGTCGAGATCGTCCGGACCTATTACGCGCCAAGTTGCGCGTCGACTGATTCACGCACGATACTCAATGAGAGCTCGACGCGACCGCGCGATGCTGCGCACGGTGGTGCGCCCGTCGCGTACTCGCCGCGATATAACCTGCAAAACGGCGTGGGAGAGAATCGGGCAAGCGGTTACTTTTTTCTCTGCTCAATGGATGTCTGGTTGATGGATCGCGATGTCGCGTATCTAGAATATCGATGATTTTTCGGTTATTCTTCTTCGGTTAACCGAAACAACGACGCGATAAGCTATTAGCCGCTTACACAAAGTCCTCTAGGTTTCCTGCTTTCGGGGGTATTTTGGAAGAGGTAATTTTCGCGACCGTGATATCTGCTTGTGATGTAAATTTTCAAGCGATAGAATACGACGAAGTTTAATGGAATACGAACGAAGATTTATTATGTTATATTGTAACAGGATCAGAATAAACGGCATTAATCGTTCATTTATTTCAATATTTTTTTTTAATTATATACGTTAGGCCGTGCGCCTCATTACAAGTGATTTCTCTTTCTACCTTACGGCGCTTTACTTTAAGAAATAAAGAGGGAGGGAGGGAGGGAGGGAGTGAGAGAGAGAGAGAGAGAGAGAGAGAGAGAGAGAGAGCATAAGAGAACGTAAGCGAGTCTTTTGCAATCTATCGTGTGCGGCGTGGCATGGCACGATTATATGAATACATGAATACATGAATACATGAATGATGAATGTATGAAATATAAAGTAGTTATATATATACATATGTATGTATGTATGTATGTATATATATGTATATATATAATCGCAGACTGCAAGCATTTATTTGACCTCTTAACTACGACAGATTTGATCGCATACTAGTACCCAGTGCGATAAACTCCCTTCAGCGGCCCCACATCTCCTATATCCCCCACATCCCCCATATCCCCCATATCCCAACATCCCCCATATCTCCCATATCCCCCACATTCCTCATGTCCGTAAAAACGTAGTATGATCGATATCTAGTGTTTTCCACTATACATCACATTGAAATAAAGTTGCAGTTCAAAAGTTCCAACATTTCTATATATTTTTATATGAAAAATGTGGAGACCATAACGACATGATATGAACACAAATATTTTAACAATTAATAGTACAATCTCGTGTGATGTGTCTCAAAACAATGAGCCGCTGGCGTGCTGTTTAAAAAGAGATTTTGGCGCGAAATTACTATATTTCGTTCAAAAAAATAGTAGAGATAAGGTCACTGGAGTATAGTAGCTAAGAAATTAACTAGAAAGGGATACATCTCGTAAAAATCCATCTCAATATTTTTCGATTAGCATCCCTAGCATATTACATCGTTCATATTACATTTCCTATTATTATCGTTAAGTGATAAATTAGTGAGAAAGTAGAAAGTATATCCTCTTTCTTCATAAAGTTATATATGCTCATAAATGCAATTTGAGCTTAAAGCTGTCTGCTAGCGCTTGCGTTACTGCGCATGTCCGAGGAATCTACTTGTTTGCCTTCCATCTTTTAGTGTAGTGATATATTGTATGCATTCGTAAATATTATTTCGAAGCAGATTTGTGTGTAGAATTTCTAGTAAGATCTTTTACAATCTTTATACAAATTAGATTTTTGTAAATACGTGAGTCTGAACATGAATCCCTCGGAACCGAGTGGCACCGAGACTCTCAGGTACAATGAGTTTACATTGGACGATACTACAACAAGGTTATATGCCGGCTTATATTTTGGATAAATTAAAATTTAGTGCATACTTTTTTTAACACTATAATCATTTTGATTCTCATTTGATTATTATGATCTTATTATTACACGAAGGAATTTTGTTATACGTCCTTTGTTAACGACTGTATCGTCTCTTTTTAGTTCTAAGATGAAAGATGTGATTGATGTTCTTGCGATGCAACGGGAAAAGAGGAATACGTTACAGAAAAGCATCACAATTGATTACAGCAAGTCGAACGACAGTTTTACAGTTTCAAGATTTATCTTTGAATGCGGTATGTTGTTTGTGATAACATCAGTGCTCAGTTATTTCATAAATGCAGTTTTCCATCTACTCTATTTGTGAAACAAAACGAACGCTAATAAACGATTATTTTGATTATGTGCTTTACCAGGTTTGAAATTAGAAGCTCATCCATTAACGATAGCAACCGCTGCAATTTCATATCATAGATTTATGAAGGAAGCCACACCACAATGCTACGACAGTTATGTATGTAGAAAATGATACCGACCGAGAGATGGTATATAATGACGAATATAATAAGTTTCCTTTCTTCCGTAGCTGATAGCTGCAACTTGTCTTTATCTGGCGGGTAAAGTAAAAGATGATGCACTAAAGATAAGAGACATAATGAATGTATCTTATAACACGCTTCATAGAGGCTCCCAACCTTTGGATCTTGGGGATCAATATTGGAGCATGAGAGATGCGATTGTTCAAGCAGAGCTTCTGATTATGAGAATGCTCAAATTTCAAGTTATGCCTGTACATCCGCATAAGGTAAGGAATTAAATTGCTAGTTTTATGGTACCGAGATGTGCGTATAACTTGAACCGGATAATGCAGTAGATCTTGTTGCAGTACTTGCTTCATTACCTACGATCCTTACAAGCTTGGTTTGGTGAAGAGGAGTGGTCCAAATATCCGGTAGCCAAAACCAGTATGGCATTATTACAAGACTTTCATCATTCATCGGCTATTCTCGATTATCCACCAAATTTAGTAGCGATTGCTTGTATCAATTTATCCCTGCAAATTTATGGTGTGGTTGTACCTTTGATGGATGAGTGTGACCAACAACCATGGTTCAATGTAAGTATAGGGAGGTGCATCTACTAATCCACTAATAATTTATTTTATTAGTAATTTATTGGTGCGTCTACTAATCCATTAGTAATTTATTTTATTTTAACCCAAATAATTTGTTATAACAGGTTTTCTGCAAAGATCTAGCAAGAGATAAATTGTGGGAGATTATGGAGAAAGTTATGGCGGCATATGACGAAGAACCAGAAACGCAAGATAACTGATTTAATGTGTATCTATATTTATCGCGATTATGAAACATTCATTTCATGCTGAAAACTATTATGACGTCACAGTGAATAGTATTCGATAGAATGACACTGGATTATGAAATTGATATTTGATTACACTATCAGTTTATGAATTTTGATGTCAGTCAACGTTCATCATACATCAACCAATGAATAAAGATTCATTTTGAAACACGTGAGATATTAGATTCATTCTTTATCTATGAAGTGAATAATATCAAATATCATATTAGATGGTTTTTAATGACGTTTGATGTATTGTACTTTTCTTTAATACATAATTTAAACAGAATGCCTTAGCAACAATTGACAATCAAAAGTAGCTGGAAGAAGAATTGACAAGAATTAACGTTGATAAGGTATCATTTATCTTATGTTTATATATATTATCGATATATTTATATATTAATTTCTCTTCTGTAATCTATAAACATGTACAAGATTTCTTAAATCTTAACACAATATATATACATATATATAAATTATTACTCTATCATCCAGAATTATATCTATTACTTTCAGTGATACATTGTAAGATAGCATTAGGTAAAGAATTCCCAATCTTCGCGACGTGTCTGATCGCTTATTGAGCGTATCATTCCGTTGAATGCAATTATTGCCAGTCGCGAAATTTCATCCTTTTCTATCATCAAATGTCGGACAAGGAGCGTATCATTTGCGACACTAAGTGACGCGCTAGGTCGCTCTGCAGTATAGTGACATAACCAGATCTAGTGATATTACCCTAGTTGGACATCCGTCATGTTACATGCAACTTCGTATGGAGTTCCCTTCACGAAACGCCGCGGATAAAAGTCGCAACCGTCAAGTTTAGTCAATCTGTGTGTACGCGTAGCCGTACGTAGCGCTAGAAGTGACGCACCGACGACAGCTTAGTGTAGTAAGTATCGCTTTATCTGACAACCGCCATACACGGGCAATCAGTTTATCAGCGAGGGTTAGCTTGATTTTGACCCGTCGAGGAACAGGTGTCCAGTGACATTTCTCCGTCGTCTGCCGTCATAGCTCGCCATCGGCGCGATTCGAAGTCTCTCTTGAGATATGACCAAGAAAGGAAGTGCACCGTTTATTTGACTGACTGATGATCATCCCGCGTGATGATGTCGAACTGTCTTCGGTATCAGTGATGATCGAGTCAGCGGTGACTCTAGCCGCTCCCTATGAAACTGTCAATTGTGTCAGGCGCACAAATTAATTTCTTGTTTTTGATTTCAAGCATTGATGACTTCGTCGACTCAAAACACAACATACGAGAATGTTTCTACCGCTGTCCAATAAGTGACTTAAAATGATGAAGACTATTCTATTGATTCTTGATTCTATCGATTCTTGAAGTCATTCTTGTATTTTTGTAAATAAATTTTGTATCTTTATGAGGGAGCAAGAAATTAATTTGTATCCAATAGATCCAATAGATTCAATCCAATAGATCGTACACGCTTGGAACAGCGTGCTGAGAATGCTGTCGGATTCCTGAACGACCTATATGATGTGTAATTTCGAAACCGTTATAGTGCGATTGTTCTTGTTCTTGACAGGTTCATAGGATAGAGAGCATGGATGTATCTTGAAAGAAGAAGCAAACATGTGTCGATATATTACATATAAAAGGCATATTATATTTGTTAATATTTGTTAAGAAGCGAATATATTATAAAGAGAAAAATAAACTTGTTTTGTCGTTACTTTGTTGTCTTTTATAAGAAAAATTTTATAATATAAAGAAAAAAGACTGATATTATCTTGTAGAAAACTCAATTTTTAAGACGTCTGAACATGAGCTTATTTTGTGGCGCAGATATGTCTCAAATCACAGTCACGTCAAGTGGAATGGAACGTAGTATTCATGAAATGCTGAAGGATGCACCTTCCTTAAATGAAAGCGACAATGCTGTGCATACTGGAACGCCTCCGCCTCATGTACCAAACAATTGTAGCACCGATGGTCATCCAAGGCCGGCTACTATAAATTTGAGCTTAGGAAGTCCCACGTCCCAGACTCGTGCGTGTGAAACTTATCTTACACAAGTTTGTTGAATAAGTAAGACTGTTTTATAAGTTGTTTTGGAGAAAAAGGTATCTATGTTCTTGCAGCAGTGACCGTTTCTCCGAACACACCTGTTCAAAATGGTGATACGCAAACCATGCGCACTACTCAAAGTAAAATCGAGAGTCTCAAGAATTGGAGTATCTCCACGTATAAATGCACCAAACAGTTAATGTACGAGAGATTAGGAAAAACATCGCGTACCGTAGATTTCGGTGAGTTTTTATCGGAGGGGCAACTTTTTATCTACTTCCGATAAATTATTTCGAATGTCCAATCATCGTGGTTTCAGAATTGGAAACGCAAATTGAGTTGCTCCGAGACACTCAGAGGAAATACTGCAATGTTCTACGATTATCGCGAGCTTTGGCGTCACATTTCCATCACGTTGTTCAGACGCAGCACGCTCTAGGCGAGGCGTTCTCTGAGCTGGCGCAGAAATCGCCGGAACTTCAAGAGGAATTTTTATATAATTCAGAAACGCAAAGGAATTTAACTAAAAACGGTGAAACACTTTTAGGGGCCTTAAATTTCTTTGTTTCCTCTGTGAATACATTGTGTAATAAAACGATCGAAGACACTTTACTTACGATAAGACAATACGAGACTGCAAGGTATGCAAATTCCGTTACTAATTTTTTATCTTTCGTAATCCTCAAGCACGTTTATGATCCGATAATCTTGCAGGATAGAATATGATGCGTACAGAACAGATCTGGAAGCTCTTGTGCAAGCTACAAAGTCGGATAGTAATAATGCAGCAAGATTAGAGGAGGCGCAAGCCAACTACGAGGGACACAAACAGAATTTCGAAAAATTGCGTTCAGACGTTTCTATTAAATTGAAGTTTCTAGACGAGAATAGGGTACGCCTTCGTCCAATTCTTTTACAAGTTGTTATTCGCTATTCAGAAAAACCGACTTTCAATCAACGTACGATATTCTTTCAGATTAAAGTCATGCACAAGCAATTGCTCCTATTTCATAACGCAGTATCCGCCTACTTCTCGGGTAATCAGACCGCACTGGAAGCTACACTTAAGCAGTTCAACATCAAGGTAAAATCACCGAATTCCACTTTACCATCATGGCTGGAGCAGTAGTTCAATTGGCACAAGAACTCTGTCGCTGAAGAATGTGAATATGGAAGTGCATTCGTCCACAGAGAAAGTAAAGGTAGGACGATTATCGAGTACGCTCGACAATTTGCTGATAAATATTGGAACTGCCGTTTAGTCTGACAGTTTAAACAACGTAGAACGAGAAATTGCGAGATTCATAATGTGTAAACAGACTGAATCCAAATTGTGGTGTGTCTAAATATTGATCGTTATATATAAATAAACGAATAAATAAACATATATATATATATAAAATACACGCACACGTACACATATATATATGTTTATTTATACATGTAAATTCTTTTAAGGGAATCATCAGACGATAAAGTAATCTCTTTATGTAATTTAATTAATGACGTTTCCCCGACAATTTCGAATGCTTAAATATCTGAAAAGAGGCAAGACATATATAATTTTTACATTTCTCTTAGAGAAAAGAAGTTCTCTTCAATGTAAATACATAAGATGACACGTAACGTTATAATGAAGCTTTCTATTTTACAGTGTATTATTAATGTACTATTAATTGCTTACATCATACTTTACGTATGTATATGTAGTTTAACAATAATCTGCAATCACTCGAAAGGCTATTCTTTAAGCTGTAGATTGTTTTTGTGTAAATTTTAAGCCTCAAGGCTAAACTATATAAATCTATTTAATATTACTTGAACCAATTATTGGCATAAATTAATTTGCAAGAAGATATCGAAAATGTTTTCGGAGAATTAGGAATGTATATTACCTTGGAAGGATATACAATTTTATTCTCAAAAGATATTCCTGTTACACATCGAATTTGATTATAACTGTATACTTGTTTGCTTATAGTAACAGAAATCAAAGTTTGCGTGTTATATTGAACTGATGTACAGGGTATTCCAAAAAAGTAGGATATCCTTTCGAAGATTCTTTGACCAACTCGTGGGACCGATTATTTTTTTTAGCAAACATGTCGAAGAAATTCTCAATTATTATCGATTGGATTGTTCGATTTCTAATATAATTTTGAGAAAGACTAGTCATTTTCTTATTTAAATATCTATTTAAAAATTATGGAGATAAGATATTATACCTAAATGAATAAATTCCATTGTTTCATTTCTAATGAAATATAATATAGTTTATATGAATGCACTGCACGTACATAACAGTATTTGTGGTTTTCAAATTTGGAAAACTTTCATAGAAATATTTCATAGCAGAAAACGATTTCAATCAGGCATTTCCGATAACGATTATTTATTAGTTGCCATGTCATGATGATAATCGATTAATTAATGAACGAATAAGCTAGTTAGTAGTAATATAATATTATGAAAGTGTTATGTGCTGCAAGATTACAGAGTTGATTCTCTTCCAGTGTGCATATGGCATTTAATAAACATTTCACGTGTGTGTATGATGAATGTATACGAAGTAAATGTACAAGGTATCAATTGTGTTGGAGAATCAGCGAGTTTTTATCATTTCATGCTTGTGTCGGTTATTCAGAGAATATAATACCAAATGTTTAACAATTCTGGCCTTTAATATATAACTGCTACATAATCGTGCTTGTATATATTTTTTATATATGCTATAAAGATTTTAAATATGTATTTCTTTTTTATATATAGTTTGCTGCGTAATTAAATTATTTAATCATATGTGAAAGAACAATTGAAGTTGGATAAATTTCTATTTCCAAACTAAGAGATCTGATTTTTTAAAATTATTGTTATTATTATACAAAGAAAACTTATTATTAAAATTTCTAATAAATTAAGTACGTAACGCTTTATTATTTGTAAAATGTATAATAATTAAGAAAAAGAAGAAGGAACGTGAGATAAAAATAGAGATAGAGATAGAGATAGAGAGAGAGAGAGAGAGAGAGAGAGAGAGAGAGAGAGAGAGAGTGAGAGAGAGAGAGAGATTATGTTCCTAACTATTATGTTATTGTGTGTGTATATTATGTGTATACAGATTCTTAATAATAAATGAATGCTTATATAAATGTCAGCTTTAAAAAATTGGTCAAAAAATGTATTTATGAAAATATCGGTAGTAAAATTTCCGATATCAAAATTTCAGAATGTCCATTGCATTATTCAAAAATATAGTATTCTTTTATGGTAATATATTAAAGATTTATATATAAACATGTTTTATTTATATTTTATTCTCTTTGTAACAATGTATTGACTATAGTTACTCGTTACTTGTCTTAAGCGGAGTTACAGGTTTTTGCCAACTGATCGAATATTTTGAAAATCGAATAAATTCACTTCTTTCTTGTCTTTTACTTTTATTGAAACAACATAATAAAAAATATCAGAAAACAACATCTTTATATTCTCAAAAATATGCGGAGAGATTGCATCGCTAGCAGTCTATGTTACACTTAGTCACTCTGGGAACGATCTTCAACTGCGGCTTTGCGACATTGATTAAAAGAGAATGCATTATCTCGCATTTTGAAATCGTTTGAGAACGACTCGCTGTCCATAACATTGTCTATTGACAGAAACATGTGCGATATGCAAAATATTTTAAAGCTATTGTTTCACATATGTATATTTCGATGGATCTTTACATAAAACAAAACCAACTAGGAATACTTGAAGATTTATATAAATGTATACTAGAAATAGCTGTTATTGCGCTTTACTCGACTCTGCCTGTTGATTTTGTGTTTCTAATGCAGCTTGTGCCGTGTTCAATTCCTCCATTCTTTTACTTAATATCATGGGCTGTACCTCCACGAATATCTGCATTATTTTGTGGTTAACGTGAATGAATTTCTGGGCGCAGTTATTTATGCAGCTCTCCTGCAATTTCGCATAAACGTCAAGCAGAATCAATTAAATGTAGGTCGTGTGAGATTCCCATTCGTAAATAAATATATCCATTCTTACCTCATCCCTGCTGATGTCACGAGAAAGGAAGGAGTTCGCGCATTGTTTGAAGCACGTCTCAGATATCTGATTGAAGACCAAAAGGAAATCCTTGAACTACTGAAAACAGATTTACTGAGAGTTTACGTTCGGATTAATATCTATAATTATACAAGTTATAAACGCGGAACGACTTTGTTGGGCATCAGATGATCAGGTAACATCAATGATATTTACATTTCTTAACTGTGACCCCTCCATGTAGACGTACTCTCGACAATGTGCACCCTAGAGCGACGATATCCCGATACTTTTATCACAAAATATTATTATTCAACGAATGCCGCATAAGTGTCCTCGTGTAGAGTTCATGGCACTCAGGTTATGTCAACATATACACGCATATAACGTGACCAGGCTCGATATCTTTATCAGAGTGCAGTTATTTTTGCGGATGAATGTAACTAGTGCCGGTTCCATTCCGTGGGCCATAAAATCGAGAGGGTCGCGCTTCTATGTGTACCATGATTAGGGAGGAACGACACATGACGTGCGTCGCATCGCAAAGGTCATTGGCCCTTCTCGATGAATTTCATAATTTCATAAGATTTCGACAAACAAAACTCCCTCCACGACAATGCTCCTCGAAACGCGCTCCGTCGGCGAAACGAGGCAACGATTCACCTCTGCGATCAGTCGATATCTGCGGTGCCTGTATTACCAACATGTTTATCGGGACCGATGGATTCATGGTCAAGGATATTCTGTTCGTCCGAAATAGATATGGATTCTTTCGTAACGATTCGAAATATTTTACAGCAGTGTTTAGACGCTTAAATGTGTAGACTACACACACACGCATACGCGAAGAAGCGATTAGGAACATCGGGCTCGATTGCTTGTGACCTGTTGTGACCTTCATCTCGGCGTAAGGGACGTGTCACTTTAACACGACCGTGACGTAGGAAAATACAGAAACGATGCTGCAGGTCGATGACAAGAAGGTAACACCACTTTTGAATCTTGATTTTTTGTAAAATTATCCGTTGGTTAACCCGGCACAGCACGAGCCGTTTTTCCTCTCTCTCTCTCTCTCTCTCTCTCTCTCTCTCTCTCTCTCTCTCTCTCTCTCCCTCCCCCCCTGCTCTCCCCCTGTTTATCTTATGTTTATCTCGCTTGATAAGCATATAACTGATAAAAAAGAAGTAGGACGTTCCAGTGGAATCTATTGTCCAAAAGTATCGAAGTGACAAGCAAATCGCTTCTGCTATTGGTTCGTTGTCTATCCGCGCTTGAATCGCAAATTTGGAGGTTATATCCATTTCGTTTGAATATTTTTTACGACCGATTGGGGAAAGAAATAGGAATACGATTCAGGTCGAGTGACATGATCGTTACATGTGTTTATATACGTTGTTATGTAACGACCCCTCCCCGACTAGCGTTGATTCTGATGATAGATATCATCGATACGCTTGTGTCGCCAAACATTGTATCTTGCATTGTATCTTGATAAATCATGCGTTAGTACTACTCGACAGCCTTAAGGTCCGTTTCAGATCGAATAAGGACATCATGTCGTTTCTTGCTTCGCTTCGAGTATCGTCATTGGAAGTCCTTGGAGGTCATTGGAGAGACGTTCCCAAGCAACTCATGCCTCAATGATACCATTGTTCGACATTGTTTGTCCATCATGCGCTTCATCCTTTTTCATCCTTTTACGTAACATCATGGGATACTTTTGCATAAGTGTTGCTTCATAGCAAATGAGTCTTTGCTCACGATCACCTATGATCCTGCCATCTCAGATGATACGTAACAGCCGACGCGTCACGTTTATCGCGATCGCCAGTTTTAAAAATTGATTATGTTCTTCAGCTCCACGTGTAGACGTAAAATGATTAATTACAATATTTGTGAATAGACATTTGCTTCTCATTTTCTTGAATATACACTTGGGGTCTTATACTTGGAAAGCGTGATAGGCATGTATATTTATTACATAAATGTGTTATATCCTAAATTAACTGAATAAAAGAATATTCTCATATGCATATGCATGTGTCTGCAGTGAAGTATTTCAGCGCGTTGTGCTAGAGACAGATAGAAGCGCAAATTTTGCCAACACAAGAGGATTCCCACACTTAGTAGATCCTGAGGAGTGTCATTGATTGGGAAGTCGTAGAAACACGTGGACATCTCCGCATCTTTCTTCGAGCATCTCCTCGAGAACCCCCTCCAGGACCTCCAAGTCTCATAAAGGCTCTTCTCTGCTTGTGGGCACGTTTGTTGGACGCGCGAACTTCCGCTTTAGCATCGAGAGCGCGCTTTCTGTCGGCGCTGAATCCCGGCGACAAATTCTCAGCCCGATACCGTGGCATTCCGTGTCTGTCGATAGTATGCAACGCGTGTGGAAGGTAGTTGACATGGAGTATTTGCTGCAAGTAAGTAGTCGCGGCCGCGTGCGGAATCGACGCACTTATCGAGGCGATAGCTTCTCTCGAGGAGCTATCCGGCTCGTCAGTCAATTATCGTTTGCCTTCTCGAGCAACGCGCGTTTCTCAGGATCCTTCATTGTGCGGATTCAATCGTAGATAGATTGCACGGAAGCTTGAGCAAGCTTGGGCAAGCGATCGGTGTTCGCTCTTTGCGTACTGGACATTCAATCCGCGATGAATGATCGATCGCTTCGTTGTTTACGAAGCAAGCTCGTGGCACGGATAATCTTTCACTTCAAGAAAAATAATATCTTTATTATTTTCGTGATAAATCCATTGCGGAGGCGCACTCGAGAGGGATCACGTTGTCGTTGAGTATTCGATGTCGTTGGCTGAGGAAAGTACCTTTAGAGAACGGAAAGCTGCGAGTCTTTTGAGCAGGAAAACCGACCTCGCAGTGTAAGTAAAATCGAAGAGAGAGAGAGAGAGAGAGGGGGGATTACAAGATATTTAATTCTATTCTGTATTCTTGTGCCAGCTTTCGTTTACGAATCTCGCATGCAGCGGATAGTAATTCTGCTTAGAAGTTTCTCGCGAGAGCCTTTCAGCGGAAGCTCAAACTTGAATCCACTTTCGTTTCCAGTCAAGTTTTCCGATCGTATCGGACGAGAAGTCTCCTCGTTGAGGAGTGCTCTCAAACTCGTCGCGAGGAGCCGAGAGAAGAAATCGGATATCGCTGCGATTGGAAACGAGTCTGGAATCTTACAGATTACAGATTTACATAAGCCGTACAACACATGTTAATCAATTGTTACATAAGCTACAATGATAGGTGAATCCGTCTGCGTTAGCGTCATTCGGATGTGATCGTCGGCATTGATCGTTGATAATCTCCTTGGACGATCCGGTAGGAATTTGCTGGCGAGTCGCTTCTATCTTTAAATTCTGGAAGACCGTGATCGCCGTTCCCGAGCGAAGAAAACGAGGAACTTTCTCGTACGAGCGCAAGAAGAGATGAACTAATTGAAGCCGGAGTTAGAGATAATTCAAGAGATAAGATCCAGAGCACACGGCATTCCGTGAAATTATCTAATCGCGAGGGTTAACGCGAGGCCAATATTTCTCAAGCATCGTTCATTGCATCGTAATAGCATCATCGGCGACCAATGCTGACGAAAAAAATGCGAGAAGAAAGAGAATCAGCGACTTGCGACCGCAAGAACGGTTTATTGCTCTCTCTTTTCGTGCTCGTGCCTTCTTCTTCCTTTCTCGCGCGAAGCAACGCGAAGCGACTAACGAAATATTATGCTTGATAACGAAAATATTACGGCGCACAATTTTTAATGCAAATTGCAGTCCTTATCATTAATGTTGTCGATATACTTGAACGGTCTTGACTAGCCGGCTGTATCGCTTCTTTTATTCATAGGAAAGCTAGAGTCAACTTTAGCTTCCAAGCGATTAACGTGGCAACTATATTCTGTTTTCCTCGAAAAATGGGTTCCGGCCAGAATTTCTAAAGATCCGACTTCATGGCACTCGGAACTCGCCGCTCGCAGTCTAAGCCGTTATCGCTTCGATGATTCCGTTTGCCTGGCCGCGATAATCAAGGCTGGATTGTAATGATACGTTGGGTTAACATTAATGTGTCATCGGTATTACGCGTCATTGCTCGATGACTGTCAATTCCGTAATTTGCTACTTCTAGCCGAATGCATCGGACGTGCAGGTTTTATGCAGGTTTTAAGATCTACGCGCGAGTTTAATTTTTTCCACTACCCGAAGAGAACGTCGGATCAGTCGTGAAGCGGTTCACGTCTTCGTTGGACATGCCGCAGCGCTTCAAGATGATCCGCGGTTCTTTTCTTGATTCGCAATTATTCGTTCGTTCATGATAGAGCTCGCGCATGTTGGACCCGCGGTCCAGCGGGCAGAACGATGTTACGATTGAAATTGTATCCGTGTACGTCTCGCTCATTTATTTCATTCCCGAGTGATGATGCGAGACTCGTCTACCCGTGTGAGAACCACGTGCCGCAAGCCGAATTCTGAATCGTCACGAATTCTATTATGGAACAAGCAGCAATCCTAATTACCGACCTACTTTATTTCGGGTTTAATTATTATTCACTGCGCAACGGGCAATTTGTCATGGCATTAATTTCTCTAGAAAATGCACATGTTATTGACTAGCAATGAGTGTCCATTCCGTCATTCGCCTTTGTGGCTCTGCGAAGCGCGAATGACGCGACCGTTCTCGCATTTTTCTGACAAAAGGCTGCTGTTGCTTGCCAAGTTCCGTTTAAAGAAAAAAAGAAGGAAAGAAAAGAAAAGAAGAAATAGCGGTCCCCTTCGCGCCTATTTACGCGCTTTATCACGTTCGTGGCTAGATGTGCGCGGCCGATTTTTGCATTTGCGCGTTTATATACATGAGAATTTTAGCCCATTGGAGGAGCGCCCGGGAGGATTTTAACCGATTTTTGGAGAAGCGATTTTCAGCCGCGTAGAGACTTCGACCACCGTCGCGTATACACCATTTTACTTATCTTTACTTTATCCGTAATTAATTTTTTTCCTCCTCCCCCATTTCTTTTTTCTCTTTTTCTTTCCTTGCCCTTTTCTTTTTTTAATTATACGGCCGCCGTATTTTTAACGTCATCATGCTCGCGCTTTTGCGCCCGACTATCAACGAATACCGGTTTACCGGCACGGAAGGACAGGACTTTTTAAAGAGAATAGGTAACGTTTTACTTGATCTCGCTATCTTAGAGGGGAATTCCACAGGCTCGCGGTCATCAACGCAGCTCTTCAGATACGCAGGCATTTCGCGAGCGTACAAAGAGAGATGCGCAAGCTGAACTGCAACGTGAACTCGAGAAGCTGGAGGCGACCGCTCGCGAGGACAAAAGAGAGATGATGGGTCGACAGTTCGTCGGATTCAAGCATCTGTTCGAGAGATTCCTGCAGGAAGAGGGACCGTCCTTAGAATGGGATCACATACAGAAACTGCCGGAAGACGCGGTAAGTTCAAGCAAGCTTACGTTGGCTTATATTGGCGGATGTTTTTAACAAACAGGTTTTCACGTTTTATCCAAATCATTATTTCTAAGACTCGAGCAAATTCGCCTGTCTCGTGTTCGTTTGTCTAACTTGATCGGTAGCTTTTTATTAAGTCACGCAGTGAGCAAGGTTGAACCGAAGTACAGAGTGTTGTACTTTTGTTTTGTTGTAGGTGAAGAATTACTATTCTCTGCTGTCACCGGAGACTCAGGAAATAAAGGCCCTCCTGGATAAACTGATCGTGGTCAAATTAAACGGTGGTCTTGGAACTAGCATGGGCTGTCATGGGCCGAAATCCGTTATCGCGGTGCGAAACGGTCTTACCTTTTTGGATCTTACTGTTCAACAGATTGAGGTATTTCAATCAATTTTGCTTTTAATTATATATATATATATATATATATATATATATATATATATATATATAGTGTGTGTGTATGTGTATAAAACTATAAAATAAATTGGAAACGCTATTATAATATCAATTACATTGTGAAAACTGTAATAAACAATTTTCATGCATTTGAACAGCACCTAAATAAAACATACAATGTCAATGTGCCACTTATACTGATGAATTCATTCAATACGAATGACGACACACAACGAATAATCAGGAAATACAAAGGAATCGACATAGATATTTATACTTTCAATCAGAGCTGTTATCCACGCATAAATAGGGATTCTCTGCTGCCAATCGCCAAGCACTGCCAAATTGATGAGGACATAGAAGCGTAAGGAGATATTTGATTTAAGCCGTTGTTTCATAAGCTAACAATTTTTAATGTTTGCGCAAAATAATATGAGATCCTTAACAGTTGGTATCCGCCTGGACATGGAGACTTTTATGAAAGCTTCCGAAATTCTGGTTTGCTCAAGAAATTTATTGTTGAGGTACGGGAATTTATCTTGACGCGCTTGTTAACAACAATATCATTTAAGATCGATATGATAAACGTTTACTAAAAGATTTACATATGTTAGGGCCGCGAATATTGCTTTATCTCGAACATAGATAATCTTGGCGCCACAGTGGATATCAAAATTTTAAAAACGCTGTTGGACAAAGAACCAAATACGCTCGAGTTCGTGATGGAAGTAACTGACAAAACGCGAGCAGATGTCAAGGTAATGTCCATCGATCGAAACTAGGAGATATTTTCAAAGGTATTGATTCTAAATTTGTTCTATAGGGTGGCACGCTCATAAAGTACGAGGATAAGCTTCGTCTCCTTGAGATAGCTCAAGTTCCTAAGGATCACGTCGATGATTTTAAGTCGGTTAAGACGTTCAAGTACTTCAACACCAATAATTTATGGATTAAACTTAGCGGTAATGCAAAAAGAGAAACGGTAGATACAAGTATTCAAGTGTTCTTTTATGTTAAACATTTTTATTTATTCTTAAACAGCCATCGAAAGAGTGCTCGAGCAAAAGGCATTGAATATGGAAATAATTGTGAACAACAAAACTTTTCCGAATGGTTTAAACATAATACAACTTGAAACAGCAGTAGGAGCTGCAATGAAATCGTTCGAAGGAAGTATTGGTAAGTCAGGAGACTCTGATGCTCTCATCAGAATTATTTATTTCTCTTAAAGGTCGTACTTTGTTTCGCGTTGTATTCGTAAGCGGTTCTTATTTTATCAAGCATTTATTAAACATTTAACGTTGCATTTAACGTTGCAGGTATAAATGTACCACGTAGTAGATTCCTGCCAGTAAAAAAGACGTCCGATTTGATGCTCGTAATGAGTAATCTGTATACTTTGCGTAATGGATCTCTCGTGATGAGCCCTCAACGAATGTTCCCTACCACGCCTCTCATTAAATTGGGAGATAATCACTTTTCGAAGGTTTCGAATTTGTTACTTACTTTTGAATTTCTTCGTTATATAAGTCCTCGTTATATCATCGAATTTCTTCTGCATATAAATTTTATCTTTGATATTTAATGCATATTATGTACGAATATGTACATCTTATACATATTTATATTTGTATATATATTTACGTACATATGTTATCTTCTTCATTATCTATTCATATGTTATCTTATTCATTATCTATTCATTATCTATTCATTATCTTTTTGCAAATATCTTAAAATACTTATTTTACATATGATACATATTTTATTTATTTTACATATCTCAATTTCTCTCTTTCTTTTCTACAGGTCAAGGAATTTCTTACTAGATTTCCAACAATACCAGATCTCCTTGAATTGGATCATCTGACAGTGTCGGGTGATGTCACATTTGGCAAAGGGGTAACATTAAAAGGCACAGTTATTATAATCGCCAATCATGGGGAACGCATAGATCTGCCTTCTGGAACTGTTCTAGAAAATAAGATCGTGTCTGGCAATTTACGCATATTAGATCATTAAGTTGGGATAGAACGCATAGGGTGTTTTAACTTGTGTCGCGAGGTCTGTGGGAAGTGTCTGAAAATAGCAATTGGGCCATTATATACACAACTTAAATTAACTAGTCAAGCAATTCAATTGTATATATATCTATATACAATTATAC
This sequence comes from Eciton burchellii, assembly GCA_020341155.1. Classification (NCBI taxonomy): domain Eukaryota; kingdom Metazoa; phylum Arthropoda; class Insecta; order Hymenoptera; family Formicidae; genus Eciton; species Eciton burchellii. The sequence continues at coordinate 1,499,324 of JAHMML010000029.1, forward strand.
AATATATATATATATATATATATATATATATATATATATATATTCATAATGTATTTTAAAGGATAAAACCAGAGAAATATTTCTATAAAAATTATTTTGCAGAATATTGTACATAGAAAAAATTTTAACACATTTATCGAGTATCACGAGGATATACAAGGAGAAATTTATGATACATAAAATATATCTGTTATATAACATTGTTATATATAAGCTATTGAAGCTTATAAAACATTGTATTATTATATTATAATGAATAGATTCTATCAAATTTTACATTCATTTGGTTATTATCAAAAAAATTTCTCCCATTTATCGGACATGCAATAACCACAATCTTCTGTAATCAATGTTTGTCTTTTTAGCAATGTTTGTCTTTTATGTTCAACGATATTACTTGAAAGGCCAAATTTCGGTAACTTTAATTTAACACTATTATTTATTAATGCAACAACATGCAACCGGTATTTTTACCGACGTAAAAATACATCGATCTACATAACAGTATAGATTTGCCGCACAAGTCAATCATGAAAGAAACATGCTAAAGTCAGTCATTAAAGAAACATGCTAGATTATGGACAAAAGCATTGGAAAAAGATGCAGAAAAATTATCAATTCTATTAGCCTAGGCATTTCCCTTTTTTCTAAATCTTATCATATTTAATATATTTTTCAGTATAATTTCGATTCGTATGACATCGTCTTCGTATTTTTTTGGTTAAAATAAACCTCGCCATTCTCACGTGGCCAAACGATTTGCGATATCAAAGCTGAAACGGCGAATGTTCGCTTGAAATCAAATCGGAACACGATTCTCGTCCTTCCTCACGACAGTCAATCCGAGAGCTCCTCACGGATCGTTCGCTGCTCGAGCACTGCGCGCGTGCACTACACTGCGCGAGTAGTGGCGACGCGAGCGCCACTTGACGAGACTGCGACGAACTCAGCTGCCGCAAACACTGTGATCGACGGGTCACGGTGGCTCGCGGTGGTTCGCGGCTGTCTCAGCAAATTCACAGTGCTCCGCAATAACCGAGGTGGATGATGTCGATCTCTCGATAACAATCGGAGATACGTTCGACGCGTACACAAAGTGCAATGCGTTCGTTTCCATACTCGTTTTTCCAGCAGAATAGCTTTCGCAGGTAAACCTACGATCTCTCGGGCAGTCGTTACGGAATCTACGTGAGAACTACATCTCGCGCGTCCCGTGAGGTGAACGTGACGGCGAGCTCGTTCCGATCTCGTCTCGATTCGTCGGTCGTTGCTTTCGACGTGACGCGGGCCTCTGAGTGATCGGTAATGAGCTTACGTCGATATAATTGACCTCGTTAGTGAACGTCACCCGCACGGAGCGCTCCGATGTTCTCCCGATCGCGATACTCGCTGTATTAGTACTTGATCTTTCGCCTGGTCGCAACGCTGCCTCGTCGAGATCTCGTGAGATCAGTGTGTAGGTGCTCTTGAATTTAACCTATCTTAACGATATATCGAATGAAACGGGAATGTACCCGTCCCCTGCTATCTAGCGAGTGCACCTTTGGATAGGCTTATCGTAGTATCATTCGGGAATCTGATCTCGTTTCAACAAGGGACTCAAGAATTCTTCATGTATGCATATGTACATATGTATGTATATGTACATATGTATTGTTACATATACTCGCGCGCGCGCGCGCGCGCACACACATGTGATATGTGATATATGATATGTATATACGTGGGCATTCGAGCGTGGCGTGTGTGTAAGCTGCATGCGCGCGCGCGCGCGCGCGCGCCATATAATTGTACGGAGCGATTGTAATGATTAATAAAAATGATCACAGAATTATGTAAGTTTCTTCACCCTCATTGGGTGGATGACACGACGAAGGTGAACACAGGGATTTGTTTAACTTTGCGTTAACCTGTACAAGTTTGCTTTGGGGATGTCTTGGGCAGTCAGCAGGACATTAATAGGACATTGTGATCTGTAGAATGTTGTTGATTGAGATGGAGGATTGAGATCAAGTTCCCTCTTGCCTTATTGATCGTTCCGAGAATAGATTATGGAATGGGATATCAGATAGGTGCAAGGTGCATCGCTCATGCCGTTGCTTCGAAGACATCAGCACATACAGAGTAGATATTTATAACGATGACAATTCTGTAGCGGTATGACTTTGCAGCGTACGTCTCTTCCATGATGACGATCTGTTGACACCGGGATAGCAGAGCTAAGTAAACTCTGTAAAGGGCAAGAGGAGCAATAATTATGAAGGAAGCAAACAGCTCTGATAAGGATAGAGACAAACATATTAGAAAACATTTGGAGAGTTGTTGTTAGCAAAGTATTGATAATAGATAGAGATAGCGGGGAGATAATGGAACTATCTTGCTTATCTTAGTTGTATTATTTTCCTGAGAGGAATGTTGCATTGTATACGTGAGAATATACGCATGATACTAATGTGTCCCTTAATTGATTTTGAAGTTACTAGAAGACCATGGGAAAGGTCAAGAAGAGATCGGAGTTATTTCATCGGAAATCACACAATATATTACGTAACTTAATGCTAAGAGATTTTGGATTCCATACAACGCATAAGAGCAGTACACGCGAGTTGGAACCAGTAGCCGAAACAAAACTTGTCCTGAAGGATCATAATGAATTGGTACGTATTCATGTGCTTCATTCGTGAAGTTTGAAATGGATGTAACGCAGCAACGAGTATCTTATCCGACAGATCTTCCGTAAGTTTCATTCTCCGGCATCGCTAATCACGCGCACGACGATTACGTTAATAATGACGTTATTTATTGTTATATGCGACACAGCGGAGTAACGCTGCTTCTTCATTTGCAGAAATGTGATTTGCCCGGCGTCCCTAAAGCCACTTTCCTGATGGTTTTTAGTCCCGATGGGTAAGAAATTCATGCGATATATTACATATATATATATATATATATGTGCATAAAATACAACAGCACTTTGTTGTAATCATCATAATCGTAATAAAGATGGTTAGAATTAGGAAAGTAGAAGCTCTGTCTAGAGTCACAAGTTTTTTATCTACAGTATTATGTATACGAATTATATATAGAGCAAAGTTATGAAAAAGAATTAACTGTTTGCATTTTGTAAAATAATTTCAGGACCATGATAGCATCTACGCATGGAAATCACAGTGTCTATATCACCGATGTCACGACGGGAAAGCACATTAGAACATTATCCGGGCATCCACGTACTCCGTGGTGCATAGCTTTTCATCCTTCTTCAAGTCAGATCTTAGCATCAGGCTGTTTAGGAGGCCAAGTCCGCGTGTGGGATTTAAGCGTGAGTATAGTTACTGGACTTATAATTCGTTTTAACTCGATCATAGATCATCGTAAATTTGTATTATTCATAATAAAAATTTGATTTTCCGAGAATAATTTTATCCGTTATATGAACTTATTCACATAGGGCGGCAGTGAGATTTGGAATGCGGAAAGCCATACTGTTATTGCTTCGTTAGCGTTTCATCCATTTGAAAGACTATTAGTTATAGCCACGTACAATGAAATCCATTTTTGGGATTGGAGTAAATCGCAACCCTTTGCTGTAGCTAGCACCAAGACTGATAAGGAAAAAGTAAGGTAAATGTAATATTTATTTTACATAAGATTACGTAGACTAAAGTACACATAAAAGGGAGTATCGCAATCAAAGTTATATATTTTATATTGTACAAAAAACATATAAAAAGGAATAGATTTATATTACAGTATATTCGATCAAGAAAGGAAATGATCTAAAAAGATTAATATACGATGATACTCGATGGTTTACATATGTTGTTCTATAAAAATTACAGATATGTAGCCTTCGACAATTTAGGACGAAAATTAATCACGGGAATTGCAAATACACCAGTAATAACTCAATCATGGGAGCGAGGTCCTATAGGAATGCTCAGAACTGATTTAATGTGAGTAAAGATAGCTAAGTCTAAGATATCACCCGAACCAGGTATATGCGCATTGCAAGTAGAAATAAATTTTATATATCTAATCTATATTAATATTTGGATATAAATCAAGATTTGTAGATGAGAAAAATATGAACAGAATTATTTAAAAGTTAAATCGAAAAAGATATGTCTTTTCCTTTAAAGAATTGGTCAAATGTTTCCATGTGTGAAATGTGAATAATTTTTTTTTATCTTTAATCTGATAAAGTAAAGGTAATCCGGCGCATAATTTTTGTTTTTATCTTTGCACGATATTGGATTCCTTGTGAATAGATTTATATCACCAATACTCTGATAGCATTCGTTACAACTAATCCTGAGAGATTAAAAATTTTAGACATCGGACACGAGAAACTTTCGAGATGCCGCCTTGGCATTTGTGGAATCATAGTTCTATCTACGAGAGAGGTTCATCAGAAACTGCGGACAGAACTCGGTATTTAAGTTCTATGATGCAAAGTTATGAAAATCGACCACCGATTATGCGAAATGTGAACAGAGATTTTTTCAATGCGTATCTGTTTGTGCGCAGAAGTCATGAAATGTCCAGCTTCTCACGATTTTCCAATAATAATAATAACAATAACAATAATAACAATAATAATAATAATAATAATAATAATAACCATCACTATTACTACCATCCACATCAACTCAGAAACGCTGCGCGGCAGGATGAAGCGCGACAATTTCACCGGCGGTTATCCGAAGGTAAGATGTTCATTACGATGATCCCATGAATATCTTGAGCTAGGATCTTAGAGTTATCATGTCATAAAAGTTACGTCCAATATCTATACAACCAAAGATACAACATCTGTACGATGACAATTCGACGTAATAATTTTATATCTGTACGATGTAGAATTGAATCAAACCAGGGAAGCTGTATCTCGCCCAAGCATCGCGAGAAATCCCCGTCAGCACTCCAGTAATTCGACAAACACGGATAACGTCGATAACAGATCGGCAGACGACAGCAACGATGACCTCGATCTGCCGAGGCATCATGATCGAGAACTTAATGCGAGTAATCAGCCGCAACGCGGTGATCCTCATCCCAGAGATGAATTGTACGAACGATTGAACAACGCATGGGTTGGCGTGGACGAGAGATTGCGAAACAATTCTCAGGATTCGGAAAGACGGATGAATTTATGTTACAGAAATCTCGTTGATCAATATGTGACACTTGTTAGGCGTTATTTCGACGTTTCTAGAAACAGAGATACGGTGAGCTATACGATACATTACCATTATATCTCGCGAGTCCTCCGATCCTTGTGAAGGTATGTATAGTGAGTTGTATCAATTTAAAGATCGATCGCGGCACAGATCCCATGGATATGCCGGATACCTCATCTAGTAATTCCGAAGGATCCAACGGCAGAAGTGAAACCGTAACGACCCAGTCATCGATACGACGATTGAGGAATGAATTGAATTCCAGCGCCCAGGCGAATAATACCAATTTAGAAAGGCTGCAACAATGTCAACGATTATTGATGGAGCGTTCCGAGCAAGAAGAGATCGGCACCACTCTTCAGAATTTAAGGGAGGCTTTGAATGCCGCCGCTGAGAATAACAGTTCATGCTTGGTACGATTGCAGAAACTACGAGAAAGACTGCAGAGGCAGACTGCAACTTTATTCGAACATTCTAATAATCGTAACTCTCGTCTTCAATTGTTACGCAATGCCCTGAACGATGAGATCGAGGCGCTTAATAACATGGAGGCGCAGTTTACAAATACGAGCTCTAGAATTGAACGACTGCGGGATGAATTCACGATGTATGGCATCTTGCCGCGAAATCGCCACATTGCGACTGATTCTTCGCAAGTGAATCTAAACGAAGCCGAATGGAGAGCACTTAATCCGAACGACGGACAATTACCCAGTACCAGTTTTGGATCAGCGGGGATACACGATGTACAACATCTGGAAGCTGATGTATTTCCTGGCACAAGTTCCACCGTAGAAAATGAAGAACATGGTGCGAGTACTTCATCGAGAACTTCTGGAAGAATTATGAGAAGACGACCTGGAGCCACGAATACGGAGGATGAACCATCAAGAAGAAAGAAGCGTAAATTTGGATTGTCACTTTCCGCAGCTTTCACTGGTAATGCTTCATAAATATGAATACAAATAAAAAGTGAGACTGTCTCAAATCGTGATTTCTGAAACTTTGGTTCAAAGCAGGAATCTTTCAAATCTTGTTTTCATCCTTTTTTATGATCTTTTTTATATGAATCTGAAAGATATTTCGATACTTCGATCTGAAAATCACTCTGTGATTTTATATACATTTAGCGAACGAGAGATAGTTATCATCAATGTTAACATTATTGATTGTTTTATGATTTTAGGTGACAGTTCATCCTCCAGTGACGAAAGTTACCTTCAGGCATCAACGTCGCGTCGTACATCCAATTTTACTGTCTCGACTCATTCAGCGTTTCAACTAAATGTACCCAAACCGATCGCGCAACGAGCCACGACACAAAATCAAGTGTCAACCAATTCCTCCAGATTAAACGAAACAGATACAAATAATTTAAATAACGACAACTTAAATAACGAATCGAATAGAGATAACAGTCAGGATAACAGAAATTCGAGGGTTACGCGGAGTGCACAGGAAACGACCAGATCTCAAGAATTCAATGGCAGAAGAGGGTAAGCAGACAAACGTTTTTCATGACATTTTATTGAAATTTATTGATTTCCTTCTTTTCTTGTCGTACCTTTCACTACATTATTTAATAATAATCTATGTCTGTTTTTATATGCCCGAAATTTTTAACATTTAGAAATTTACCCCTACTCAGGAGAGTGCTGGATCTTCTTCAACGAAATTTGCAAACAGATTCGTTGGAAAGTAATAACAATGCGCAACAAGTATCACTAGATGATTCGGAAAATGGATATTGGCTCCTCGAGGAAAACAGCAATTCTGACTCTAATTTTGAGGACACAAACTCCAATAGCAATTCCAATTCTCGCCGATGGACTAGCCGATGGATACAGATAGTGGACACTTCGGATAATAGACATAGCAGAAATCCGGAATACAGTTCCGATTTGCCAAATGAGCGAATTCGCTCGAGATCTTTCTCGAATGCCGACGATATTGATCAAAATTCTAACGATAGATATAGGGATCAGAGGAATCAGTTGTCGCCTATGTCTGCAAATCCTACTCGTTACGAACAGCCACCGTTATTCCCTTTTAGAAGCTTGCGAGAGAATCAATCTCAAAGAATAGAACAGAATCAAACGTCATCAAGCAATCCTGGTAATACACTTCAATTTCCAGTGTCTGATTCAGATGTACCGGAAAGCATCGATGATTCTATCGCGTTGAGGATTATCAACGAGGTTAGTCGCGAAGGTGAATCAAGAACAAGCGATAGACAACAAGAGCAAACGCAAGATCAACAAGATGCAGGCGATGCGAATCCGGAATCCAGCGATATAGATCCATTACTTGGTAATATGGATCTAAGGGAAAGTTCGCTGGGGGTACGACAAGGGATTCAATTGCTCAGTCGTCATATCGACAATATGCAGCGTTTATGCCGGTAAGTTTACAACATCTAAAGATCCTTATGTTAAATATGCTCGAGTTAAAGTCGCTATGTTTAATCCGAGATTCAGTTGTCGTAACGGTTCTCTTAATTCGTTAATACAGAGCACGCTTGGAGATAGTTCAGTTATGTCAAGTACGCAAAATGTGGGAAGATCTACAACGGCAGATACGATCATTGCATGTGACAGTTCGTGTGGAAAGGCAAAACGATGATGAAACACAGGAAGATACGGATGATGCCGTTGACAATCCCGGCCCATCGACATCGACTGCGAATTCAGCGAGTGATTCGGCAAGGAATTTCAAGAAGACTCTGTTGGAAAATTATCAGAGGGAAAACGAGAGCGACAGCGATACCAGGACATTCGATCAGAGTCAACCGTCGACCTCGAGAGGCATAACCGGTCGCGAGAGGAATCCCGAAAACAAGCCATCATCCAGTAACGTTGAAGAGAGCACAACGAACATGAGTCTCTCAAATTTGTTACCGAGTGATGCCGAATTACGACGAATCCAATCTTTCAAGCTCGGTTTGTATGCACGATTGTCATCGCGTTGTCACAACTGCGAATCCCGTGTCACTGATGATCACACGTATTCTATCGCAAGCGATGATACGCAACTACCGAGTATGTCCAGCGTTGTCTCGAATATCGGCGCCAATTCGAATTTGCCTGCCGTTACGGCGATAACATCATCAGAACCATTGGAATCACCATTACCCAGAATCTCGGGTTTCGCTGACAATGCCGATCCAGTTATCGAATCTAGCAGATCTGGCGAAGCGTCGAATGCAAATATTGATGCCAGTAATAATAACGACGACGGCAATAACAACGATGTTAATAATCCGGATTCTGTCGCGCAATGCTCAACGAATCAAGGCAGCTCGGGATCCGCATCCTTATCCGAAGTTGGATCATTTACTGGTAGACCACGTGCCAAACAGAAGATGCATCACAGGTAGCCATGATTGTTAGATATTCTTAAAAAGATGCAGCACGCAAAATGCATTTTATTTATTATGCTTATCTGCCATCATTAAACACAATTTTTATCTTGCAAATCAAGTAATTGTATATTATACGTTATTTCAATGCATTCGTTGCACGACGATTATCGGTGACCGATAAAATATAAACCAGAAACTTGATATCGGTCAGTGACTGTTGTGGCGATAAATGAAATGCTGATTTCAAATATATATATTTCCCACACACACAATATCTTTAAGAATATAATTCTTCTTTAGTACCGATATGATTCATGATTCTTCATTTTTCAGACGTTTCAAGAACGCTTCAGATGTTTGGTCCTTGAGGCACCGGGGAACAAGGCAAAATCCTAGACCACAATCGGCCAATAATCCCTTTCGTCATTGCGAGCATGTTAAGAGATCGTGGCCTGTCTTACGTAGGAACGCGAATACTAGTAGCAATAATAATGACAACTTAGATTCGGATGCAGATGGACGGGACAGATTGCGAGGCTCGAACACGTCCGAGTATTTACAGAAAATGATTTTACGATTGGAATCATTGGTCCGACAACAGAAAGCTTTAGCTCGGAATAGTAATATGAATACAAGATTGAACGGTAACAGCCAACCATCAGAAGCTAGAGAGAACGACAATCGAGAAATGGAAGAGATTCGTGATGCCACGAGATTGAGAGCTAGGTAAAAAAATGACCATCGTGTATTAATTCTTTGAGGACAGGACGGCGCAATATTGTACGCTTTGTATGCTTTGTATGCCCGGTAATAACATGTGTGGGTCTCTCCTTTTCTCCATGGAGGGTTCTCGTGTTGAACTTGAATCTATTTAATCTTTCATTCTGCCAAGTTTAGTCAGATGGTTCTTGTCGAGATAATAATCGTTAAGTAACGAGGATGATATAAAGAATCTTTGCCGATAGACTAATGTTTTCGCATGTAAGCTCGTCTCATCACATATATGCGCCTATTATTCGCAAAGAGTTAATTAACATTATAATTTTACACTATTATCTCATATATCTCTTTTTATTTTATTGTTGAGTTAATTTTCTTATCAAAATTTTAGACAAGTTCTCGGCTTGATGGTGAGATCTTTGATACAATTCTTCGAAGTAACAAGATCAGGAAACGGCTCTCAAAATAATGTTCTCTATGAACAGATGTATAGTAAGTTTTTCAAGTTAAATACAAGTTATCATTTCAAAACGAATTATATGATTATGTATTATATAATATGACATATCATGTATGATTAATGATGAAAGTTAACAAACAACAATTGCAAAAAGTGAGTTGAAAATGTAGAATATTTTTCTATACGCGATTCCGTTATCATAAAAATTAATGAGTTTAGAAAAATTTAGGATTTAACAATACTTTTGCTGTTTTTAAATTCAAATAAATGTATACAAGTCGTCCAGCATATCAGTGGCGGATATTGAAGGTATGAATAAATAAATTCTGTTTGACGAATGATCGAGAATCTTATTTTTATTAGGACTTTGTACAAGATAGAATATCCTACATTTTCACACAGGATTTTGCTCTTTATAGTGCTCGTTATAGCCATTAATATATTAATATTAATATATCTATATTCTCTCTTTTTTTTTTTAGAAATGTACGTATTGTTACACTTGGCGCTGGAATTAACAGACTTATTGTTGGCGCAATTGGTAATAACAAGACGAGAATTGGAATCCAATCAATATGGATCTTTGACTACGAATTTATCGGTCGAAAATTCAGACAGACCAGACACGTTGGACAGTAGCAACAATCTACAAACGGAGAACAATCATGCGAATGATAATGCACGCACATCAAGACGAAACACGGATAGAGAAAGGCCCCCAACGAATCGCGATGAAATGCCGAGTACTTCCAGGATGGCTTATCAAGATACTGCCGAAAATCTTCTTTCAGTACACGGAAATAAGCGTTATCGCGTAATGGCGCAACGATTAAAACGATTATTATTATTTCGTCATCGACGGGGCTCGCAGACTAATAGCAATGCATCAGAGAGCTCCATTAGTAATTCAACAGCGACTAGACCTAACGATAACAACGATGGTGATCATTTTGGCGATAATATCCAAAACGAAGATAATCGGCAATCGACTTCCGAAAGCGCATTATCAGCGGAAGTGCAAAGCATCGTGGAGAGAATTCGAAGTAGCAGCTCGATCGACGATGATCGCGCTGGTGAAGTTAGGACAGGGATTGACAATCGAACGATCGACACCGAATTGCAAAACTCAAACGAGAACCGCTACGAGCCAATGACAGGCAGACGGGAGTATCGGCGCAATTATAGGAATGCCACGCTGTCCGAACCAGCGATAAGACGTATTTATGAATGCAGAAATTCTCAGGAACGTGATGCGGAATCGTTGTCAGGCAGAAATACCAACTGGATCAGTCAAGCTGCTCACACTTCATCGGGAGACGAACAGAACGCTAGAACGGCGCTGTATCAAACGACTGTGCATCAACCGCAGGGTCGTTGGTACCGTTACACGCGAACCAATACAGCTGGGCCACACGATCCTCGCCGTCCCTCATACGGACGCTTTGAGTTAACTCCCGAGTATCTAGTATCCAATAATCGCAGGCTTCCTCACAGCAATAGAGAGAGTGTCAGGCCGTTGCATCAACCGCATCAAAGAGCGCACTGGACTCGCCAGTATGCGCATGACTCACGCGATTATAGATACAGTAACCTTGATTCAAACTACCATGACAATAGTCGCAGATTCCCTCACGATAACAATGAGACTATCTTGTCCCTTCGACGGGAGTTCAATGTGCCCGAACTACAAGTAAACAGCGTGCCCGTGAATGATTTGGACAATCCACCTACGAGCCCTCGAAGAAGACAGAACACACCACCAACTCCACCACATACACCTCCACCGTACCTGATCACTAATTTTATTCATAACGACAACAGGAATAATGATGGGACGTATGATTGGACAGATCAACTAGGACCAAGTGGATACCCACCAACATATTTCAGTACTAACGTAAATCGGGTATGTTATGAATCTCTGGAGTTTTCTTATTCCGGTATAAAATGATGACCGTAAAGTGATAAAGATAGACGACTGCTGAGGATTAAAAGTAATATCAGCGCTCGTTTATCATCGTTTATTTCAAGTCCTTTGATATTTTTAATGATAAATGATTTTAGTGATGAATAAACTTGATACTATACTGATATGAATCGAATATTATTGAATTAGATGACAAGGTTGATAGCGTTATGGCGCAATCGGGCTGCACCACCTTTTGGATCTCTTCATATTCAAGGCTCATGGTTTGGAGGAAATACTGGTGCCAACTATAGTGGCATTGGTACTGGTGGAAGCGAAAGCGGAAGCACTGGTAGTAGTAGTAGCAATGCCAGTGGTAGTGCCAGTGTCAGTGCACGTGCTGGTACCAGTGCTGGTGCTAGTGGTAGTGGTGGTGGTGGCGATGGCGACGGCGATGGCGATGGCACTAGCAATAGCGGCAGCAGTGGCCGTGGCGGTCGTAGTAGTCGGAGTGGTCGAAGTGGAGGCGGAATCGACAACAGCAATGGCATTGGCCGTAGCGGTAACAATAATGACAACATTGGTGGTCGTAGAAACGATGACAGAGAAGAAGGACGAAGAAGAGGAACAAGACGAGAAGGCGGGGGGCAGGATCCAAATGATGATACCGATTATTGGGACATTGGTAACTTAATAATTTTCTAAGTTTTGTATTCACGCTCAACTTATACAGTCACAGAAAAATCTGTTAAATAATTCCCGCTGCAATCAGAAAAAGAATAATTTTGCATGAAAGACAGATTGAAAACCTAAAATAAAATTTTTCTACATAAAACTTTATTTTCGAAAGAGAAACAAATTTGGAGAAATGGAAGAGAATTGATGTTATCTATCTTCTTTGTTTTAACATTCTTTTATAATACTTTTTCGTTATTCCATTTTTAATGGCATCATCTCTGTCTAGAACATCATATACCAGCGGGCATGTTATTCAATCCAACAATGGAAGTCCAAAGCTTTCGCGTTCAAGCATGGGACTTTTCTAACGGTGACATACCTGATATAACGGATTGTAAGTAAAACTCCTTGGATATTTGTGAAATATCCAATAACGATAACAGTTTTTTTGATTGAGTAAAAATTCAAAAATACATCAGTATCACAATTTATGAGAAATAAGACTACGCGGGATCTGAGATTACATCAATCTAAGCGATTGCATGTATACAAATCATTTATTTTATTTAAATTACGTTCTTTTGCCATCGATATATTGTAGTATCACAATGTTAAGAATGATCAATGTGTAGATTTTTGGAGTTTTGTCTTCGGGAATCTTAAAGATTCTTGCCATAGCTGATCATTAGAGACTCGTTTTTGTCTACTAGGAAATGGAGGATCGATCATCCACTGTATTCATCTCGGGGACAAAAGTTGTTGAAATATTTTCGAAAGCAAACTGTCGGAAATCTATTTGCACTATAGCACTGTATCGATGCCGAAGAGATGATACTTAGAAATAAGATAAACGATCTCCATACGTATAATCGGCGTTTGAACTAATATCCACGTGTTACTTTCTAACATACTGCGTAAATAAAAAATAACTTTAATACTTTCGCGAATTATCAGACTGATATAATCTTTCAGCCGAGAAGAACGTCGTAGTACGTGAATGCAAGATCCATAATGATGCTAGTATCGACATATCCGCAGATGGAAAATTGCTAGCAACGCTCATGCCATCCGGTCGCATCAACGTGACGACCATATTAGGTAAGGGAAAGTATACCGACGCATCATTAATCGCGCAATCAGGAAACTGATGATCCCGATGAACCGATGATACGAAAAAGCAAATCTCAAATACATAATTTTCTCATACAAAAAGATCTGAGATATGTACACATATAGAGGACCAATGATATCTCTTGTTATCTCCAGCACAAGTTTCGATTTTTAAGCTTTTACTTTTAACTAACGCGAACTAATCGTTGCCGAAGCGTGAATTAAAATGCATTGTAAGATCATTTCGCTTCAGGTATTTACAGTCTACAATGGGAATCATTAGGAGAGAGACTGTATTCAACGAAGATTGATCAAACCGTAGTATCCGTTTCGATATCACCCACGCAACAGCATCTTCTGGTGGGTTTGGCACGCAGAATTCATCTTCCGATAAGGCCGTTCCCAATGGCTTTGATTTACAAATTAATGGAGAAGCAAACCGACGATAAGAAGAAGAAAACTTCGTCGACAAATCCGGAATACGATGCCGCCGAGAGTTACAGATCCGACGAACAGTTAGCCGAGAACGCATCTGCGAGCAACAACAGACTGAACAACGTTAGTTTCAGACCACGCGTTCAAGAGTGGCGGATCCGCAACATGAGAATGGAGTTGGACGTTAAAGGTAACCGGGAAAGCATGGTGCTTATAAGGGAATTGTTACAAAGCAATCGGGAAACTTCGGGTTACGTCAGCCTAAATTGCATCAGATGGGCGCCGCATCCGGGCCAGGGAATGGTGTATGCTACGAATACCGGACAATTGAATATCCTACGATGAAACTGAAATAAACGTTCTTTTCGTATTACATAACATTGCTTATAGTGAATGTATCATAAGAATAAGATATCAGTATATGATACCGCCGATATCTTCTTTCTTTCTATCTTTCTTGGATAAATCTTAAGAAAGGATTTCATATACGACGTGTGCTAACATTTTTATCATGATTGAGTATCAATCTCTGGATTGCGCGAGGAGCGATGAGAGTAGCACGAGACCGCGATTTGTATTTTATTCCTTTTCGCTGATGCGTTTCGTTCTACAAAGTGAGTGTAAAAAGAGCAAGTTGTATAGCTATAATAATGTACGTTTCATTAATGTATCATTTTGTATAGCTTATGAGGTTTTCATTATCGCTATAATTTAAAGGGCTTTGTATTGTTTTTATCAGACTGAATTTGTAGGATATTCGAGAATTTATGTTACATTATATCCTATTCGAATTGTGTTACATAAGATTAATATAAATTAATATTAATATGTATTTACTGATCGATGAACGCCAATAAAATTATTCAGATCGCATTTCCTATCTTTTACTATCTCGATTGCGAAGGTTAGGACGATTCATTCCATCTCGATTGCGAAGACTAGGACAACTCCATACGAATCTCCGTTTTGTACCCGTTCTTTACTCGTTGAACCTTTCAACTATCGACCACATTTGAGAGGATCTGTCTAATGTTACTCCAGCTGCTGATCACAGAACAAAGCTAGTGTCCGTTCGTTCTCCTTACGTAGCACGTGAAGCGTTTATTAAAACCTCTGGTATTCTTTTCTCACGTACATCATGCGTTAAGCATCGGATACAAACGCATACACGTACATTTGCATGCAAATTACGTACATATTGGTCGAACAAATGAGTCTATGCAAGTCTAGACGAGGAACCGCATGCTTCTTTAGAAATTGCAGTTTCGAAGAGTCGAGAGTGAGCCCCGCTCACGTATACGATCAGTGCTATTCTTACACAATCGAGTAGCTCTTGAATTATATCTACGTATGTATAATCGTATAGTCGTCAATAATAATTTCTACTCGAGAAGCTCGTATCTTATCACATCTCATCATCGCGTATACTAATCCTACTGCACTAAGATTCCAATTGATCCGAGTATCTCTCGCTCTGTGTCTTCCGCATCGGTTGGTCATTAGTTGAGAAGTCAACGCATGAACATAGATATGGATGTATGCTGAATGTCTCCTGGCGAAAATTATTCCAGCGTATCGTTCCAAGTCATTCCAAATTATTCCACATTGATGGAGAAGATAATCAGTCTCCTCCGAGAGGACAGAGTTCTGCTCCCGTTAATCGTGGGCAGAAGAAGTGAAGAAAGTGATTTTTAGCTTCACGTAGTCTCACGCAGTACGCGAGAAAAACGGAGAGTGTAGAAGACGGTAGTACTATGATGTTGAACTACGGAATCAGTGGTGGAGGATACGAACTTGCAGAGGAGATAAAAGGGACAGGCGCGTTGCGAGTGTAGAGAAAACGATGTTAATATTGATATAGCTATTTATCACAAATTCATATTACAAAAGCATCGACCATGTTATTAACGTGATACTTATTACATGTAGTTAAAGAATTTTAAGTTTCTATACAGATGCTACAGGATGGAAGACTCAAAGATGATCCGTTGAATCGTATCACCTTCAAGCGTGCTTCGCTGCGACCTCAAGTTAACTATTGATAAAAATGGTTCGGCTTATGATACACGCACGTTTACGGATCTCCTTGCGTGAACTCGGCAATTTATTTACAGGACGCAATAAGACTCGAAGATTGTCTCCGTAATGAATTTCTATTTATAAAAATAGTCATGCGCATGGGAATTTATAAGGATCTAATTTTATTGGGAAACGAGAGCGCGTGAAACGAAGAAGAGAATCGTGCAACGGACATTTATACAATAGAATTTCTACCTTTTGGCATTGCACGAGTACGTTTGCTCGATTGAATCGCGTAAACATTTTCGCAACATACGCAGCATGCAAGTATATTTATATATATATATAATATATATATATATATATATAATTTATTTTTCGCGACGCGATAAAAATATATCTTTACAAATCGGACAGCGAAATGAGAAGCCATAATCTGGACAGAAATTGCGGATATGTCACGCTACCGTATCTGCTAGAACTACACGTTGCATCGAGAGCCAAGTATACTCTTCCTCCCCGCACGCACTCATTGAACTCGACAATCGTTCCATCTTAGCTCGACCGTTACAAATACACAATGACGCTTTCGGGTATGCATGCGTGCCTGCGTGTGTGTGTGTATATATATATGTATAATATAAAATATAAAAATAATAATAAATCGTAATTGCTCTTCTGCGACAGACGCGATCCTGAAAATCCAACGGGGACCTTCAGATCTCGCTTCAATTCTTACGCGCTTAACTACTCGCTCTGGAGCTTAATCTTATGTTTAAGGTTTTAAGTAGTAAGGTATAAAATGTTAAATTATATTATACACAGGTCAATTAGTGGCGTATGATACACGATTAAGGCTGCGTTAACGGTTCAATTCGACCTGGATGAAAAATGCGAGTATAATACAGCCACTAAGCGTTCCTTTCTTCTTCTTCTTCTTCTTCTTCTCAGTACTTCTTCTCCGTCATCTTTGGAAGATACAAGTACAGGTTTTGCTATGCGTTTCCTAAAACGTTCTACGAAACGTGTACTTTGCACAAATCTCTCCGTCAGATCGAAATGTCTTCGAATAACTTCGAATCGTCGCAGCAAAGTTATGCCTACAACGTCGTTCGAACGTTCTATCGTTTTTCCTTTCATGCGTGCGAAATATAATCAACGAATAATAGTCCGATGAATCTCCATGTATATATATATATATATATATACACATGAGACGTTCAAAGTAACGCGTGAAAAAGTTTACCTCCTCAGACGCCAGTGTAATTTTCCGTGTGATACTTTTGGAAGAGGAAACAATGATAACTCGGCTCCAATTGTCGATTGATTGGATCGAATCCCGCGAAGAAACAATCCCGATATCGTGGCTGGCTCTACCTCGCGCGTTATCTAAAGTTACAAATTTATGGAAGTAGCGTCGTATAAAAGCAATTATTCGCACCGATTCAGCGGTGCCTCTCATCCCTAACAAGCTACAAAGGCTGATTTGCTAATGTTTACATTATCATATATCTATTATTACATGTAAATGGTGTTCCTTCTGGTATATATCTGTACTATGTATACGTGCTATTATCCAAAATACAAGAGTCCTTTATCAAATCTAACATTACAGATCGATCGAGCGTGGAGAGCGTTGCGATTTTTTTCGTAACTTGTCGCACATGCCGCGTAATGATCGATCGGAAATAATTCTAAAGCAATTCTACATGCCAAAATAATAGAGAGGAAACGGAGAATCCGGCTTATATGGTGATGCATAGGGGAATACATGATCCGTGTCCATCGAATCTGTGATAATTTTCTATATAATTTGTAATTTTACGATGCGCGCAAGAGATAGATACATAAAACGGAAAGGATATGCTTAGAGATAATTTAGACCAAGATAATTGATGCATTACAGCTTTGGCTTGCAAGATTTCTAGTTCGAAAAAATTATTTCGATAAATTACAGCGGATATTTATGAATTACATGATGAATAATCGTGACTTCAGCTTGAACCGTGCTATATTTTTCGCATTTTAGAATGTTACTAGTAAATCAGCCGTAAGTTTGATTCTTATTAGATTCAGTCAATATATAAAATCCTTTGGATACTGAATAGTTGACTAATATATATCACAAGTTATATATATATATCTTCACTCCCGTAAGAATAATACAGATAATATATTATGACTAAATTCTTCCGCCACTCCTTGCTTCAACAATGCGCTTCGTACTCGCGTACATTTTATTAGATAAACATTATAAAAAGCCAGACTGGTATTAATCTCTGTGTATAAGCGATAGAAATATATACTCATGTATTGAACAAATGAGATTACTAATCTCTAAATTTCTGTAATTACCGATAAACCAATAAACTTGTAATCGGTTAATAGGATCGATAAAGATAATATTAAGAATCGTTTCAGCTAATGAGAAGAGAAATTTATTTACCACATTGGCCTCTGATTTTTTTAGCATAAAAACAGGTAGGTAAAGAGAAAAAGAAGAGAGAGAGAAAGAGAGAGAGAATGAGAATCATGTATATCTTATCCAATTCTAGAATGCGTGTATATATATATATATATATAATATATATTATATAATATATTATATTATATAATATATAATTTATATATATATATATATATATATATAAAACAGTCAAATTTAAGATTACTGCAAACCAAATCTGCGATGGAAAACTTTCCATTTTATAATACAATTTAGCGATGCGTAAACAGTACGAATAAACAAGCATGATAGTTGGCTTGGACAGTACGTAAAAATAGTTTACGAAAATGTATATAACACATCGGTATTTTATAGCGATTTAACATAGTAATAATAGTAATAACATAGCAATATAGCAAGTATAACAGAAATGTTTGACGATCCAAACAATTTTTGTTCCCTTCTCGAAAGAATTAAAATCGATTGGTAACAATGTAACAATAGTCCTATGAATTTCCACGTACCTTCGTTTAAAATCCAAACGGCAGGCACGTTTGCCTGCTTTTATATCCGTCTATATCCATACGCGTATATTTAGGATAAAATAGCGATGCTACGTCTGGGTCCGCCTATGCACACGTTGTCCAAGCTGGACCATTTTTTAATACCGGTACGCAGAGCCTCAGCTGTAACCTTATCCTCGTAAACTCTGGACATGGCTTCCAGCTTCTGCGCCTTCTCTTTACTGAGAGGCTCGCTAGGGAATGTTAATTCGTTCGCTTCCGCAAGTGTACGAAGATCAAAATAATATTTGGCATACACGCTCGAAGGAACATTTATGTTGAATTGCAACATCTCCAGAAATTGTCTCTCTAATTCGTTCCTACAAACAAACATGCAAAGAGATTCGATTAGTCGGACAACATGGATCATCTTACACATTTCATACACATCTTTCAACGATTTATCCTTCCATCGTCCTGATAAAGCGATTAATATCGATGAAGGTTCAAAGTATGGTACGATTAAGGACAAACTTACATATTTTCCACCGTGATATCTTTCAATATCTGGCAGTAATCTACATTCCACACTGCCTGATCGTCCCAGACTTTAGATGCCAATAAAATAGCCGCTAAAACTATTCGTTTCCAATTTGCTGGTGTTATGTCTATCTCGGCATAAGTAAGTAGGCGTTCGAGATAAACCAATGTTATAATGGCACATTCAGCCGTGAGCTGAGCAGAGTTAAACAGAATTCTTATAAATTTATATATTTGTTTATGCTCTGGATTATGTCTATCGTAATCTTCTGAGACGCCGTCTCTCTGAAAGACAAATTTACCATACATTTAGCAGGCCGTATTTAGCGGCTATTACATATATATATCGCCGTTCCGTTGCGTCGTATTGCATCGTATCGGATTTTACAGCTACTTTGTGATCCTTGTTCGGTATCTCAATGCTGAATTATAAAACGTAAAGAGCAAAAAGGAGAACAAGAGGCCAGTATTTGTTTCCGTTCTGAATTACCGTGACTGGATGCAGCCTTTCGTCGAATATGTCGATCTGTCGATGCGAAGTTCGGTTCTTAATATGATAATAAATAGCTAAGGCAACGCATTTGACGGTATTCTTTAAATTAGGTTGCGAGACTGTACTGTCGTCTAGATATATTGTACTGCAACTGCTGCTCTTCTTCAGAGGTCTCGTGTCCGCTATCTGATGTTGGCTCTTTTTCCTCACCATGCCATCTAAAAAGACAACGAGGAGAGCGATGAGTTCATCAGGTCATCAGTGAATAGTTTCGGTTCCACTTGCCGGATACTCACTCTCTATGGCCTGCTTCGAGCGTTCCATGAAGATAGTCCCTGCGCACGGATGCAACGACGGATCCGAGTCCCAGTCCTCCGGCTCGCGTTCACTGATATGTTGCAGATTGTTAACACTGATACCGCCCTCCGGTAAGCGTTCCTCCAGGTTGCGCGCGGTACCTTCGGATCCGGCCTCCTTGCGTCCAACCTGCGGACTCGAGTAAACGCAACAGCTATTCTTGTTCCCCATATTCCAAGCGGTGCAGACTCCAAGCGGATCAGTGCTGCCGTTTCCACTAGCGCGCGAGTCGCACTTAGTCCTGACGCAACGCGAGAGTAAGAAATCAGGCCGCGTGAACGATCGAGAGCGTGACGCGTGATCGTACGTTACGGCTCGGCGAGGAGGACGCGCCCGCTACTCGCATCTCGTTCCTCACCAACGATCAGCTGACAGGGCCGTCCGCACGACTGGTGACGCGACTGACCGTTCGCGTCTGACTCATGTCGCCGACGCCGGACGAACGGGCCGCGAGGCGCGATGCCGCGGCTTCTAGTCGCAGCCCCTCGCGTCTCTCGCCGGGCGGGAGAGCCACTCCGCTGCGCTTCCTCGGCGATCGTCAGAGAACGAGGCGACTACGCCTCCGCGCCCCGCCGGCCGACCTCGTTTCCCGCCTGACGACTGAACTCGCTGAACTACGCGCTCGTCCGCTGCCGCGACTCGTGACGCGGCTCATCCTCGCTGTACGCTACTCCCATCCTCGTCGTACATTTATCCCGCTCGAACCCAAAAGCTTCCGCGAAAGCACTCGGCGAACTCCCTGCTGCGATCGAGCTGCGACGTTCTCCCCAGATGGCATGCCCGATCCGCGACCGCTGCCAAACGGACTCCCTTGCTCGCTGGCTATTGGTCTCCGGCGCTTTCTAGGACTCGAGCCGGCAGAGTCGGCCGGGAGAGTCACTAGATTCTTAAGTCAGTCGCACACGCACGCAAGTGTATCCGTGTCGCGCGTGCACGCACGACCAGTTGTCATATATCGTACAATTGTATGGCGCATGAGATATCGGCCAAACATATTTCCATACATACGAACGTACGATGTGACAAACCGCATTGGCGATAAAGAAAGAGAGAAAAAGAGAGGGGGAGAGAGAAAGAGAGAGAGAGAGATATTAAGTCACAAAATAGCAGGCAAAATCAAGGGAGGGCTTATAATCCGGAACTTATGCGACAGCCGGATTTTTTGTACACAACGATTTACATTGCAAACATTGCGAAGCAACTTTCGGTTGCACCGCTTTTCAAGAAAGTCGTAGAACCGTTTTGTAACGATGGTACGTAATTTTGTAATTTAATCCCACTGATCTTGGCGATCGTTTAAAATGCCCTTCCTACTTTCAAGGCGCAAGAAGTTGAAGAGACCATGAAACGAATTCAATCTCATAAAGGCGTAGTTGGAACGATAGTAGTGAACGCAGAAGGTTATATGAGGAAAATGATTGCTCGTGTGTTGACCCATGTAGAGGGATTCTCATGAAATTGCGTTTATTGCAGGCATACCTATTAAGTCAACGTTAGACCCTACAACAACAGTTCAATATGCAGGCTTAATAAGTCAGCTGTCAGACAAAGCCCGCTCCGTTGTACGTGACTTGGATCCAACGAATGATTTAACCTTTTTACGCATACGTAGCAAAAAACATGAAATTATGGTCGCACCGGACAAGGAATTTATATTGATCGTAATACAAAATCCGGTTGATTGATGTTAGGACGCGTGGCAGGCTGGATATCAGAGCAAAATTGAGCTTTACTCTTCTCTTTGGCTTCTGCTTAATTTATTTCGCGAGCTACGTTGAACTTTGATATCTATTCGATTAGCTAATGAAAAGTAAAACATCAACGTATCAGATGTCATATAAATGTGACATTCATTGTCACGAATTATTGCAAATTAGTAGTTTTATTATCAGCACGTGTGAGTTAATAGCTTTTGATGAAATAGTATTTTTTCTTTATGATTAATATATTTTAATATTTTCGTAAGTTAGTTTGGCAATAAAATACGAATGAATATTGTATTTATCATATTTGAAATACATTCTTGCATTATTCAACACGATATGTACGATTTTATACATATAATTTTATCAAATATTGGACCTTGCTATTTATTTTGCAAGTGAACTATAATATCAAAATTATAGTAAGATTTCTTTATAAGTAATATATTTATAAGCAAATATTTCATTTATCAAGTAAAATAAAAGTTAGTAAAATTGATTTAAAACACTAAACTATTTTACACAATTGAATAAACGAAATACTTGAATACTAAAAACAAAATTAGAAAATTTATAATATATTTAACGCAACATTAAACGTATATACAAACGTATATACAAAATTCTTAAAAAAATATATATATATCATATGTACAAATTATAAAGAGGCGTTGACTAGATGTATGACAAAAATATAAATTTTTGGATTATGAATATAGATATATGTGATATGATAATAAAAAGTATACTAGTAAATCATTTGCAAAATGTCTAAAAGTTTAAAAATTTATTTCCTTTACTTACATTCAATATATAAAAATATCATATAATATAAATATGAAAAGGGAATATCGTTATAGTATAAAAAGAGAGTATTATTTTAGCATTATAAAAATTGTCTATTTTATATATATATATATTATAGCAAATGTGGCAAGATAATTAAATATTTCATATATCTCTCACTTTTTTGAATGTTTGAAATATTAATATACTTTTATCATCAAACTAGATAACGATATCGTTAACTTCGTTAATGTATTAATATCATTAAAGCATTAGGTATCATTATTTTATTTATAGTGATATCTAATGCGTTATACAAGAATCTTAAATTCATGTATCCTGTACAAAATATGGTCTGTATAAAATAATGTCTTAGACATTACAAACATCGGCACAAATATTTCAGAGATATTATTTCGTTAGAACTTAAATTAAATATAAAAAATAATCTCTTAGTTTAATCGGTCCATCTGAGATGTAACTAGGTAACTCTTACAAAATGCAGTCTTTAGAGAACATTATTTGTGTTACAAACTACACTTAAGAAAGAAATGCTCTTAAATATCAAAGCAATTTTGATTGAGCAGTTACAACTGTAACTCAGAAATACGATATGTATGAATTCTTTCATATTTGAAAAAGAATTTATAAAAAAAATATATATAAAATAATATATTAATAATATATTATGAAATTATCATTTAGGAAACTTCCTTTCCGACTTTTCTCTCTTTCTCTCTCTCCCCTTTCACATCCATGTGCGAGAGATTTAGAAATTGAGAATAAAATCTTGAGATTCATTTTACGTAATTGACACCTGAAGCTATGCTTGTAGAGGTGTATTGTTTGATACACGTTGTCTTTTTGAGGGATGAAACATAGTATAGTACGCTATTAATGCTACAATTCCCATGAGAAAGGAGACGAGGCAAATAATAGGGAATGTATTAAAGTACCAAGCAGTTTTAGCTTCAAAAGAGGCAGTAAATTGCCATAACAGATTCGACGCAATATTTTCCAAACAACAAAGCATATAGAAATATAAATGTTTCCAAAACGTCTTATCATCTATGACATTTAGGAATATAAAAATATGAACTACGCCAATAACCATGGCAAACAATACAGACTTAATGCGTTCTTTGAACATTGGCTGCATGTGTGGCGGATGATTGTAAGTTCGACAGAATTCTAATATTCCATGAGAATTGATTAAGATCCATATTGTCATGCTTACCCAATGCGCTACGCAACAGATCATGGTGTATATAGGCCAAATGCTTGCAATCATACCAATTGATAAGATTCTTGCCACTGCAATCGCGATGTATAAATTTTCATATCTTGTAAATATTTTATTTAATTCAACATACCCGTGATGCAAAAGTGCCACAGAAATTGCAGAACAGTTCCAAAGATACCAATATTCAATTTATGCTGTTGCGCTAATCGAACGCTGCGATGATAACTGGCCATCGCCCAACCCATGCTTGCTAGTGAACTAATGATACTTGCTACTTGATGTACAACTAAAATAAAATGAAAGCACATTACAAAATTTACTCGACGCACCTCTTGCACATTTAAATAAAATATTTAGTAATCCATATCCGATAATAACAAAGTCACGTTTTTTTCTTGTCGCAGACAAAAAAATGCATAGACAATAATGTGATAAAGCGATATAACAATATAAAATTATTTTTGAAAAGAATTACTTTGAAAAAATCTTTCCTCTACATCGGATTACCAATCTTTCTGTGACAAGTATTTTTATGACGCTACATTATTTTTCTCCAATTTGTTCATATGTAACATGTATGGCCAGAAATTATATCGAAAATAAGATTACATTCAAAATTGACTTCGTTATGATAATGCTTTAACATTAGTGTTAACTGCAGGATCTGTTGCGGCGCGGCTTCTAGGAAACATTCAAATACTCTCAACAGTGCGACATCCTGATCTTCTTTAAGCATCTTGATGTAATATCGTCTTTCGCCAATACGATCTCCAGATTTCTCGCATTTACGTGCTTTTAAAGCGTATTTTAAGGTTTCCCAATAATGTATAACAGGTGCTAATTGCAAGATGACAGCAATCACAGAGTACAATTTATTTTTAATCAGCAAACGCGTCGTCTTATTGTCATTTAATGCATTTGTATTGGAATCCATCTGTAACAATAAATGCGTATCATTTATACAGATAAACAGATAGATAAAGGATGTATCTGTAAAGAATATAATCTGCTCTACCTCTTTATCTTGACGTTGCATTCTTTTGCTGACGATGACGTTCACCAGAGAAGGCAAGATGATGAGACAAATCGTCCAAACAAAATATGTTGTTCTGCCGCTTATAAAGTATCGAATGGCGATGTTATAATCAAAACACATATCCACGATATGCATAACGATGGAGCAGGCCAAAAGAAAAATATCTAATTTGGAAATGCATGGAAGATTTGCTGGTATATCCACAACATCAGCATCGAAATGGATAACTGGAAACATATTGGCCAAAGGATGACCTCCGTTACTTGTTCTTTCTATAATTTCCATTGTTATTCCTGTCATGAGAAATATTTCATTGTAATGCCTAGAAATAACGATTCAAAGAAATATTATACACAAAACTATTCGTTTGCATTTCTAAATATACAAGGATGCACATTGCATCCGTTCAAAGACGCCGAAGTTGGTAAAGTAACTAAGGCACAATAAGGATACCAATCTAAAAAATCGTAAAATCTAAAGCTTTGTATCGATAATGCCAAAAACTGTATCCGTGTATCCAATTTGAGAGAAAGTTGCTCGTACGAATGTTTTACTTATATTTTATTTCATTGTGCCTATTTTATTATATTTATATTCGAAATATTCGTCCGAATTGCTGTGCCCCTTTCTTCACGGGTCTCTAGTTATTTTTTTCAGATTAGGTATGTGGATACCTAATATCGCGAAGAAGGGATTTTAGACTTATTTGCATTCACTTATGGCAGATGCGTTTCGCGATCTAGAAATATCACGAGAAAATAACGCGGTTGTTGCATCGTCGCGGTGCCAAACATGTGATGTTTGTATGTTTGGTTATGAAACGAAGCTAGTTACAAATATTCTCAGAATCTAAAAGGCCGAGCTAAAACATGTTAGAATTTGTCACTCGACGACGAGATCATTGAGAAAATATTGTAATGTATTTGTGATACATTTCGAGGTTATCCACGTGGTTAGTTTGCACGTGGGTTTCGTGCGAAGAGCACGATTGTGATTCAGTTTTGTATCGAAATAAGTGAGATAAGTGAGAAACGATTGAAAATGTCTAAAAAGAGGAAACTCTCGTTAGAAGATGACACTGACGACGATGTCAGAGTCAAATGTTGTTTTAAATCACTGGATACTGGTGACATCCTGACTAATAAGACATTCGAGTTATCACTTAAGACTTCGGTCAATAGTCTGGAGAGTTTGTGCAACAATCTGTTGAATAAAGATGAGGCGGTACCTTTAGCGTTTTATATTAATGATGTAAAAATCATAGATACATTGAAAGAGTATGTAAAATCTGACTTCGTGATTGACAAGGACATTCTGGAAATTGTCTACCAGCAGCAAGCTGTATTCAAAGTCAGAGCTGTCACGAGATGCACAGGCTCCTTGGAAGGTTGTTAGCAATGTTACATGGCTGCATTAGCCCTTTGTATGAATTTTCATAAACGTTTTCTTTCACAGGACACAAGGAATCCGTTTTAACAGTTTTATTTTCACCGGACGGAAAACATTTAGCCAGTGGCTCGGGTGACACGACCGTAAGATTTTGGGATGTCTATACCCAAACGCCGCATTTTACGTGCGAAGGGCATAAAGACTGGATCTTGTGCCTCTCATGGTCACCCTGTGGTTCTAAGCTTGCCTCTGCAGCTAAAAATGGTTCCATTTGTCTGTGGGATCCCCTTACTGGCAAACAAATAGGTAGGGTTTTAAAAATTGTATTTCACAATTTTAAGCCTTTTTTGTGAAACTAATTTGTTTCATTCGTCGTCAGGAAAAACTATGACAGGACACAAGAAATGGGTAACGACGCTTAGCTGGGAGCCCTATCATAAGAATCCAGAGTGTCAGTTTCTGGCAAGCGCGTCTAAGGATGGCGATGTACGAATCTGGGATACAAAGAGGGCACAAACCTCACGTATTTTATCCAGTCATTCAAAAAGCGTGACTTGTGTCAAATGGGGTGGTAATGGCCTTATCTATTCCTGTTCTCAAGACAGGACCATCAAAGTGTGGAGAGCGGAGGATGTATGTATCTTGGATAAGAATAAGAATTGCTTGCAAAAATTCTCTGCTTTCAACAAAGTAATTTCCAGGGTGTGTTATGCAGGACCTTGGAAGGTCATGCTCATTGGGTTAACTCTTTGGCATTAAACGTGGATTATGTGCTGCGAACTGGTCCATTCAATCCGATCACGAATAAAAAACTGGACTCGTTACAGCATGTGATCGAGCGATACGAAATGTTGGGTGAAGAGAAACTCGTATCCGCATCTGACGATTTCACTTTGTTCTTGTGGAGACCGGAAAAAGAGAAGAAACCTATTGGTAAATCACATGTTCATGATTTTAAAATACAGCTAGATCAGTTGATCGATATCGTGTAACAGATACATAGCGAAATTAATTTTTAGCAAGGATGACTGGTCATCAACAACTTGTCAACGACGTTAAGTTTTCACCCAATGGTCATATAATTGCGTCCGCTTCTTTTGACAAGTCCATCAAATTGTGGAATTCTAATAATGGGATTTTTATGGGCACATTAAGAGGTCATGTTAAAGGGGTTTATTTATTAGCATGGAGCGCTGATTCTCGACTGTTGGTCAGTTGCAGCGGGGACTCTACTGTTAAAGGTAGATATATGATATCGAGCATACCAAAGAGACTTATTACAAAACAATAAAATACTAGAATTAAAATATTTTCTATAATCATATATTTCCTACAGTTTGGGAAGTAAATACCAAAAAACTGCTACGTGATTTACCCGGTCACGCGGATGAGGTTTACGCGATCGATTGGTCGCCTGACAGTTTACGAGTCGCATCAGGCGGAAAGGACAAGATATTGCGGATATGGCAAAATTGAATTCCAGGAAGTAAAAGTATAAGAATTAACTTTTGCGAAAACATTGATATACGTTTTCATGTTTGTATTATAACATATAGTGTTACCTGATTAGATATTCGAATTGAACAACGAAATGGAACTTAAGAGATAATGTATAAAAATTATAACATTAAATGTGTAAATATCAATTTCTACTAAAGTGTTGATATTGTACGTTATCCAATTATATTTCGATATATTTCGATGTTTATGTTTTGAGTTACTTTCCTGATCATTCCGCTGATTAATCTTGATAAATGCGCGCCAAGACCTGTTCTGGATGGGTAAATTTCAAATGCTTGAATCTTAGAAAATTTCGTTTCTCGATATTGGTGGTTCTGAATAATATTTGCATGTCAGCCACTCTTAGATTTCCTTCTGGTGATGAAACTCCGGTGACCCGAAAATCACTAGTCAAACGCGTTCTACGATGAAGTCGTTCGCGGTACCCTTGAACTAGAATTTTTACTATATCTCGATAACCCTTTACTATAGACTACATATAGACATGACTCGCGTATGATGTACGTGCGCTGTCGGTGCACATGTGTGCGCACATGCACCATCGTCTGTGCAGCTGCGCTTTTTAGGCATCGAACGGCTCTCGCGTAATTGGGACGTTAGAGCCGATTAGATTGTTCATTCCACAAACGAACTCGCGAGAGGCGGCTCGCTTATGCATCATTCAGCTCTCGTTTCGTGCGCACAGGTATACGCGCGCGCAACTTATACACACACACATGCATGTCGACAGAGCTCGCGAGTACGCGCGTATGTCTCCCGAACTGGTCGCGGGATCGCGGAAGGCCCGTGTCCGCGATTGATTGAACGTCGCCGCGCGCAACGTCCCGGGCTCGTATTACAGATTCGGCGTTTCGCCTCGCCTCGTCTCGCAGGGGAAGCGGAGCGGTGGGAGGAGAGCGGGCAGGATCGCGAATCTCTAGCGAGCAGAAGCGCGAGGAAGCAGTGCGACGCGCGCCACACTTGCTGTGTCACCGCTGCGGAATGACGCGGATTGGCCGCGCCGACCGCACGGTGCTCGCTTCGTAACTATGCGAGGACGACCGAGCGCGTCTCGAGAATCGGGAAGCGAGCGCTGTTTCGGCAGACGGACAGTACCGAGAGCCGCGAGGACCTCTCGAGTTCCGGGATCTTGCGGTGACCGCCAGTAGAACGTGTGGCACGTATCATGAACGTGAGTACACGGTTCGCGCAGCGGCGTGCTTTGGCCACTTGCCTGAGACCGAGTCACTCGTCGTCTGACACGCTTCGGTGCTTGCACCCGGCAATGCAGGGGGATGCCTGCACGCCTGATACAGCGGCTGCTATTGTTCGCTCTGATTGTCTCCTCGCGAGTAACCTCGCCGCACGTGACTCGTGGCCCTTTGCGGCCCTTTGTAGCCCTTGGTAGTCCTTGGTAGCTCTTCGTAGCTCTTTGCGATTATTCCCGATGATCGTTCGAGCCTTTCTCAGCAGTAGAACTCGACTGGTCCAGCTGGAGGAGCGATCAGCGGGATCAGTTGCGCCGCGGCGACCATCGCTCACGGTTCTGTTCTCTTTTCTCATCAGTGTGGACTATTTTCAGTAGTTTACTATTTTCAGAGTATTCCCATTCTACATTATTCTGGCACACAGTGGATGGCAATGCGATTATGTAACTCGTGTTGCATTTTACTGACCTAGAATTCTGGTGGAAGATCTTGCTTTTGATGACGTCCCTGGAATGTAATTAATGTTGCTCTTATTGTGGTCTATTTTTGGTTTCAAGTATTTGGACAGTGTCATTCAGAGTTATTCGGGCTGAAGATAATTTAAGCGTAACGGAGAGGCACGCTTCCAAAGATTCTCTGCTTGCTAATAATCGGTTATATCTGTGTTGTTTACTTTATGGAGTAATAATATTGTTATGTATGTTTACGAGGATGTTGCTTAGGAGACGTATGTATTTAAACTCTGTGTGCTGGTTTTCGTTAACTTTGATTCTTACTAATTGTTGTATTAATTATTTGCTAACTTTGGATCATGGATGTACAGTGGCTCTTTCATTATTCTTCAATATAACGATCCTAATGTGCATTTTAAGCTCTATGCTTCATATATGTTTGCATATATTTATGTATATCGTAACGATCCCTTGTAAAATCCTTTATAGGCATTATGAGATCTTACGTAATGTGTCCTTCTTTTGTTAAAGATTCATTGCAAGTTTTGCAAATCTATTTCGTAAATCCGCCGAATCGACATACATTAAATAACTGCTTACTAGAAAATTGCTGGCCATATTAATATTTTATTAACTCACTGATTTATCGTGTAACATGTCTAATGATTCTTGATACAGGTAGTCAGCATAGCAGAGAGGTGTCGAGAAGGTGGTTGACACGCCTTCGTATATTTGAGATGATCGAGAGTGTATCACGCAGAGCGTTGAGTGGCTCCAGTGGGAGCTACCACGTTCGTGGTGCTGAACTAGCAAGAAACCGTAGATTAAAGTCTTTATCAGCTATCGTTACTTTTTTAGATGATACACAGCACACCTTTCAATTAGATGTAAGTCCGTGATCCCGATACATTTGATACTTACTATGCGAGTAATAAAAATGTACATGAAAAAAAAAAAAATATATATATATATCTACAGAAACGAGCGAAGGGGCAAGTCCTATTGGATTTGGTGTTTCAACATCTAGAACTTATTGAAAAGGACTATTTTGGTTTGCAATACGTGGAAAATGGCGTCAATGCAACTATTCCTATGTCCGATGTAATGGTAATATATAAAGAATGTAATATATAAAGACATAATTGAGCTTTCTCATTATGTGTAAAATTTCGATGCAAGCATATGTATAAATATATATAAATTTTTTGAATATTTAACATGAAAAAATAATAATCAAAAGAGATGACCCCTAATTTTTTTAAAATTTTCAGAGATGGCTGGATCCCTCTAAGCCTATAAAGAAGCAGATAAGAAGTAAGGGTAAAGATCGTATTTTCTTATTCAAATAATACAAATTTTCTAAAGACCTTTCTTCCAAATGATTGTCCTTTGATACATATATCTATCAGATATGTAACTAATATTAGTTAGTTAATAATTAGAAAAGTATAATTTACACTTTTTTGTTCTAGGTGGACATTTCTTTTTCAGAGTAAAATTTTATGTATCTGATCCCAGCAAATTACAAGAGGAGTATACTAGATATCAATTTTATTTGCAAATACGAAGAGATATTCTGCAAGGAAAACTTCAACTTCCTTCTAGTACAGCTTGTTTAATCGCAAGTTACACGGTACAATGTAAGTGTAATAAGAAATAATACAGTGATTATTCTCAAAATATAATATAAAAGAAATACCAAGTTAATATGTATGTATTAACTTGATATTTAACATCTATATAGCGGAATTGGGAGATTATCATCCAGAGGAACATGGACCGGGTTATCTCTCACAACTGCAATTGATACCTGGACAAACAGAAGAAATGGAGAAGAAAATATCAGAGTTACATAAGCTGCACAAGTCTGTATATTTTATGATTCAAGCATAATCTAATAATAATGTCCTTCGAAATATCGCTCATTTTAATATTCATCATAAAATATATATGTATATTTCTTTTATCTCTAGGGGACAGTTGCCAGCTGATGCGGAATTCAATTTTTTAGATCACGCAAAACGTTTAGATATGTATGGAGTGGAATTACATAGAGCAAGGGTACATAAAATATATCCAATTGAGAAGTATATTTTTGTATAGCAGTCAGCATAAAATATTTTGTTCATCTTTCAGGACTCGACAAATAAAGAGATACAATTAGGTGTTACCTCGATCGGTCTGGTTATATTTCAGAATGGCATCAAGATCAATGTATTTTCATGGTCAAAAATAGTTAAAATTTCTTTTAAAAGGAAACAATTTTTTATACAACTTCGACGAGAGCAAGTGAGTTTAATTATATGCTTAACATATACGCTTAACGTATACAATCGTTCTTCTTTGTAGAATACATAAATTGATATATGTATATATATGTGTGTGTATGTATATATTACAGTCTGAAAACTACGATACGTTACTGGGTTTTAATATGCAGACCTATCGCAGTTCGAAAAATTTGTGGAAAGCCTGCGTCGAGCATCATACCTTCTTCAGGCTACACAGTCCGAAAATGCGACCAAAACGGTTTCCCCTTACTTTAAGCAGTAGATTTACGTATTCAGGACGAACAGAATTCCAAACGGTTGAAGATGGGAAACATAGGGCGCGCGTGGAAAGGACATTTATACGGTAATCGTAACGATCGGGAGCCAAATCATTATTCGATATTAAGTGTCATTAGAATTGTATTCGTAACAAAGTTCTCTGTGTTTAGATCACCCAGCAAGAAAATAGCTCATACTATCGCAACGGCGCCTGTTACCGAGGATAAAGCAAAGATGATATCTTCTGGAAGGCCTTCACGATCATACGACAATAAGGTACAATCTCTCGGTGCTCGTGAACCACGTCAGGCATGGGGTGAAGGAAATCAAAGCGATGAGTTAGTAACACAATGATCATATTTTAAACCATGTATCATAATTTATATAATATGAAATTTATTAAAGCAATTAGCAAAGCGCAAGTTAGCGAACAATATAGACATTTAATAGACATTTTCGTTTAGCGTTTTTAGTTTTATTTATTTCCTCTTATAGTGAAGGTGGTTTTTTATCTTTGAGGGAAGAAATAACAGGAAGCTACACGCAAGGTGGAGCGTTCTCTCCAGCGTTAGGATCTCGAATATTCAGTTACGCCGATGATGATACAGCCGGTGAAAGAAATATTTATGACCTGCCGGATTACAGCGAACCAACTAGTTCGCCAGCGCCGCAAGTACGCAACATCTGCCAAGTACAGTAATAATAATTCAGATAAAATCAAGAATGTATGCACAAATGTATTTCTCATTGCTTTAGATATTGGAGGATGGTCTAGTAACGATATCTTTGACACCAGATGAACAAGGCCGTTTTGGTTTTAACGTAAAAGGCGGATTAGATTTGGATATGCCGATCTTGGTATCACGAGTAGCTCCGAATACACCCGCTGACCGTTGTTATCCAAAATTGAACGAGGGAGATCAAGTGAGATTATTTATTTGATCTGAATAACTTGCCAACTATTTCGAGCAATCTTGCAATATCAACTTGAACGTTTGTCGCTTATAAAATATGTTATTTGTTCAGGTTGTTTACATCAACGGAATCGATGTCAGTGGCTTGTTGCATGAGCGCGTAGTAAACTTAATACGGCAGTCACGCGATCGCGGGTCCGGTGAGCTCACGCTAACCGTCAGACCTAACGCGCTGTACAATGCATTGGCTGGTACTGACGAGACATCAGAGGAAGAGCCTCCTTATAGGTAACGCAATTTTCATCGATTACTTCCACACGTATGTTGTGCATTCCGATCTAATCTAGATCCACTAAATCAAAAGGTATGTACCTGATGCACCTCATGCAGCCATCGGATCTGACGCGTTGGCGCAATCCATGCTATTGCTCGCGGATGGTCTAGCGAGCGGTGCCTTGATTGCGCAATATGAACAATTATACAGAAAGAATCCGGAACTTACGTCACTCGAATCGAAGAAACCAGAGAATCAATCGAAAAACCGCTATCGAGATATATCACCGTGTAAGTTAGCATCTCTTGTATAATAAAGAGACTTGAGCTTATCGAGTTGTCAAATTAGTTACAAAAATCTGTAGCGAAAAGTAATCGAATGGTTGAATTGAAAGCTACATCATTTATATGATAAAAGTACACGTGTTATTTTTTCACAGATGATGTTACTCGAGTAATCCTGATGGGATCTGCAAATGGAGATTACATTAATGCCAATTATGTGAACATGGAGATACCAGGATCGGGAATTATTAATAGATACATCGCCACGCAAGGCCCGCTGTCTTCCACTGTCGCCGACTTTTGGCAAATGGTTCTAGAAGCTGGTAGCACACTCGTCGTCATGTTGACGACCCTAGTTGAACGCGGTCGTGCAAAGTGTCACCAATATTGGCCGGCGTATAACGAAACTCTCACGTTAAGAAATCTCACCCTTACGTCGACCGCAGAGAATGTCGAGGATACATTTATTTTTAGAGAATTTATACTCCGCGATGTTAATGTGAGTTACTAATGTTTCGTAATGTTTCGCCTTTTATATTTGTACGCGTATTAGTCAGCATGTTTATATTTTTTTACAGACTGGAGAAGAAAGAGATATAACACATATGCAGTATTGCAGCTGGCCTGACCATGGAGTGCCCAGTGATTGGCGACAATTTACCACGTTTACAGAGCGCGTGAGAGCAGCTCGTACTGGAATAGTCGAACCTGCGGTTGTGCATTGTTCTGCTGGGATAGGACGCACCGGTGTACTAGTTCTAATGGAAACCGCATTGTGTCTAATCGAAGCTAATCAACCGGTGTATCCATTAGATATTGTACGCTCTATGAGAGATCAGAGAGCAATGATGATACAGAATGCTGTGAGTAAATCGTGTCTCTTGCGCCGTTACAGATTAGTATTTGCTCAATCTGTTTAAATGTTACATCTTTCAGAGTCAATATAGATTCGTGTGTGAAGCAGTCCATAAGGCTTACAGCGAAGAAATAGCTAAGCCACTCCCCGAGTTCAGCAGGTGAAAATGAAAATTCAAGAGGTGGGCAGCATTGTAATTATACCATTTCTTCTTTTACATTTTGCATTAAATGATGAATCACATGCCACTAGAAAGTAGTTTTATACTTTGACAATAACATATATATATAATATATATATATATATATATATATATATATATATATATATATTTAATCTAGCATATCTCATAAATATAGAAACACGTTTATTGTGTACATATTATCTCATAAATAACGTAATTGACGTCCAGTTTTCACCATTTTATTAAAAATGTCTATTTCTCTAATTTTATTTTATTATATACAGAAGATTAGAGTATTTTAATAATCTATTCCATTTCTTCATGCGAAATATTTATTGATATTTCAGGCAAAATGTGATCTTATTTGTCGTATGTGTTAATTTTTTATAATAATTTAAAATATATTTCTACGATATATATCTAAGAGATGCGAAAAGGCAATGTACTATCATATAGTACTAAATTTATAAAGAAAATAGTTAGATTTAATTGTGTAGCAAAGATTTTAGATGCAAGATGTAACACTTGTGCAAATTAACTGTTTTAAATAATGAATTCAGCTTCATTTAAATTAAATGACGATTTAATATTTCACATAGTAAATAGAAAAAAATTGCTAATTAATGCAACAAAAACTGCCATTATATTATACGATACAGATATTTTAGTATATAGATATTTTTAGATTAACACGTTTAGGTAATTTAAGATTAAATTCTTTTAGGATACGACGCGACGTCGTCGAATGTAAAATTTCTTAATTTTCAAATATTAGATATGTTGTAAAAGAGAGGTAGAAAAAGAATCAACAAAAGAATTATATTAATGTATAAATTAATATATTTACATCACACAAATTTGAAGTACAATTATGAGAAATGATAAATTAAAAAAAAAATAATAACGAGTAAGAGATTTAGATATGATAATAGAGATAAAACGAATTACGCGATATAAATAGAAAACGAATTGAATGAGTTGAATGTACTACGTGTCTAGCTTAGTGACATTACGTAAATTATTTATGGTAAGACACTTGGGTGAATTTGGAGATGATTTCCCTCTGCATCGAGAGTTTCGTAACTGAAATTATAAAGATGATGAAAATAGATGCGACATATATTCTTGCATTAAACTTTGATTTATAATCGATCAACTCCAAATTTGTCAAAGAAATTACCGTCAACAGTTGACGCAGCCAAAATTATACGACAGAAATTTTATTTAGTCCAGATAGAAGAGCAATCTTATTTTTTAAAACGCAGCGAAATACAATCTTCAATATTGGCAGCTTTTAGATAAACTTTTTATACAAACAGCTATCTTATATATATTTATATATATATATATATATATAAGATAATTATTTGTAAAATTATATATATATATATATATATATATATATATATATATATATATATATATATGTATGTATAAAAGTATGGTTGTGTATCTCCGGCATGAATCAAAAAATTATGTGAAAAAGCGTGAAAGTTATTTGAATTTTATTTTATATGATGTAAAGCAGCTAATCGATTCAAATAAATTTTATACTGAAAGAAAAAGCATTGCGTGCGTGTGCGTGTGCGTGTGTGTGTGTGCGCGCGCGCGCGCGCGTGCATGTGTGATAATCCAAAATCGACTAACACGAAGCTACTTTATACGTTTGATAAATAAAACATCGGTTATAGTTCAACGATTTATTTGATTTACTAAACAAGCTGATAATTTATAAATCACGAGAAGACTTGCAAACTAAAAAGAATGATCCCTCTTGATCAGGGATCAGTTGGAGGGATAATACGACACGTTCCCGCCAGTTCCAAATGTACGAATCCAGATCTGTAAACTCTGAAATATCATGAAGTCGTTGATGTAACATGTGACAAAATGCAAGATTCATCATTGCATATTTATAGGAACAAACATGAATGACTCGGATCATGAATGATCGCGAATCAACTGACGAAAATAAAATGCGCTCCATCATTCACTGTCAATACTGGCGAAATCATTGTCCTTGTTCAGCGATCAGTGATGAAGGACAGAATCGGTATTCCCAGTCTCAGCAGCGGGTAACCGAACACATCCATAATTGTGGCTCTCTAATCAACAGTCATTAGGTATGAATGTGCGTAATGTAGATGCGATACATTCGCGAAGCGGCGGATAAAAGTTCAGTGGGGATACCTAACTAAATCAAGCCTATAATTTTTAGCTCGATCGTTCGATGCAATTGCCCAAAAAGTCAAGAAAAATCAAAGGGTCCATCAAGCGTGACGGGGGAAATATGTTCGATGAACATCGCGTCTAGTTATTTTAGTTACTTTCTACCTGCAGCGCAGGTTAGTTCAGCAATGACGTAATCTATGAACGCGTCTCGGATCTCTCTGGTGGCGCCCCCAAGAGGGACAGCTCGCAATCACTATCAGTCATTTTTTGCGATCTATGATGCCAACAAACGCCGAGGGATTGTCATGTCTGCGTTTTGGCTGCTTTTCAGACTCGGACACCGCCGAGCGATCCGTCTGTTGAAACAAGGCGGGGAAAATGTGTGAAACGATGCGGCGCGCATGCAAATGGCCCAATACCCTAGACGAACATTAGGAATCGCTGTAAGTCCTGTAACGTTGTAAGATTAACGATCGGAGCCGACTGACAGTTTCGCTGTACCGGCTCTATTCCCCCCATTCAAAATTGTATCCTGCGATGGAACTTCGTCAACGCCAGGACGATACGCGAGCAAGTCCGCATCTTGAATCTCGTCACGTCAGTTGTCGGTGTTCCTTATCGGCGAGCGAGTCGGAGGTGTTGACTTAACTGATCTTCCTTCTTCGTTTCCTGTTGTTTCAGAAGTCTTACTCTTGTTGTCAGATTTCAGAGGGGATTGCTTGCCCGCGGGCATCCGTTGCGAGCTTGAAACAGCTCTGAATGAGTCGCATAATGAAACTGTTCATTGCAATGGATTGCAGAGGGTAACAACGGAACGGGCGAAGGGGAGGAACATCGGACAGGGGACGCATGATAGAAATAAGAATGAACAAAGAAATGCCGCTGAGCGTGGAATGGATACCGCAGAACGCGTATATGCACAATCCCTTGGATCATTTGCTGCCGGGGGACCAAAACCAGAACAATTTTGTATTCATAAAGCAGGAAACAGACCTCTTCGATGGTACATTGAATTCTCAGCTCGTTATGCCAAGAGCTGTCATGTGTCTGCAAGTGCCGTCTAAGGAAAAAGACAAGGAGATCAAGCAACAGAACAGTCTCTCGGATATGCTGATGACAGTAAGCTCCGTTATATCCTGTACTTGTATGCCCGTAATTGTTATAATCGTATCTTCGTTATATCTTTGTACATAGCATTTTCCGTGAGATGATGAATTAGGAACCTAGTGAAAATGATCTTGCTAATTGATTCCAGCCATCTCGGATAGATTCTTTGAGTCAGTCTCCTAGAAAATTGACTGACGTCTCCAAGAGATTATACAGCAGAGGTAGCCTCGACGTGATAGAGATGCTAATGGAACCGGTGTCCGACTATAAGTATCTCTTCATTTATGAGGATCAGCTGTCCAAGTTCACTGTGCTAAAAGCTCTTCGTAATAATACAGCCAAGGAGGTTGCAGCGAAGCTATTAGATGTATTGGCGATTATAGGAGCGCCACGGGTGTTACAGAGCAGAAATGGACGTAAATTTGC
The DNA here is from genome assembly GCA_020341155.1 of Eciton burchellii. NCBI lineage: Eukaryota > Metazoa > Arthropoda > Insecta > Hymenoptera > Formicidae > Eciton > Eciton burchellii. Next base: position 1,537,618 of record JAHMML010000029.1, read on the forward strand.
TGAGCAAGTTATACGCGAATTACGTTTGCTGTGGAACGATGTTTTGATATTTCACGGAGATGCCTCTAAGCACGAAATTAGCTGCAAGGATTTCAAGAGCTTACTCGAATCCTGGATGAGAAAGAATCCAACTAAAGGCTGGTACGAGGGTCTGAACTCTCTACAAATTCTTCATAACTCGTCCTATCGTTACCAAAATGGCAAAGTTCCGTATGATGTATTATTCGGGCGAGATATGCGCGAGAGCTTCCAGAGTATGGAAAAGGACACGGCGAGTCTATGGACAGAGGAAGAATGGCTCGAGTATTTAGCAAATAAAAAAGACACGGTTGTAATGGCAAATAACATGCAGGGCACGTCGGATAATACTAAAGTAATAATGCTGTATAATATCGCTTTCGGTATTATCAACAGTGATATCATCGTCAAACATCTGATCAATTATCCCCTTTTACATGTTTCAGTATTTTGAGGAAAACAGATGCACACAAAATACACGTCAAAACGCATCATCTACAGACGACAATGTAAACGGTTTTAGTTTTGTTAATGTACAGAACGAGATTCTCACGAGCAATCTGCGCACAACTGATCCGTCATGTCCGGATAACGCGGATAAAAAGCACGAATCGAGAATCGACGAGGACACTCAATCATTAAAGTGTAAGTACTGTCAGAAACCATACATAAAATTAGGGCACTTGAAGAACCACATGAGAGTTCACAAAGCGGAACATCTACGATGTAAGCTGTGCAATAAAACATTCAGCGTCGCTAGATTGTACGCGAAACATATGAAACAGTCGCACGGACAAAATAAACCGTCCGATAAGGAAGAGAAGTCGTCAATAATCAACAGAAGTACAAGGAGCAATAGCGATTTGATAACGACTGTATCTAACGAGGAGAAGCCTGCCGAGAAGCAAACGACACAACAGGTATCTGACGTCGAGACTGCGAATGAAGATTGCGATGCATCATCAAGTGCGACGGATTCGTGCAATAAGGCCACTAAAAATTCGAGTCAGACTAATAGACGAAAGTTGTCCGCGGAGAGCCACGTTTCGAAGATACAATCCGCCTTGCAATGTATGTATTGCAAGCAGAAATTCAGTTTTCCCAGCGTGCTGGAGAGACACATGCGTTCTCATACGAACGAGCGACCGTACGTGTGCGAAGTGTGCAACAAGAGCTTCAAGCAACTGGGCCATCTCAGTCAGCATTCGCTCACGCATCACGATTATCGCTCGTTCCAGTGTACGGTATGCGCGGTGAAGTTCGATTCGCTGGACTCGCTGAAGCAGCACGCGTCACACTCGCATAGAGGCGACGTAGCGACAACGACAGCAACGATCAAGATTCGCGACGTTTACCGTCTGTTCGAGTGCGACAACTGCAAAAAGGTATTCACGACGAAGAGCGTGCTCGAGCGCCACATATTCACGCACACGCAGGAGCGTCAGTTTGATTGCAAGGTGTGCGGTAAGCGTTTCAAACAGGCCGGCCACGTGAAATCGCACATGCTGGTGCACACTGGCGAGCGTCGCTTTCAATGTACCGTGTGTTCAAAGCGCTTCAGCCTCTCGAATTCGCTGAAGAAGCACATGTACGTGCACAACGGCGAGAAGCCGTATCAGTGCGACGTGTGCGGCGCGCGTTTCCTGGAGAAGCGTAATCTCAACGGCCACCTGCTGACGCACACCAACGAACGTCCCTATTGCTGCAAGATCTGCGGCAAGCGATATACCTTGGCGGATACTCTGCGTCGTCACGTGAGCGCCGCGCACGAGGATGGTCGCACGTATCAATGCGAGATCTGTGCCAAGATGTTTAAACAGCTGGCGCACTTGTCGGTGCACAAGAAGGTGCACAACGACGAGCGACCGTTCCAGTGTCACTTGTGCGAAAAGAATTTCAAGCACAAAAACGTCCTCAAGTCGCATCTGGCGATCCACGCGAACGTGCGACCGTTCGAGTGCGACGTGTGCAAGGCCACGTTCGTTAGGAAGACGAATTTGCAGACGCATATCTCATCCGCGCATATGAACGAACGCCCGTACGTCTGCACCATTTGCGGTAAACGGTTTAAGCAGATCAGCCATCTGAACGGTCATGTGGTCGTGCACAGTAATCTCATGCCTTACAAGTGCGACTACTGCGATCGCAGGTGCAATCGTCTGGATAATCTGAAGAAGCACATGCGCCTGCATACGAAGAACAAGGAGTGAACAAGAGATGTAGAGAAATTTCCACGTCGCACTAGAGAGATCCGAATGAGATAATTGTGTGGACCAGAGGAAAAATCACGATAAAAAGAGATCGTTGGAAATTCATCGAGATGAGATTATCGCATCAAGACTTCTCTTACACGGAACTCAATCCATGATAAGGTCCTAGATAAGCGCTCGTTGCATACTGATTATTAATATGAGATTTGACCAATAATTATTTATAAGTCTCGGCAATTATTGGCTGCATTTACATTTTTGACAGAAGATTGACATGCGATAGAGTCTGTTGTTGTTTATTAGATGATTCAAGCAGTAAGAAACTTCGAAATTGCGCCTTGAGCATTCTACATGGTATTTTTTCTCATCTGACGCTGCTACTTCCAAGTTGCTTCGTAGATATTGCTAAAAGATCCTGCTTGTACATAACTTGCGTTTTAATATGATTAATAATTATTAATTACGTTTAATAATCATTGTAACAGTGCAGTTTTCTATACGCGCATTTTATATTATAGCATAACGTGTCTCAGAAGCGTCCTTTTTACATGTATTGTATATATCAGGCGAGAGAGATGTACGTGTGTGCGTGTGCATGCGAAATTTTATAATATATTCAAGTATTATGCGTAAAGCCGTGTGATACTTTCGTACTGAATTTTAATACTAACTGATATCACGGCAATATTGAAAATATCTATTCTACCTTCACTGTCTGTTCGCTTGGCGATACCTGCTGCGATTTTATATTTATGTACACTATAAAATATATTGAAGCGAGAAACGCGATGCGGAGATACACAATACTCCATGCAAAAGAATCAAGAAAACTGTCTTTCATGTGTTGTATTTAAGAGTACTATAGTTATGTTTATAGTAATTATCCAATAGCGAATTGGACAATATTGGACAATACAATAAGTTATTTCCTAAGAATAAGTCGTAAGAGAATCTATCTTGCTATTTTATCGTTTCATCAAAGACGCATTTAACTGCTGACGTATATGTGCAAAGATTTTAGATTAGAGAACTGTATTTTTTATCACGCGACATATAATTATTTATTATCCAATAAATTACTTCAATAATCGAACTTGCTAATGAATTTCTATTGTCGTGACATTTTATGACACGTACAGAAACATGTAATTCGAAAGATTCGAGTTCAAAAACAAAATTAAAAAATATCGCAGCCCTGCTCGTTCCCCGTTCTCTTTATTGTATTCTTAGCGGGAATCCGAACGGATTTCACGTTCGTTCCTCGAGTTCAACAGGATCTAAGCAGATTCATCGCGCAGTAAAAATTCAAGCGAACATGTGATTCGCATCTTGAATATGTTTGAATATCAAATCATGAATCGTGAGATTGAATAAAGGCTGTATGCAATGAATATGCATTATCTCTCTTATCTTTCTATCATCTCTTGATAAAATAAAAAAAAAGAAGAATAAATTTATCACCGTCCGAATCATAAGTTTGACGCTCACGAGACCGTGGATACGCAACTAGCATGCGCATGCGCTATTCTCAGCGCACGATCGTGCAGTCGTGCAGTACATAACCTCTTTTGACATTTATCTCGTTGACGTCTCGCTCACCCAATATGCAATACAGAAAAGGGTTAGGATACGGGACGTGCCTCACTATATTGATCGTGCTAGCTGCGATTTATTATCGCAACACCGAGAACATCCTGCAGAAACGCTTGCTGACCCTGCTGCACGGTCTCGAGAAGCTCGAAAACACATACGTCATCACCAGGCGGCCGAAAGTCGCTATAGGTTATGGCGTATGCACCGACGTGTTCATCGATGCGAAACACCTACTGAAGTACAGGGACGAAATCGGCCGACCGGAGCACTTTGACGAGATCAACACCGAGCTCGAGTTGCTGAAGAGCTTCGCCTATTACTTCCGCCATGGAGCCGCGGCCGAGTAAGCCGAATTCTGATATTTCACTGGACGCTGGAGTCTGCAGCTAAAGGATGCACGTTAATCGATACTGATATCGATCGATATTGATTATTCAGGATATTAATCGTAAAATCGTAAATCGTGTGTTTATTCTCTTCGACTGCAGATTCGAATGCTCAGCTTCTATGATAGCTTAGCAGTACCATAGCACGTTTTACATGATACTGCACGCTATAGTAACAATTGACACCAATGGGTCAGCGCTTAACATCACCGGAACTCTCATTTGCAGACGCTACATGGGAAACAGAACTCTGTTCGACGAGTTGGTGTCCAAAGCGCGTTCGTTCTCCTCATCTTACTCGACGATTGGGGGAAATGCAGCAGTCATGGCAATGCGATTCGCACAAGAGGGTTGCGACGTGACCTTTGCGGCCAAGCTGACCAAGTCTCTGTACCAAATGATCCCGCAGGTGATAAAGGTCGTAGGCGGTGAGGTGAAGCGCGACGATATCCATTTGATTATGGAGTACAAACACGGCGAAGTATGGGGTCCCTATTCCAGCACGAGAGCAAACAGGTATACACGAGATATCTTTGTACGCAAAGATGTTCTCTACATGTTTGAATAATATTTGCTGACGCGATTTGCATCAGTCAAGCGAGCGTCCGTAATTGAACACAACGGAGCATGTCCTTACGGTTTTATTTATATTTTTATAGATATATAGTTCATAACGACGTGAATAATCCAATGATCAGCTCTTTCCATGCCTTTGACAAGGTTCTGGGGACCTACGATCCTGATCTGCTTGTAATCAGCGGCCTCCAGATGATGGATAATTATCCCTTCCGGGAAGGTGATTCTCCTAAATGTATTTCTGATTTCGCTGAACTAAATTACAAAATCTTGAATTAAAATTGCGTGCTCGTACAGACAAGCGCAAGAATCTGCTGATGAATGTGAGAAAGCAGATGGTGGAACGATCGAGCTCCACCAGGATTCACTTCGAGATGGCCTCGTTTGCCGAGGACAAGCTGCTGTTCGAGCTGTGCGATCTCGTGGTTCCTTTCGCCGATAGTCTGGGAATGAATGAACAGGAGATAGCAAATTTGTACAATACCATGTACTACGGTAACATCTCGCTGGTGGCCAATTCGACTCCACGAGTCGCGACAGTGCTGGATCAGATGAGGACATTGTTCAAGCTCATACGCTCGAGGAGTAAGTCCATCGCAGACTCCAGAGAGCTCACGAGGATCCATGTGCATACGTTGGCGTACCAAGCCATATTCACTGTCAAGAATTCCGTATGGAAGAACACGATGGCTGCCGCGGCCAAAGCGTCGCTGACTGCACACAGACACGTGTGTGCCTCGAGTATCGTGAGTTGATTGTTGAAGTTGTTCGGATATATGAATGTGAAAAACGAGATGTATGCGTGATCTGTAAAGATGCATTGTAATCTCTAACGAGACGATGGAAGGGAGACTTAGTCGCAAAACTCGTTGCCATGTTTACACCTTCATTCGAAACATTAAGAATCATGAGATACGAAGCTACAATATTTCATTACTTGTATATTAAGCTACGTTATTCTATTTTATACAGATCGATGTGAAGAAAGCGACCTTGATCATGGATGATAGTTTCTCGACGTCTATTGTCGACGGCACACGGATAGCTTTGAACATTGATAAGCCGGTCTCCTGTTGGGACGAGATACTGAAAACGGAGCAGGAGAACGTATCTATCCAGGTGTGCATCGCGCCCGTATTGGTTTGCACGCAAGCTAGTCAGACGGCGGGTGGTGGAGACAATATTTCCAGCGCAGGCCTAGTACTTCAGATCTGAAGTACGGATTCGTCGACACAACGGAATCATCTCACTCTGCAGCGCGTTTGTTATTGCGAGTCATGTTTTTCCTTCTCATCGTGTACACGTGGCAGACAGACAGATGGCAAACAATTTTGAAGTAGATATTCGTTTACACTTTCAGCACGCGAAGATCATGCAAAGGATAGACGTTCATTCCACATTAGATGCTCCACATTCCATTAAATTGAATAAGAATTATATATACGAGGAATATGCATTGTTAAGCATTGTGAAGCGTTGTTCTTAATTTTTATACACTCGTATGTGCGTTTTATGAAATCAGGACTCTCCGCCTATGACAACTATCAATAATGTTCCGGTACTAATGTGTCGTCGTTTGCGACTGTTGTTTTGCATTTGTAGATCACTTTTAATCGAGGAAAGTCTATTCCGGTATCGTGTCGAGAATATGATACTGTTCAATATTGTATATGCTCGTTATTTTATGATAGATTAGATCTTTTCGCAATATTATAATTAAGGTGCCCTCGAAAATTAAAAATTTTCCGAATATTAAAAAATATTAAGTAAAAAATTAATATATATTTGATAATAATTATTATAATTATTATAACATATGATTCGAACTATTTTAGATTAGAACTATGGACGTGCCATGTGACCTATATTTCAATAGCGATAGTTCTAACAGTTTTACAATAATGAAAATTTCTAGATACGACACGTTGATTGTGAAAAACAGGCAATATGTGATATTATCTTAAGGAACTGAGCATTTCTTCAGAACGTAAGACTGAAGAAAGACTAAAGAATAACGAGACAGTGATTCTTTATAAATACAAACGTTTAATTTCGGAGAATGTATCTTCGCAATGTACGGATTTACATTCCAACATTTAAATCTCTAATGACACTGATACAAAAATTCCGATTGAACATGAAACAATATTTTTTTTACATTCTCTTTTTTAAGTTGTATTTTGCATATATATATGGTGCAAGCTTGAGAGTGTGTTGTGGATTTGCAATATCAAAAAAATATATAGTACGTTGATATACACGACGTGACAATGTTTTTTATTGATATATTTCATCTTCTGACATATTCATCTCTTGACACGTATAATTGTATTATGTGCAAATCGATGATTAATCCATATTTGCAATTTTTATTATCTTTGTAAGTGTGTAATTTCAATATGATTATTGTGTATATATATATGTGTATGTGTATTGTGTGTGTCGTATGTATGTGTGTGTATATATTTATTGATATACAGATAAAACTTATAAATCGGCAAATTGCTACCAGTAATGCCGATAATATTAATTGTGAGAAGCAAAGAGAAGCAAAGAGAGATAAAGAGAATAAAAAAAATTATGAGAATAGGCGAACAACTGCAATTAATAATACTAGCATGAAACGAAGAATCACGATCACAATATTAACGAAAATAACAAATATATTCTAACAGACAATTCATAAGTTTTACTGTATATCATTAGTTTTTATATAACATACGCATTATACCCGCAATACTTCAGAATCTTCTTAATTACTCTTTTCCCGTTTTCTTTGTTACACGTCCGCTTTAGAATGCGTGACTGATAATCGCTGCTGAAATGTCCGATGTAACGAAATCAATTATTTTTACAACGTAAAAATCCTTTATCATTAGCTAAAATTAGCTAACGCAAATTATCTTCTCGTAATCGCCGACACGATTTTATAGATCAATCCTAATCCTTACACCTTCCTTACTGTGAGTTATAGAATTGTATCCCCTTCATCTATACCTAGCATGCGAAGATCGTCAGGTCCAGGCTGAGTATCTGCCTCTGCCTCCTGCATAATTTCAGGCGGCGGTTGATCCATATACTCAGGACCGTATCCTACGCAACCTAACATGCTATACATTGAGGAATACATAACATTAGATTCATGATGACTCTGTTGTTGCTTGGTTTCGGTAGTCTCTTCCTTAGGGAATATTATATTGAGAGCTTCCTGTAAATCATCCGGCAAAGGAATGCTCGAATCCGCCGGACGTTTCTCAGATGGTTCGGGTATGTCAGCCACATCGGAGTGCGCTGGTGCTGTTACAGTAGAATCCATCGTCGATGGTAGTGGTGGCGGCGGTGGATTCTGATGACCTTGTACGTAAGTATTTGATATCTGTGGTGGTGGTGGTTGCGTCATGAATGCAGGCACAGCCTGACGAGGTGGAAATCTTGGTGGTGCCTGAACAAATGGTGGCGGATTCGACATAAACGGCGGGGGAGGTCGAGTCGGCGTGAATTGCGAGGTACTTTGTACCGGTGGTGGTCTATTTTGGATCGTTGCTTGCTGTTGACTCGGAGTGAAGGATGGTGGCGGTCTGTTCAGCGGTGGTGGTGGATGTGGAGGTAATGGTAGTTTTGAGACGCTTGATGTTGTCTGTTGTTGTTGTTGTTGTTGTTGTTGTTGCTGCTGCTGCTGCTGCTGTTGCTGCTGTTGCTTCTGTTGTTGTTCCACTATCGGTTGTTCTTCTATGACCGTTTCTTCAGATTGATCGTCTATCTCCATATCGACTACTTGTTGCGATGGTTTACTCTCGTTTAACACGGGCGGCGGAGGTGCCACCAAGATCTTCATCGGTTGATTAGTTTTGCTCGGTGGAGTCGTCACGTTACTGCCATTATTATTCAGGCTCACTGGAGTAGCTAATTTGGTGATGTGCACAACACCTGGCGGATTAATGATCTCGTTGGGTACTTTCGGTGTATCCTCGAACTTGCTCTGCTGATAAGGCAATGGCGTAATGTCTTTCTCCGGCAGCTTTGGCTCTTCCGCTTTCTTTTTAAACAGCGGTAGTCTACCAATAAACGGTAGCTTGCCTTTAGCTGCTACCTGCGGTGTGGACTTTTTGGTCGGAACTGCGCCTTTCTTTGATTTTGAGTCACTGGATTTCTTCTCGAATTTAGATTCGTCGTTCGACGAGTTGTTGTCATTATCGCGTCTGTCCTTGTTGTACTTGTCATAATTCCTCTTGGGACTGTCGCGCCAGCTTCTGTCGCGTCTAGGAGAATCGTTGTTGTCTCTATCCCTATCTCTCTTTCGACGGTCATCGTAATAATCGCGATCTCGATCCCTATCCCTATCTCGATCTCTGTCTCGCCGACTTCTCCTCTCATATCTGCTATACTTACGATCCCGATCATCTTTGTAGCGATCTCTATCGCGATCTCTGTCATCCTCCTTCTCCGATTTATTTTCCGGCGGTTTCACGGTCATGTTCACCTGCTGCTTGGTCCAGAATCCCATGTGCGGTTTTGGCATCTCTTCTGGTTTCGGCAGCTCGATCGGTTTGCTTGTTGTTATCGGCTGCGATTGCTTCTCTTCCTCTTTCTTGATCCAGAATGGCTTGGGCGGCTCTTTCGGACCCCAGGCCTCTAAATCCTCCGATTTCTTTGAATATGTATCTTGTTGCAGATCGTCTTCATCGTCCATTTTCTCCTGGCTTACTTTGCGAGTCTTTACTTCCTCTTCCTGCTTGGCTTTCAGTTTGTCTCTGATCGAATTCAAAAGTTGCCTATCATCCACTTCCGCTGGATTTTGTTCAGGCTGTGGCGATTGATTTATTTGCGACTTGGACCAATTGTGTCCTTTCAGTTTTATGCGCTGGTAATCAATCTCTTCATTCAGAATCGCTTGTGTCGATGCTTTCATTTTATTTCGCATCGCTACACGTATGCTCTTCGTGGTGTCTTGATCGGATTCCGTATCCGAGTTTTCTGACTCGCTAGACGTATCGCTAGCGCTGCTTCGATTTCTGCGTTTCTTCGCTTTCTTCGATTTCTTCTTGTTCTTCTTAGACTTTTTCGATTTCACTGGTGGCTCATCATCCTTCTGTTTCTGTAACTCTAGCTGTATCTGCTTGTGTTTCTCTTCGGAAAATGCCTTTTCTCGATCGGCCATCCAATCCGTTTCCCAGTGCGGGTTTTGTTCCACAAAATGCTAAATAACAAACCGTTAGATTAGATTCACGTCGAATGAATTAAATATGCATAAAATATTCCTGGTGTTCTTTTTTTACTTTCTTCCTAATCAAATCCTCTTTCCAAGCCAAGTTGTTACAACAACAGGCTATTTTTTAAAATAAATCTTTGGAAATTAGAGAAGTTTCATTTTTCTGTAATTTCATTTCCAATTTTGTTTTACACATACGTATTTTGCATAATTTAGTATCGTGATAATTTACTTACAGAAAAATTTTCCGAATGTCGTTTGGATTTCAGGTGCAAGCTGGCGCAATGTAGATCCCCAATCCAAGAATCGCAAAGTTTACAATACCAAGCCGTGGCCGCACTGAAGAATTGTAGCCCTATAATCAAATATTCACGCAATTAGAATCATTTGAGCTTGGAAACGGATAAGCATTGTAAGTTCATAAAGAATGACCTTATATTCTGCCACGACACATTCATGTCACTGAAAACAAAAATAATACATTAAAAGGTGTTCAATAAATGGCCGATTACATTAAACAAATTTCCATGCACAGAATCCCACGATGATCTGCAGAGAACCATAAAGGGGGGGGGGGGGAAAGAAAAATCAGTTTTATTTCTCATAAAATTATTATCTATAATACAAAATAATATTGCATAATATATATACACACACGACGCGCGCGCGCGCACACACACACACACGCGCATACAAACATTAAACTATATAGATACATACGAAGGTACATTGCATTTGCATATGAGTATACTGCAATTGTCATTGATCATGCCGAAGGCAAAATTTTCATGATCGGATATGATAATTATAAAAGTTATAAAAATAAATATTTGCAGTATACTTTACAAAACAGTTGACATAATTTGTTGCATAAATTAATCGATATAATATTAAAAGAATATAATACACATTTTCGATATAATGTCATAATGATAACTTTCTTGGTGTAACTTCACTAAACTTACACATATGTATACATATATATCTCGGTCACAGAATATTCTTAAGTACATTATCTTGCATGCTATTACTTTCCGCTATATAATGCACTCCACAACGAATCTTGATCAATTCAATCCTCGAAGAGTCGAACACCCTAGATTGTATACGAAATACAGGTGTAGGAAATGAAATTAGACATGTGTTTGTTCGTTTGTTTTTTTTTTGTGCGATCACGTTAAGTGATAAAGTTCCCTGAAAGTTGGCTCTGAAAGTGCGTTTTCTTGAATCCATCTAAAATCCAATACATCGCCATGGCGCCATTGCTAGAAAATTTGTTGCTGGTAAAGCCGTAGACACAATCGCGTGAAATTTCTCATGTATCGATTTATATTATCGTGTTAATTCTTTATAACGTTTTGTTAGCGTGACAATTCACTCTAATCTCATAAATTTAGTTCCTGTTCTTGTTCCGAGCGAACTAGTATCGAGTTTAGAGCAGACAAATTTTCAAGCATTCGTGATTGTTGATCTCTTCAATACATACCGAACACCACAATTACCTGTGCACAAGCTACGGAATTATATTCTATTAGTAATTGTCCACCGTAATTGATCTTACCTTTGATAGGTGTTCTTTTCGACGGCAGTTCAGGATAATAGGATACTTCTTTCTCTGTTCCTTCGCTATTTCGCTCATGCCATGGCATATCAACAATCTTGCGTTCCTATCGTGTAGAATAGAATGTTAGTGAAACGAGCATGACATTAGGGCCAAGAAATTCAGTACTCCCGCTTGCTTTTTTTTTTTTTAGATAAATGTTGATATATGGTACATCGAAAATTACATTCTGTACCAAGTACCTGCTTGTTGATCACTACTGTGCAAAATATTTCATCCAGTTATAAATATAGTTTCAACTACAAATATACACAGCTTTAATTAAAAATTGTCTGTTTTTTCAAAGCGATATATACACACACATATATATATATATATACACACACATATATACACATACATGTGAGTATTTTCCTTCTACCTGTTTACAATACTAACGAGCATTGTTCATACGAAAATTTCGAAATTTATTTTTTCTAATAATCAATTGTTTTGCATCCATTTGCGTTAAGATAAATGTGTCAATTCATAAGAGGATTACTTACCAAACAAGCTTCTTTGTGCTCATTGCTATGCAGATGATTTAAATATTCCTTTGCTGTCTTAGGAAAGATATCGCAGACTTTACACCAATGCATTTCAGGATCATAGTGTACGAAATTGTACATAGGTAGTTTATCCTCCGATGATCTTCTTTCCCTAATATCTCTTTCCGTTTTGGATTCCTTATCCGAATCAGAAGCTGATGATCGGTCGGGCGAAGGAGACTTCCCTTTTGGGAAGTCCTCCTTTGGACTTCTAGAACGCTTACTTAATTCCAACTTAAACTTGCTCTTCAAGTCGTCCACAGTGACTTTGTCACCAATAATGCCGGTAAGCATGTCGATAACATTGTGAATGGATTTCATTTTATTTTGTATCTCGATCTGCGGACACATTTATGATATTGAAAGTAAACAACAACAGAGTACAAATGCGTTAACAAAACTGCGTGTTGGTCATTTACCTGCAATTTTTGATTCTCCTTTATGATCCGATTATTCTCCCGACCGCCCTCCTTGCCTATTTCATCACACTGTTGACGTAAGATTTCCAGTTCACGTTGCAACGTGGCAGATTTCTTAACGTACTCTTCTCGTTGCTTAGCCAATGTCGCTTTTTGTTGCTTCACTTCAGCTGCGATTGCTGCTAGGTATTCAATAAGAAAAAAGATATTTTAAGATTGCATAAGAAATTATCAAAGCATTAATGTTAATGCATGTTAATCTAGTTATAAATACGTGAGCAACATTACATACCTTCTTTCTTAACATCTTCGGTTCTTGTTAAAGACGTCACTAAACCAGAAGAACTGCTGTCTATCGGTCTTGACGATTCTTGCTGCGGCGTCAGTGAAGGAGGTGGCGGTGCTTGTTGATTATTATAGGACACTTGGCTTCCTTGCCAATTGGGTGGTGGATAATCCTAACAGAATGAATATATCCAATCAATCTTTAATCGTCCAATAGCATTTTTGTTGACCCTTACCTTTAATAGATGATAATCAAATGAGGACTTTGGTTAATACATGGAACTCTTGAAGATGTAACAATCTGGTCAATATTATGGATTTCCAATATCGATGCCAGTAAAAATAAATAACGCGGACATTATACTTACTGAAGGAATATGCATCACATTTGTAATACAATGAACTATAATTGCAGTAACATAACATCGGAGGAAACGCTACCGAATATAAATCATAATCGGTAGCACGATAATAGAATTATTATCCAAATGTTTTATGAAATAGTTTGCATAGCGTGCATAGTTTTAATGGCCCACTAAGTACGCGCTTTTCTTGAATATAGATATTGAACACATTACTCTCTAAAATTATATCTGATGTTTTCGGTGATTCTGATGTTTTATTTCCACGCTGAAGACAATCAACTCATCTTCATAGCAAGACTATAAGTATGCAGTATATTAATTTCTAATATTTTCTACTACTTACACTTCGATAACCGGTTGGTTGCTGATAACTGTAGTCGTAACCTGAGCCATAGTTATAACTGTAGTTGTTATATCCTTGATTGTATGCCGATATCGGTGGTGGTGGCTGGCTTGTATTTGGCGGTGGGGCCTATAAACGAGGACACGAATGAGACAGAACATACACGATAAAATTGATCGACGCGACAAAATAAGAACAATATTTTTCTCTGAAAGGTCGATCCTTCTTTCAAACTGAAGATGAAGAGATCCAGCGATTCTATGTTATCTCTGTCCTCGCGAATCTAACGCAGATCTGTAAGGCCCTTTGTACCTGGTATTGATTGTGTACTGCTGACACATAACCAGCGGAATTGGTTGGATTTGGCACGGAACCCTGTGATTGGGACGATGGAACTGGTTTCCAATCCTGCGACCTGTTGGAGTCCTTTCTCCTTCTATCTCTGGAGCTCGAACGGGATCTACGATCCCTAGAACGTGATCTACGGTATCTACTTCGTCTCGGGGATGGTGATCGATCGTATTTCCTTCTTCTTCTAGCATGAGAAGAGTCATCCGAATCTGCACTGGGACTTCTAGGTCCCTTACGCCTAGACTCCTGTTCCATTGCAGCTTCAAGATCTGTGCGAAGAAATAATCAATTTGTGATATCTCATAGTATCAATAAAGTTTCGTCCGAAGTGCTCGGGTGCACATGCATCGATGGCATCATTTCATCTTCGTTCGCTTTACTGATGACGACAAGGACAGAACGTTACCAAGCGCATCCGAGGTGAACGCGGTTTTTTGTAGGTTCAATCGCAAAACAAAATAGAGCCATTGATAGTCGCGGATCTACTTTGATTATGATTTCCTGATCGGGGCGCATTTCGCACGTGCGACTCTACTCTCGCGTCGGATCGTTCGATCTCGCTGTCGAGCGATGCCAATTAAACTGATAAATCGAGTCGCGGAGAGGCACGACAATTTCATACGTAGCGTTGCAGCCATTGCGATGATCGCGCAGTTAAGCCGGATCGGCAATCTATTTTAGGTTAATCTCATGACTCACTTAGCTGTTTGCTTTTTGCTTTTTCGTTAAATCGATGCAATTCGTTAAGAGTATCGTGTCAATTTATTAAAAACTGAGAACAACATCAAATTGATACACCACGAGAGAATAGCCGAAGCACTTTGAGGAAACGGAAATTGACCCAGTCTAAGGATATGAATTCTATAGTCGTCTAATGCTTGGTAACACTTTTATAGGTCGGTCTAGTGATATGGCTCATAACAACTAGGGACAATCAGTGTTTACTAAATTTCTTATAGAAATGGCGTTTCATGTCCGTGGCGCGCCGCGTTCTCTTGCGCACTGAATCGCAAGTAAACACCGATGAATCGATCGCGATGTAATGATTTCTTGATTTCCTGATCATAATTGATCGATCAAGCGATATTGTTCTCGAGACGCGTTTATTTGCATCCAAGTGCATCAAGTGCATCCAATACCGCTTTATGCTGCACGCGCATTGTGTATTTTATGCGCATTGATTATTGCATTGATTCGCGTATTATCATTAAATTGTCAGTTGCACTTTGCGTGCAAATGGCGTTAGGGATATAATGATGACCAGATTATGCGATGCTCATCAGCCAATCACAATGCATGCACCGCAAAGGCATCGATTTAAACCGTTCTGCGTGTTATTTCAGTCCAAATCGAAACGCTCGATATTCGATATTCATATAGAGCCAACGTTCACGAAATGAGCGATGAATCATCACGTAACGCGTAAGTCATAAGTAGATCGATCATTTCGCTCGATGTTTGCCATGCATCATCTTCAAACAAGCCGCTCGCTCGCGTTTCGCGCGCCTACGCCATGAAGTTGCCGCGTTCATTCGAATGAAGCTAACTGAGCATGCGCCGAGCATCACGCTCACGCAACAGATTTGAAAATGTCCGAGAGTTCCGTAAGTTCTAGCATCAGCGAACAGAGCGGAAGGGATCAAGACGATCGCGCTAAGGCAACGAGCCGTTTAAGGAAGCTGTTCTGCTGCTTTAAGCGCGAGCTGTGCGCAGCGGAGATCGCCGAGATCGGCGATTCCGACGATTATGATTACATCGTTGAGAAGCTCCTCGTGAAACGCGTGCCGCTCGGCCTGTTCGCGATCCCGGCCGATCCTCAACGAACGCCGTCGACGTCGTCGCACTCGACGTCCTTATCCACAATTAGCGACAATAACGCCGTGGTGAACACCGTCACGCGAACTACTTCGACCAAGAACACGATAGACAGAGGCATGACTTCGCATGACACGCATGACTTCGCGGCAAGTACCACGCGCTTCGACGAGGATGGAGATCAAGTCCCGATTGTGAGGAGGCAGGTCCATTTAATCGCGAAAACGAATCGAATCTTCAATCTTTCGAGCTACTAGATCCTAAAACATGCTCGATGCGTTACGCTAATGCTAATATGCTTCATTTGCGCTTTTTTTTTTCTCCCCTTCTTCCGAAGGATTGTTCACGCACGGGCGATTGTATTTGCTTCGTAAAAATACCAGAAAGACAAAGACGAATAAATTTCAGGTCGCATCGTCAAGAGGGATCTTCGATCTGGCGAGAGGAAGCTACGAATAGACTCGCTGCTCTCTCGGACCTGAAGAAATCCGAAGAAACAGTCAGACAGTCGCTCGCCGGAAATAAAATGACCTCTACCACCGGCGTTCCCCCTAAAAGCGCGCCCTCGAGGGTTCTTCAAAACGACACGTCGAGCCGTCGAGACTCCCTTCGTTACGCGTTGGGTAATTTTTTCTTCGGGTTTGCGAGTAGAAAGAACGAGAAGCCGCGAACGAGGAGGAAGGATGATTCAGAGCAACTTCAAAGCGCACCGCCCGCGAGGCTTCATGATAGCTTCACTCTCCCCGGATGGAACCGAAGATACGTGGTGTCGCCCTTCCGAACTAAAAGGGCTTCCTTTGACCTCGCGAGGTCACCACGGGAGACTATCGGCGATGGCGCGAATGGCGGATCATTGGCGAACATCGAAGAATCTCCCGAAGACGGATCCGCCAAAGCCGAAGACTCCAAGAGTCGTGATTCAAGGTCGAAGGCAACGGTCAGGTGGCGAATCACTATCCGACACCGATGCGCCAATTCCAAATCCATTTCTTCCCAAGTATGACTTCAGCTTCATCCTAAGAGATGGAGACTCTGACCGCACGTTTCCTCAGGGAAGTTATCAGGGAAGTTTGTTCTTCTTGCCAGAGAAGAACGATCTACATGATTTCCCGGAAATGATCTGCGTTTTAATATTGTATTGTTTACGCCTGTACATATCGTATGTCCACGTTTTATTTCGGTTTACATATTACGCATTACGTTCAAGGTCGAAGGTCTTATAAATGCTGTAAATCGTCCCTAGCGATCCGATCGTCGCTATAATTTGCTAGACGGACGGCGGATGGTGATCTGAAACGATATACGCGAAGGGATCTTTTCTTTTACGAAGAAATGTTCATTTTCAAGCCACGAAAGAGGAGGATGCACGCCGGAAGAGCAAGCGTCGCCGTTGCACGCCACTTGTTCAGTTCCGCAGCTGTGGCCGTTGCCGCGGTGACGGAAGCATCACAATGGCAGCGATCGTGATATTCTCGAGTTCTGTCGCTTACAAGTACAAAAGCAGGATCTACTCCTGCGCCTCGATCATCGCCTTCTTGTTCATCGCGTTAGCCCTGCTCACGCCGCTTTTCATAATCAGCAACGCGGGAGGTAAAGAAAGAAGAGATCTCGCTTCGCCATCTTCGCGCACGTAACATCTCTTGATAACGCAGGTGTCTGGATGAAGAATCGGATGCACGCGGAAACGCCGGACGTGCGTTTCAGTTACAAGTACCTGCTGCTCGCGGAGCTTGACCCCTACGAGGAACCCGTCGTATGTACCACTTTTCAAACGTACAAGGAGAACGAGATCGAAGATCACTGCACGTTAATCAAGGTATCTTCATCATGTATCGCGATACAAATTTTGCGTTCTCTTTGGGATTAGCTACAGGCTTGCGATGTGTTTTATTTGTTAGAGCTAGCAGTATCGCATCAGGCATTTCTTTCTACATGTTTCTCAATCCTGATTGTTTCTTCAGATACGGGAGACTGATCTAAACGGCGACGGACAGAAGGATGCGCTAAAATTCGAAGCACGCTTTTACGCGGACAAGCCGGTGAGATTTCTCAGGCTGCTGCTGTTCTTCAACTTCGAATTGAAGGTAGACTCGCGAGTACGCATTGACTGATTCGAAGTCCGATTCATGATATCTCCATCTTTCGCAGCACCTGATCCAAGCGACCATAGAATCGATCGCCGTGTTCGATCAGGTATTGAATCACGAGACTCAGGAGATACGTTTCTTCGGTGATCTAGAGCTACGGCAGAAGGGACTCCTGCGCAGCGCGGGTCTCTACGAGACGTACAACGAGAGCATAGAACTGTCCAGCTACACTCTGCCTGAATTGCTGTTGCATAATTTTTACAAGAAATGTGCGTACACCTGCTCCGTTAACGATAAAACACGTTCGGGATCATCAGGCTGATAACGACTTGCTCTCGACAGTTTCAGCCAGGATCACGAACGAGCGGGTGACCTGGCGGAGCGGCTTTTCGCGCGACCAGGCGGTAGTCATCATCGGCGAGTTATTCTACGCGGAGAATTTCATCTATTATCAGCCTAGCGTATGGGAGGAACTAAAATGGGCATGGATCCAATATCTGTCGTGTTTACTCGTGTTCGCGTACGTAACCAGGCATATCCTGGTGTACCTGTTCACCAACAGATACCTGAACACCTATATTGTAAGACCGTGGACGAATAAATAGCTGGTAGACAAATCAACAAGCGATCTATCCAATCAATAAACTCGCCAAAAGTGTCTCCTTATCTTTCGTGTTACGTACAGCCGTTAATTTCCGAATACATTCGTCGTAAACGAATCGCTCTTGCTTCTTCAGCGTCGAGTACCTTCGCAGTTCGAGCAAGCTTCGGCAATTTGTGCGTACGCATCATCTTTATCGGCCGATCGCCCTGTTCGCAGTTTGTGCGCCATCCGGACACGCTGTCGAGCACGTAAATTCGATCAATAAGGGAAAACCGGCCATGCCACTTTCGACAGCAGCGCCGGTCATCAGCCAGTGACGTCAGCCTTCAACCCTCTTATTATTCTCGTGGCTATAGTCGATTGGCGCTTCGGCGAGGGTGGAGACTGTGCTACGGCTGGCTGTCACGTCTTCATTCCAGCGTGCGCGCTAGCATCCAGTACGTAACTGTATGCTGATGATACATCACCGTCAACGATGCTACAGCGACGTTAGAACGGGTGAGTCCGGTGACAATATTGTTGACAATATTGATAGCGTATCTTGTGCTACGCAGTTGGAAGTTTTATGGGAAAGCTCGCTACCGTCGATTCCAAGTTTCCGAAGAGAGATCTGACCTTGCCGAGTCTCCTCGCGAAGCAAGTGGACGACACGAAGAGAATCGATTGCCGGCAGATCAATCGGCAAGATGGACGAGAATCTCTTGATCATCGATTCGATCGTTCCGAGCGAGAAACGTCGAATGATCGAAAGCTCCGAGCGAGTGTACTTGTCTGGTCTCGTATACTTCGAAACCTTGATTTCTTGAAATGCGATAAATCGCCTATCTACGAAATGGAATTTCCTCGAGTTTGTATTCGAAAGAATCGTTTATGTTTGGAAAGAGAAAGAAACGCTCGGAAGATATCACGCGACACTATTTGCGCGCAGCAGCGATCGGTCTCCCTAGATCATTGCATCGCTACGTCGCGGTCATCACGATGATCTTCGGTTTGAGTGATGGTACTTCTGGCGGTTTTTTGTGCGTTAGATTTAGGGAAATTAGTCGAAATGTATCTTGGTACTCGTACGATGTCGACGTCGCGCTGGTGGCAACGCTGGTTGAATGGAGGGAATCGAGTGATCATCATCAGGCTTCTCGATTGCTTACGCGCTGTTTCCCGCTCAGTGAATTATCACACGCATGATCAGTGAGACATTCAAGAATTTTTCGTTTCGTTACTCGATTCATGCTTCAAGCTGTTTTCTCAATAACAATTTCTTTCAGGTTTCCCTTCCTAATCCATTTCTTTTCTAGCAGTCTGTTCTTCGTTCCTTGCGCTCCGCTACGCATATCTCCGTTACACATTCTTCCTTCATCGTCCTTGCTCTTATCTTCGTCATTTGGAAAGCTTCGTTTAGAAAGTTGATCATTAAAAAGGCACTTACTCATATGTTCGTTCCACGAAATCCGTGTAGATACCTGAATGATAGCTCTGTGTCAAATTTTTCGAACTTGCGGACAAAGCAAGTCGAGTCGAGCAAAGAAAGAACGACTCATTCTTAGTTCTCGTTGGCTGTTTAATAAACGTTTCTAGCTCACGCACGATAGTAAGCTCTTATAAGCGCTTCGTTAGAAGCATCTGCCTCACACGGTGTTCTTTCATTTTATTTATCTCCATTTCGTTCCATCTATTACGCCGTATCGCGTAATAGTTGTATAAAAGTCTCTCAACAATTACATCGCAACGTGACTTGATCATGTAACGTGATCTCGAGATGTCTTACGGATAAATTTTCAAACGCAGAATAGCGCAGTCAGCGACACCGATGCTCTCGTCATGTCTACAAAGCCGAAACAGAAAGTTGCCTCCGTTATCCGGAAGATTCTCCGACCTTCCGCGGAGCAGGAAGGAGCCAGCAGCTCGTCCAGCTCGCCGTCGAGGAGGCTTCTGAACCACCATCATCGTCCAGATGTCGTCATTCCAGCGAACGGTCCCATGCCGGAGAAACCTGATGGCACTCAGGCCGACCGATCCTCTTTCTTCAAGACGAAGAAATCGGCGAAGGTGCGTGCAATGATCGCTCTTGCGAGAGACTGAAAGATCCGATCGTTCATCCCTTTCTAAGTTTGAACACAGATAGCTTCCTCGTGTCTGTTGTAGCTTCGTGATCAGCCTTGGCTTTCGGATGTCTCAAGAATAATCACAAAACGGGTTTACTTGCGCAGGAGAGCGAGTCCAAGCCCGTCTGCAATGATATAGGTCTCCGTCGACTGATGAAGGAGTTCAATAGGATCAAAATGACACAACTCAACGACCCAGTCTTCACCGTTGACTTGGTCAACGACAACATGTTCGAGTGGTCCGTTCGGTTGCACAAGATCGATCCAGACAGCAGATTGGCGATGGACATGCGGGAGTTGGAGATACCTTACATACTGCTGCGCATGGTCTTCCCCAAGGAGTTCCCGTTCGCACCACCCTTCGTCAGGGTCATCACACCAAGGATCGAGAGAGGTTTCGTAATGCACGGCGGCGCTATCTGTCTGGAGCTTCTAACGCCGGCAGGATGGTGTTGCGCGTATAGCGTCGAGTCGGTGATCATGCAGATCGCCTCCAATCTCGTGAAGGGACAAGTAAGCGTTACTTTAATCCGCATTTCGAACAGTCGAGATGACAATGCCATCTCAGAAGCTCCTCTCTACCAGCTCCTTGCTCTCGACCGATTTTCCATTAAAATTCAATTTTTCATCCCGTTACTTATGATCGAGGAGGGTCAGAAATAATGCAGAAGCGGAATAGATTCGTTAGCGCGCGATATATTTGTATATCTTTACAAGAGGAACTGTTACTTCTATCTGCGACACGATAACCGTTCGATAACCGATCGATAAGCAATCGCACGTTACGCACAAGCGTATTGATTTTTCTGGAAAGCCTCATGCAAAACCTCTTCTTATCTTAACAGGCACAAGTGACGAGAAAATCGAAAACGACCAAAGAATACAATCGCCAATTGGCCGAGGAATCGTTCAAGAGTCTAGTGAAGACGCACGAGAAATACGGCTGGGTGACACCGCCGCTCGCCGAAGGCTGATCGCCGCAAAGTACATCGTTATCGCGAGCTGAAACAAGTCTATTCAAGAAGAGCTACCCGCTCGAGAGGAGAAACGTGCAAAGCGGCCGTTCTTTCTTTGCTTTTCTTTTTTTTTCCCTCTCCTTTTCCTCGATTCTTTCAGCAACGCTGATAACATTTCATCGTTTGTTCGAAATCCTTCGTCGCATTCAACATGAACCGTGAGATGCAATCTCGTTATCGTCGAGTGTAACTAGAAGAACGTGCCGGATGCCGAAATTCATCGAACGAACAATCGCGCGAGCGATCCTTCCTTCTTTCCATTTTCCTTTTTAACATTTTGTCAAGAAATACAAAGAGATTTGAGAAAATTTCGAGGTCCCCTAGGCGTTTCCTATATTTATCTCATCTTTTACGTCTCTTTACGTTTACGGCGCGATAGCTAAATGAGTATTGACTGCAAATATGTTGACTGCGAATATGCGAAAAATTTCGAAGAGGCCGTTACGTAAGCTACATAAGTGGAGAACTTTGTCGAAGATCTCGGAACTAAGCTCTAAGTTTACGTTTACGCTGTCACGCCGAATTATTTCTCAGAGATGGTCGTCGATTGGTAAATGTGTTATCTTTAAACGAAGAAGCTCATAACGGAGTATTCTGTCTCATTTGCTCCGGGAAATGAACGAGAAAGAGATGGGAAAGAAAATTGCTCAACGACACTGAAGCGTTATCTTCGAACTTGCCCATTTATAATCAGAATATCGCAATCAGGTATAATCAGAAGATCGCAATTGGCTACGTAAATACAAACAACGAAGATAAGATGATTAGTCTCTTCACTTTGCAACTTTGTAATTTTAGCTCGATATCTTTGAAGGCAACAATTGCCCGCGTGGCAATCTCTTCGTTGAAACGGAAGTCTCGGCTATGAGCTTTTACATGTACATTCCCTGGAGTCCTGCGCCAAGACTCGAGAATATTAACGCGATATTTATACGTAATCAGTTTTCGGTACTTCGGTTTCTCGGTCACTTAAACGGAAATGGTTGCGTAATCATCAACGGAAATGGTTGCGGCATCAATTACAAGGAAGCATGTGCCAAACGAACAAGGATAACGTTTCGAGCATTAGTTCGAGATATTATTGAACTTTCTCGCGAAACTGTAAGCCTGGCGCTCAGTTGCCGTTAGGCTCACATGATTTTATCTACATCTTTATGCTACAACTTGTCGAGAATAAATTTACGGTATAACAAGGCTCTAGATTAACGGGAAACCCGGTTATCTAAACCTCTAAAAATAGTCGACTCTAATGCGACGCCGAGTAATAACGTTCGATTCCCGAAAGAATAAAGCGCGCGCAAGTGTGACATAAAAGTTGACTGTAAATTATATATATATATATATATATATGTATATGTATATGAAAAATCCGTCATTAGCCTTTTTCGACGCGTGTTAACAGTACTTTTGGCCTATTTACCGTACATTTACGAAAGCTCGACGACAGGCAGGTATACCGTGTCACTTTTCTACTGATCGGATCACGTGCTAACGTTTTAGAAATTTAGGAATGTTGAATAGAAAGACGGAGAGGCAGGAAAGAGCGCCAATCTTTCTTAGCTCCGTTAATTAGTCTACAAATTGATTATAATTAAGAGCGATTTTCAGCGCCGTTTTATCAAGTCTGTTGGAATAAAGTGTTGCTATTTGAAAATCTGTCGTGTTGCGTATATAAAATTCCTTAAGCTACGTGTATCTCTTATGCCTATATTTATGCCTATGTATAGAGCTCTTACACTATTTACGACATCTGGAAAATAACTTAAGATTAGCTACTACACCTACTTTTATACAGTACTCTCATTCTCTCTGTTTTACAAAAAAGTATAAAATCTATCTTATTGTTCCCGCATAAGGCACGCGATTCATCCTTCCTGACTCCACCTCGCTCCGTGATACTCTCGATACAGAATCGGGCAGTCATCAGATTAGCACACTTGCACATTTGTAATCCAATGACGCATGCATAGTCTATATAAAAAATAGATATCAGTCGTGAAAATTGTGTTGTAAGAACAGTAAGATTCTCATGGCAGCCGTGAATGTGGCTCTCGGGAAACCATATTCGTGTCATTCTAGATCGGCGCTGGATCTCGAGCCTGGACACTAGGTCTATCTCTCGATACAGAGTCATCTTGTCAGGATCGACGAACCGCATCAGAGATGCGATCGACGATCGAATTTTAGGCAGTTCACTCAGGAAGAAAGATCTGAAGGATATCTAAATATCTTCCCTGCGCGAGGAAATCTGTATACGCTTTTTTTCATGGAAAGATATCTAGATACTTTTGAGAGATGCGGTATAAGAAGCGAAATATCTAGAGATATGTTCGATGCGACAACGGAGTGCCACTCGAACAATGTACTAAGACACGTGGATTCCTTTATACGGGCTCTTGTCGGAATTATACTGACCACGCGCGCAATGTACAGAGTTTACATTATTCCGCGATATGTACAGTCCAAGGATCGGTATTGGTATAACTTCAGCAGATCCAGATTCAGATGTCGCGAGCGCGAGACGACATGTCCGTGCTAAATAAATAAATTATTGCTCTGTGTATATATATATAATATTATATTATATATATGATATATCATCGCACGCACAATTGGCACAGCTCCAAGAGAATTTGCTGAAATCGTATACCAATATCGGTCCTCGATGCGATTCGATAGCCCTATTAAATCCTTCCGAATTACAAAATATACGACAATATTATCCTACGTTATCATATCGTTATCATGTCCGCATCGCCGATGAAAAACGTTTATAAAATGTAAAGATCAGCGTGTTTAGAATATGTCAAATACATATATTTTCGACACGTATATCAAAGGCATCCATCATAGCCGGAAAGACTTCTTTTCTTAATTATTTATACCCATATATATATATATATAAATATAAAATTTCCGTTATCGGAAGAAGGCCATGCTCGTACGTGCGTTATCGTTAATACTTTTCGCAGTCGTGCAACCGTACGATGTAGTCGTTCGATGTCTCGTTCATAATTGACATTTTGATTTCTTGAGCACATATTTTCATTTGCCTAAAAGGAAAAGTACAGGTGCGAGAGCCTCGCATCATCGAATTCGCGGCACGTATTTGCGTACTGCGATTCACAGCGCGTTCACTCGGTCTTATCTTCCTCCACGCACATAAACAGTCTGGCGCACATTACGTTGAAGTTCCCTGAAGAAAAATCACACGATAACGTTAATACTACGCGAATGACGGCCACACGCATCATTATTAATGAGTTTAGCCGGCGTGTAACTTACGGGATCCATTAACGAGCCACGCGGGCTTTGATTGCCAATAGATGAAGATCCAGTAGACCGGAATGCCAAACAGGATTATGATTATACCTATGCCCACCTCCCACGGTGAGACGTAACACGGGAAGGTCACCAAGAAGGCACAGATGACGAAGAAGATGATCGGCAAAGCCATGGAGACCTGGAAGGAGCATGAAGGAGCATGATGACGTTTCTGAGATTCTATTGCGATAAAAGAGAGACACGCGGGACTTGTTACGCGCGTAACAAAACCAAACGGTGGAAGAAATGTTGTCGCGAATCTCGCGGACCTTCTGCAAACGCAGATCCTTCTCCTCGTACTCTGAGAATACTCACCTTTATAGGACGATGAAGATCAGGCTTCTTGTAACGCAGCCACAGGAGACCGGTCACGGAGAGTGTGGTAAATAGAGCCTCAACGAAGCTGACATAATTTATCAGCACGTAGACATCCTTTATGATGAGGAGCACCAGGGTGATAATGCACTAGAAACGGAAATTGTAGTTTAACGCTCGGAATTGGAGAGTCCGACCGCAAGAATAGAAAAATTGCTCCGCGCGCGCGTGTCGCCGCCGCCGCCGCCGCCGCTTTTTGCAATCGATCGTACGAATCGCGGAAGAACGCGATTTCGAGTGACCTTTCGCGAAACGAGCCTCTCAAAAAAAAGAAAAAACAAAAGAAAAGGAAAAGGAGAAGGAAAAGGAAAACAAACACGATGTCTTTGAGATCGCTCGCGCTTCCCCGCTCGCTCACAAATTTCACCGTCCTTAAACCTTTCTACGTTGATTCTCTTCCTCACTTTTTTTCAAGATTTCGCCAACGTCAGCCCTGAAGCTCCGAACGTGAGCTGTCTAAGCCCGGCTTAAGATCAGAAGTCAATTCTTAAACCACGCGAGATGAATCCCGAAAGGAATTCTAGATTCTCCGTTGTTAAACGGGCTCGGGAATCGCCATGAGTAATTAATAATTAAAACCCTGTTAAAAAATGGAAAAAGATCGTTGATGACGAAATTGCACGACGCGTGCGACGCGTGGTTCCAAGCGCGATCAGCTTGGTCGGATCGGTTTGCTTAATCGGTTGCTTAATTCGCTCACAGAGAGCAGATTACGAGCGCATTACTTGCGCCACGGATCTTCAAGGAGAGTGACATGAAAGGACCAATTTATCGTTTCCAATTAACCAGTCGCGGATCAAAATGTCGAGAGCGCACAGCATCAGAACTGCGGCTGTTGTGCTCTGATCGGCGCTCCGATCCGATTGGCTTCGTTTATTTCATCAAGAGGTCGGCTTTAATGCAATTTTGCGCGACCCGAGGTACACGCGCCGATTAATTCCATTCCATCCGACAATTGATCGCAGATCAAATCGTCACACATGGCTCGCAGATCGTTTCGACATCCAGCATGTAGATCGCGCGCTCCCGAAAACTGATCAGCTTCTCGATCTTGGAGCTTGCGCGAGGAATTCTTCCGTTCGGCGCTTGAAATCCTTTTATCTTCGTCCAGACGAAGAATATCAAACGCGAATCTTCAAGACAGTCCATTGGCAGATACACAGCGCGCACGTACACAGATAATTGCTAATTGAATAGTTCCCTCAATGATTAAGTTATCGATCAATCGTCGACGGTTGAAATTGAAACGATAGGGAGAGATAAGCGTAGAATTGGAATGTCATTTGGTTCGCAATGCGAACCCCTCGTGATCAACGCGTGAACGTTTTCCCTGATCCACGGGACATCACTCGTTGTGAACTTGGGTAACAAGAGTAATCCAGAGGATGCTCTTGTCTTCGGCTCAGCCGCATCGAGAGATGAGAAGGTCCCGAAAGGCGAAGGACAAGAATGATCCCCGCCTAAGTTTCAATATTCCGTTTCTATCTCATTTCATCGTCGAGCCAGCGAACACCTGCCAAGGTTACTTACGAGGAATATAAGAGACGGCATCGGCGTCAAGTTGCGGACGTTGATCAGAGCAATGGCAGTGGGAAGGTGTCCGTTTCGGGCGCCGACGAAGAACAACCTGGAAGACGCGAAGATGGCACCGTTCAGAGCGCCGAAAGTCGAGCAGGCCACGAAGAACGGCATGGTCCACGACATGACGCCCAGCATCTTATCGCCAAAGGTCTAGAAAGGAAATTCCATTGGGGTTTAATGCTCCGATCAGCCGCTCCGAGTAAAAGTGGAGCGGCACTTTCATCGCAGAGGAAAGACCGATTGCGCAATTTTCGCATTGGCTAAATCGGCTCGGATCGATTTCACTTTCCGCGTATGCCAGCGATGCCAGCGTAACGATCTATCGGTGATCTATCAGTGGTCTCGTCGAGATCGCGTCTATCTTTCGCGAACATCAGATTTATGACCTCGCGATTTTCATCGCGATACGTTGATCGTTATCTTCACATGGCCGAGACGATTGTACGATGAAGAAACATTACCGATATTTGGAAGCGGATCAATCGCGTGGATCAGCAGCTACATGTCCACGACTATGATTAACGCGTATCCTCACGCGTACTTACAACAGCGACAGCGTTCGACGAGAGTATCTCGTCTTGCGTGAGCACGACGAAGTAGGCGATATTCGCGAGAACGTAGATCACCGTCACGAGCGGCAACGATATGCAGATCGCCTTGGGAAGATTCCTGAAAAGAGAACAAACGTTACTACGAAGTCTCTTGCTAGCTCTAGCGCTAAATTCAAATTCCAGCGGTGTAAAGGGAATCTCTACCACGAAGCGATAATTAAATAAAACACGCGTTCATGTCTGCTGACGTTACGTCTATCTCGCTATTGAAATGAACAAGTTAAACGCGCGATCTGGCTTTCGATCCGACAACTTCGCTCTCTCGTGCAAGCGATCGATTCGCGAAGGTTGGAGGTGGCGGCGAGTTGGAGAGATTACTTGTAGGGATCCTTGAGCTCCTCCGTTACGAAGTTGAGGTAATTCCAGCCGGAGTAGGAGAACAGTCCAGAGTAGACCGCCAGAGCGATGTAACCGGGCTGGGTGTTGGTGCCGGCCATCGGATGTCGAAAGTTCTCCGTGTGCCCCATGCAGAGCCACCAGAATCCAGCCACCATGATGATTATCAGGGCGAAGATCTTGGTGGCGGTGAAGATGTCCTGCACTCTGGTCGCCCACTTGACGTTGTAGCAATTGATGGCAGTCAGCAGACCTGCGGATGACAGATGACAAACAGCGTCACATGGCGGGTTCCGATTCCGCGCTTTGTGTTCGCGCGTTTCACCAGCAACGCCTGTGACGCGTGAACGAGGCATTCCAGGCTATATTTAAAAAATTCTCGCGAATCGTATACATTTAATTCGCGAATCTGCGCGGGTTTCCGTCCGCTCGTGCATCGTGCACCCGCTGCACGTACGCGTCGAGATACTTTTGGCTCGGCTGCAGCTGGTCTACAGCTCATCACTTGGTATCTGTAGCATAGAATGCTACGGATCCGCTGCAGCCTACGATTGCCGATCGATCGAGAAGAGCAGAGGAGAAAGGAACTTCGGGAACTCGTCGGCTCGACGAGGAAGCGACCGCTCGCTTCAGGAAGCTTTACATCAGAACAGACACGTTGATCTTCTTGATCGCATCAAGTAGATGCGATCCTGTACTCTTCCTAGGTATTCAATTTATGATGAGCAGAGTGACATCCGAATTCACTCAATGATTAATTTCCATTGCACGATCGTCTGTAAGAATTCAACCTGATGCGACCGCCAATCGCGCGTCAATCGCTGTTGTTCGATCGCGAGCATGAAAACGAATCGCGTGTTGATCTCTCTTCTGGAAGAAGAGCGATTTGCAACTTCCAGCCGTATGATGTTCATCTTACACGTTATGACGGCGGCGAGGAGTCGCACCGCCTCGTACGGTGGCTCGCATCCGGGCCACAAGGGTTGCAGGATGTACTGCGCGAACGTGAGCGCCGTAATGGCGTTCCCCGTTGGCACCAGAACGAACAGAGCTACCCAGAGGTAGAGGAAGGCCGGTAACGATCCGAAGGCGTCGCTGATGTACGCGTAATCGCCGCCGGACTTGGGGATCATTGTACCTGAAACAGACATCGGAAAACATCACCCATCTCTCTCTTCTATCTTCACCTTTTATGGCTACAAGTTAACTTCTTGCTCGCGATTGGTCAGGCATCGGATCGGCTCTACCGAGTTTTATCAAAACCAGCGAGTTTCCATTTCAGCAACTACCTGCCCGATAAATGACTCAAGGTCATCGGAAGCGATGAAAGCGACCGCCGATGAAAATCTTGTGCCTCTTATATATATATATATATATATATATATATAGTAAGTAAGTAAGTAAGTAAGTAAGTAAGAATAGTAAGATTGGACTTTGCAAGAGAGCAAGGAATTAATTTGTAGCCCCTCTCCCTCCCCCATCCCCCCACCGCTCGATACGGCACATCGTGTCGAAAGAGTCACGCGAGCGAGCAGGCTCGCACCGACTCGAACAATCGATCAATAATCAATTAACGATCGATTAATCCCCGTTCCGAAAGTTCCGCGGGGGGAAGGGGAGGGGATGGGGATTGCTCGAGCGGCAGATGTTGGTATTTTTTGTATCTCTTATCATCGATAAGAGGGAGGCAGTGCGATATCGCGGTTAATGTTATTTAACTTTCCGCGGGAGCCGCGGAATTGCACAGACGGCGGATGTAATATGCAAACTTGACGATTCTTCGTGCGCATGCACGTGCGGAGCGCGCGCTTAATCGACTTTGCTCCCTTGCGAATCGCCCCGCGATGATGCATGTGTACGAGCATAAATGGGATTTATCGCGCCTCCGTCCGCCCATTTCGCGATAAACGCAGCTTCTTTCTCATCCAGTTCTTCTTTTGTTTACTTCTTTGTGTTTCTTCTCTTCTTTTTCTTCTCTCTCTCTCTCTCTCTCTCTCTCTAGTTAGCTCGCTAAGCCTCTTCTTCTGCCTACTTCTTTGCATTTCTCTTCTTCTTCTTCTTTTTTTTCTTTTCTTTTCTTTTCTTGCTTTCTGCGAGCTGCTAGTCAGCTCGTCCAGCTTCTTCCGTTTGCTTCTTTGTATTTCTTCTCTTCTGCTTTTCTTGCTCGCTCTCCCTTTCTTTCTGTAATTAACTCGCTTAGCCTTTTCTTCTGCCTACTTCTTTCTTCTTCTATTGTATTTCTTCTTCTTTTGCTTGCTCTTTGCGTACTCAGCCTCTTCTGGTTCCTTCTTCTATTTACTTTTGTATTTCTTCTTCTTGCTTTCCGCGTAGTTAGCTCGATCATAGTCACATGGCGTTATTCCGTCGTTATTTGATTATATGCAGTTTGATTATATTGATGGAGAAAAGAATTGGCCAATGCTTGCCGAGAATCTTAAACGACCGAGCTCATTCATTCACGCATTAAATTTCAGATTAGAGAAGAGAAATAGAGAGAGATTAGAGAATTGTGAAAATGACTTAATCTTAATTTCTTTTGAGTAGATACAAATGACGTCCCGATTGCAAGCTATCTTTGCAATTAATGCAGGTGGTGCTTAATGAGAGTAATTCTTCTTCTATTCTCGAGAGAATTTTCACAGCGTGCTTTCAATTGAATAAGCGACGATGCGAATCGACTGATGCGAGCGTAATCGCAAAACTCAATTTCGCTCGTCACGAAAGACGACACAATTTGTAGCCGACGATGTTCGTTCGTTGTTAAAGATAATTATACGCTTAATTTCATTCGTGACTACAACCGATCTACCTTGAATACATTTACTGGCGTATTTTCGTTCGAGAAAGAAATCGTTGTTGCATTGCGACGATTTGCTTAATTATCCGCCAACTACAAAAAGAAGCATCGATAATCGGATGCTTCCGATCCGACTTTGCGAGCATGACACCTCGTTCGTGAATTCACGAAGATAAAGAGAAGATGAATCTCTCCTTCGTAACAACAATAATTTCGTCAAAACTGTTTCGTCAACTGTTCGCGTTGAAGGGACGCAACGCAAACGGCTTTTGTACGCGCGATAAGAAGAATGCACGAATGCACATTTTCGATTCGGACATCACGAGGAAGCTCGTATCCATCCGATGCTCGAATATCGATATCCGATTGACGATAAAGTCAATCGCTCTTGTCAAATACTTGACGACGAGGAGCATCACCGCGATGCAACGATTTTCTCATTCACCGCGTTTATTATTCGATATCGTCATTGATACACTTTGATCTTTCGAAACGCGGTAGATCTCTCACCAGTCTTCGATATCTATTATCGTTATCGCGTCCTTATTAACGAATAATACACGAGGAAATGCGCCGGTACATTATATCGATATATTCTGCATGCCACGACACGCATCAAGGTCGAAAAGCGATGGATGATCCGTTGAATCATGAATGGTGGATTACAAATATAAATTGACATTTTTAACTACGTGTGTGCATGCGCATGTATGCGTGCGCAACATGATATTCCGACAGATTGGCCGATGCAGCAAAATTCTTTTACGCGAGAATGACGATATTTCGCTTATTGATGAATCGCGATAAAAGATGAAGAATTTCTTTTAATGTGCGACAAATGCGCGATTAAAAGATGGGAGGGGATGGGGGAGCGGCTGCGATAAGTATTATCAATTATAAAATAATAAGATAAAATCGTTATTAGATAAAGAGAAATTATGCAACTGACGATTTACGGAGTGCTTCGGATGTCTGGATAGCGAACGGGCTCGATGAGCCTCAATTTTATTCAATAAATCGACATTCTGAATTCTGTACGTTCAAGCGGAATTACTGGTAAACGAAATAAATGACCGAAAACGTTTTCGTCAGCTCTCGTATTTTTAATCTCGATTCGGAGATCCTGTAATTACAATTTTTCAATTTTTCAGGCGCAGGAAAGCTATTAACCGTAAATTTATTTCCTTAATTTATTATAGCAAGAGGACATATCGCCCTGCATTTACGAATATTACTACGTACGGACATGTTTACGGACATTGAACATATATTGTGGAAAAGAAACACACAAAGCTCTAATAATCATAGAAACGAAAAAAAGGAGGAAAAAAAGATTTCCAAGTAATTAAAAATTTGGAGATACAACTTCCTTTCCTCTTCTACGCAAGTATTCGTTTTTCATAAAATTATAAGGTTCCAAACTGCTGCCTGAGAAACGATCTCGCGATACTCGCGATCTCGAAATGTCCGAATGGACATTCACGATTGATTTTCGATGATCTCTGCTCGAGCAGAAACAGAATTTTCATTTCTTCTTTCTCTAAATCGGATTTGGATCATAGAGAGGAGGATTGGCCAATTCCAGCGAGAAGGATCGAGAGAATCGTGGGAATATCACACGAAAGTGCAAACATTTCTGTGCACATCTATCGCGCACGCACCACGTGCGCATATTCAAATTAATGCAAGCATACGGCAAGCATTCGTTATCTGCGAATTAATTGAACAACGCGAACGAAATAAAGATCGATAACAGAATGCGATTTCGAGGAACAAAATGCGATTTCCTCGCATTTATGAATCTCGCATCATCACCAGCGATTTGGCCCGCATGTCCCACAGGGAATGCATTATCGAGTAATCGCAGTAATCGCAGATTTCTTCCCTCGATACGCGAAACTCAACTCGACAACTCCGAGAGACCGCATTGCGTCTAATTCCTTCCTTCCGCTTCGCAGGCTTTACATTTCCCTTTTGCCTGGAGGGAAGAGAAGAGAAGCAGAAAGAGAACGGTTTCCTCTTCAGAAAGGAAACGTTCAGCAGGAGCGTGTCCCGGTCGCTGAACCGGCCCTGAGGCTACCTGTTAAGCGCGGTAACTTCAAAGCCGAGGAGCAACGAGCCTGCTTGGGCTACTTACCAAGTTCCGCATAACAGAGCGCCCCGATGAGCGAGAGGATGCCGGAAAACACCCAGACGATGAGAGCCTGACCAACGCTGCCGCTGTTGATGAGCACACCCTTGGGCGACACGAAGATACCGGCGCCTACGATGATGCCGACGATGATCGCCACGCCGTCCCACAAGCCGAGTTCTCGCTTCAGTTTCACACCCTCGATGTCGGGCACCTCTGCTGCAGTACTGGATGGCTGCAGGACCATCCTCTCTGCCGGTGCTACTTTGTCCGGCATTCTTCAAGTCGCGTTAGAACGTGGACGGTGAGCCTCGAGTCCTCAGCTGTAGCACGCTCGAACGTCCTCGCAAGATACGAGGCTAAAGATGCAGAATTCGGAAGACGCGGCGTGTAACGCGGGCATTACCGTGCGCGCGCGCACACGTGAATTTACAATATGTGCGCGCGGTACACGTGGGCGGATGTAAGAAGCAAAGCGGAAGAAATCAAGAGAGAGAACGGAGGAGAGCAACGAGCAATCGGCGCGGGAATGTACAGTTGGCGGAGAAACGATCGTGGATTATTCGCACGCGGTATGTAACGAGGTAACGTTCGTGCGATGTCGATCACACGTGGACGACTCTTGCTATCGGCACGCGACGACCGATCCGACACGCAGCCAAACGCTCACTGCTCTACTGCGCGCGTGTACTCTACAGTGCCGGTACGCAGGCCGCACTCGGCACCCCCACCACTACCACCACGTGTGCCTCTCTACCCTCAGTAGCGATGACGATTCGCCGATGCCGATCGAACTGGCGCGACGTTCACAGCAGAGCGCGCGATGCGCGCGCAGCCAGTGGCGTAGAAGCGATCGTTTGAAGTCCCGCCGAATCGTACCGGCATCCAACTCACGTGACTGAAGTTTGCGGATCTCCCAACGGTAGAATCCTTTTGTTTAGGGATGATCGTCCGCTCATCAATGGGAAATCGATGCCTTTGGGGTTAGCTCGATATCGCTGTATCTTTCTTCCGAGGTAAAAGGCTTCGGAAAACAGGACGAAAAATCCAAACGTATCGAATCTGGCCGAAATTCAGCACATTTTCCGCCTTCCAGAGATTTCCGCCGCATCGAGTGCTCAGGATCTTTTCACCATTATTTTGGCAGACTCGCGCGTATCGGCAGACAAATAAAATTCGCGCGTTCCGCAATCGCGATTACCCGCTAAATTCCGCGAATCTCGCCAATTCTCGCGTCTCGCTCGGCGAGTCCTTCAGCGGGAATAACAGTCGACACGCACCGAGATTCAGACGCGCTCGCAAGGGACTTTCCGTTCGGACTTGGTTATTGCGTGCCCTTTACCTCGACACCACTGCGTCTACCTAAGCTTACGAGTTTCAGGGCCGTGTTGCATCATTGTGCAACACCTGCTTAAATCGAAAAAATGGACACGCACACCTGAGGAAAGGCGCTCGTCGGAACGTGTCAGATAGATTAGGGCAATATTTATACACGATAAGCGAATAGGGATTTCCGGAAAGGGTGTCGTCACGCCAATCGATCCTGTTTTCATGAAATTATTTACGCGCACGAACTGTTTTGTATACAAGTATACGAAACAAGTTACTTTATCTCGTTGCTGCATCGTTCTCCGCGCTCTGAGATCTCAACCGACGATCTCACTAGATATCAATAAACTCCATGTTCTCGTCAATAAACTCTACTCTTCTGCATCACGTGTGGTCCAGAGCGCGCGTTTACACGGGGATTACCCGCGAAAAAACCGGAACATATCCCAGATGCGGCTGAACAATCCTAGCGGCGATCTCGATGAATGTCTTCTCGTCGTGAAATTAATATCACGATCTCAGGCAGCATCTTGCCGTGCCTCTCTTATCAATCTCCGCTCGCTATCTCAACTGGCCGCTGACCGCTAATTGCGCTCTCGATTACCCAGGCGATTACCGATCGCAGGGATCATCAAAGAAGATCGGCGCGTCGCGATCGAATTAGAGGGAACACCCTCCCTCTCTTCCTCCCTCCCTCCCTCTCCCTCTCTGTTATTGTAAAATTTGCAATGCCGGATAGACAAGCGCATACAAACATTCACATTTCGTCGCTCGGGCGTCTGCCTCAGATCCTCTGCGCATTTCGCGACACCGCGATGTGTCGCGCGAGTGTGTGTAGGCGCGTGCGTGTTAATCAGCGTCTCCACATTGCTCGGCCACTCGTGCGGCGATCCTTCCGGCGCGAATGGCGAACCGGAAGCCAGCAGGATATTGGCGCGCCGCGTATCGCGATGATGATCCCTGTCGTCATTATCGTATCGTCATTCCGCTTATCTGGAGTTGCACAGCGCGTGTCACCGCGCGCAGATGAAAGATCGCTTTTTCACGTGGAGACATGCGATGCGCGTACGACACCGGAGTTAGTGACACTAACGCGCGCGTCCGAGCGAGCTCTTGCTCTCGACCAGATCGGGGAATCACCCTCGGACATTGGCGCGCACAGCCGCGAGGGGAGAGGACCGCTCGCGAATCGTTCCGCTGTACGAAAGTCGCCAACTTGCCGGAAGAATGCGAGGAAGTTATTCTTCCTCACAAAGAAGCTAAATGTTGTTCAGCTTCACGCGAAGAAGAAGCTAAACGTTGTATAGCTTCTTGTCCGCGAAGAAACTAGATATTGTATAGCTTCTTCCTCGCGAAGAAACTAGATATCGTATAGCTTCTTCCTCGCGAAGAAACTAGATATCGTATAGCTTCTTCCTCGCGAAAGAAGCGATATATTGTATAGCTTCTCGCTCGCGAGGAAGCTAAATGTTGTATAGCTTCCTGTTCGCGAAAAAAGCTAGACATTGTCTAGATACGTCACATACGCTTTATCACATTATATGCTATATTTTAGCCACGTCGCGTTGCGATCGAAGCAAAGAGGCTCGAAGAGAAACGAGTAGCACGCGGAAAAGTAAGATGCTGGATCGAGAAGAACGGAATGTTCCGCTATGATTATTAAAATGGACACAGGCCGTTTCAGTTGGAAACGTGGAAAGGATCGCGGCCACTGTATTATCGTGGGGATTAGTTGTATTATCGTGAGTACCTACGGGCTAGTTTTTTAAAGAAAGACTTCACAGCGCAGTAATGTATTTTATGAGTATAGTAATATATTCTGTCTCCGCGGCATTCTACGCCAATGATGTCGCACGTCCGTTTCGTCAGTGCCGCGCAACCTTCTTGTTATTATCATCGCATTATCACCGCGCGACCTGTTAGTGTGCGTAGCCGTGTAAATGTAAAACGAACAAATCGCTCTGATCGAATCCGCAGCGGAGCTTTTGCATCCATGCATTTTTTTTTCCACGTAGATTTAACGCTTACTCTGCTAAGATAACGTTTCCCGGTTTACGAATCGATCGATACATTGGCAAACAACAAATCGACAATTGACAATTTCGCCAAAGCGATGATGTCGCTTGAACTTGCTTACAACTCTGCTCGTTCCTTTCAACCGTCGTATATCTTCTCGGCACGAGAACCGAAATTAAGCTGAGGATTACAGCTGTTTACAAATTCTGTCCGATGAAAACGGCGCTTCGCTTTCGTTGTGCTTAAAGCTACTTCCTATGAGACACACGCTTAAGCGCCTACGGACGTATCTTATTTCAGAAACAAACACGCAATGCAGTCGAGACCATGTTCAACGCGCGCATCAGGGAACGCGCGATCTATCGCGATTATTATTATTATTATTCATCATCAATGTATTCGCTCTTGCCAGAAAGAAATTCGTCGTTTGAGCGTCACTGTGTAACAGACTTCCGCCGCATGCGCGCGCGTTTCTCCCCTTTCTAATCCTCGTGTCGCGGGTTCCCGTGGCTATATAAAAGTAATTTTTGACGGCGATCCGGAGTGCCGCCATTGGCCAAAGGGCACACGATACAATTAATATCCTAAACTGAGAAGACCGATTCGAGCAGATCAGGAGATCGGCAAAAAATGGCGGGCAGATAACGGGKTTTCTCTGCGAGTGAGAAGAATCTGTGTTTGCATCCAATAGAATTTGAAGAGCTACGGAGGGCCGATGAACGCCGTGAATCAGTGGCAAATGAGCAGCGTCATTTTTCACACGTAATTCTTTTATTTGCGCGTTACAGTCGGCTAATCTCGGGTTCGTCGAGTTCCGTTCATAAACGCGAAACAATTTGGAGAGTTCCCGCTTATTCGCGTATGCGATACATATCGATTAAGATTAATAATTATCGATATTATTATTAATAATGACGAAACTAAAGGGACCTCGAGCGGACGTAGAAACTCCACGCGAGCACTTGCGAAATTAAAATTGTTTTCAATAAAGTAATAATGAGAATGAAAACGGAATGAAACCGCAGATACAAGATCCGTAGTCGAGTAGAGCGCAATAGATTTAAACGAGACATCAGAAATCGGACAAATATTCCCACACCGTTCTTATACATATGACGCATATGTACATAAAAATAGCGGCACAACAAAGAATTTATTCCGACTCGGGCGGCCCGAGTGGTTCGGCCAAAGCTCTCTTATCTTATCTAACGGAGGATTCTTTGATATGCTAGTGACGTTTTCAATAAACGTCTGCGGTCTGCCTTTAATCTTAGCCTTTAATAGCTGTTGCTAATGGGCCAATAATCCTTTGTCTAACCGCATGTCCATCCCGATGTCCCGATCACTGACGTGTAAGAAGACGATAGTTTTATCGCAAACGCTCTAACTTAACGACATACATCTCCTTGTTATCTCTGATGCGGATCTCTTTCATGACGGACGCAAGTTCAACGAACTACCGTTATTTGTACAGTTTTGTAGGTATTAAACTATTCAAAGCCCAACCGCTATTCTAGGGTATTCCTCGTCCGAATCTATATCCGAGCATCCAATTCCAAGCGTTAGTTCGGCAGCCTCCAACCGGCGTTGATTGACCGTTGATTGAGTCTCCAGAATTAATTATCATGCACTACGAAAAGACATTGAGGAATTATACCGCATGATATGATGCACAATATGATTTCTATCAAGTCCATTCTCTTAATCCTAATGACTAATACAACAGAAGCATCTTTATGCTCCAACGTGGCTCCATCGCAATCGTGTTTAATGGATGTTTGATTAGACTCTGCGGGCCCGAGGAGCTTTAAAAACGCTTGAATTGCATATTCAATCACTTTTCGTTATCTCTACTCTATTGTTCTGCTACTTGTACGCGTAGACTACTTTGTACAGCTTGCGTTTAACATGTGATCGATATTTGTATGATATTTGTAATCGGTTAACTTGACACACGTATAATTCACCTTATTATTTCGCAAATCTGCAAATCTGCCTTAAGCAGGCGTCTGCCACGACGATGACACTGTTGCCTCTTTATAATTTGTCAACTCTTTCCGGATGAAGCGTGTGTTTCGCTCGCATCTGACCCAATTTCGCCGCTCTAGTGAGATAACTTCGCAGGGCATCAATGTTGATTGGTAAACCGTCCGTTCCTTGCGAAAACTTCCAATATAACGCATCAGCATCGTTCTAAGATTTTGCAGCCTGAAGGAAAATTATTTCTTTTATATTTTTATAATATAAAAAAGATATATTCCCTCTCAAACATCTCTTTCCCTATTTTATGTGCCTTGTATACAAATGACAGAAATCTTCGACTAGATCAGCTTTAGAATCGATTCTCATGTCTCTATCATAGTGCATACCTCACTTTGATCCGCTACATCCCAATACTTAATTCGAAACGGAGGTCCAAGTTGAATACATTTGCAGGCAACGACGTTTTAGCAGTCGCAAAATGCAAAATGCGTTGAAGCATCTTTATAACGTCTCTCCTCCAAACTTTTGACGCCATTTTATTGACGCAATTCGTATTGTAGTATAGAAGAAAGGAATTATCGGTGGCGGCATTTATCAAAGACGTGTAATCAAAGAAGCCGATGCCACGAGCATGCGTTTGCGTCCAGAATTTGTTCAGACAACCGCGGGAAAAACTGTTGATGCCCGGAAGCTCGTGGGACGACATGATTCATCCAGATGATATATAGCGATTAGCCGACGATTCTGAAATGTAGCGCCATTTTTGGGCATATAAAGGACATACACGAGGGCAGCAAAGACCAGTCAGAGTGTGCGAGTGACGCAGTGTGTGATAGACAGTAGTCGAGTAGAGTCGTAGAGTTGCGAACAGCGAAGCTGTAGAGTTAATTAGCCTATCGAGAGATGTTACATCTTTGTGAAGAGTAATAAAGAGTTTCTTTGCTTATTGTTTTATCAATCTGAGGCGTCGAAAACCCATTCATTCATCATCAAGGAATAGAACCATCCTTACAGTATTACGGAATTACTACGGAATTACTTTATGAATTTGCAAATTTATCGACAACTTTTTTCGATTTCTAAAGACTCAGAAAATCTGCAGAGACACGGAACTAATATATTTGTTTCTATATATAGTATTTTCTGTATATATATACATATACATACATATATACATATACAGAATATATATATATATATATATATATATATATATATATAGGGATTAAATCAATTAATTTTAGAAAATTTGCAGGAGGCTGCATTGCTTTTACGTTCGTTCCACGTATTTTTAATTTCTTTGGCATCTTTTGTTCAATATATTATAAGGTTTAACTGCAAAGCGTATCAAGAATAAGTAAACATTACTGGGTTATGATATACAAAACTATCTTTCCTATCTATCAATCGCACGATTTATAAAATCTCCTACGATATCGCAACAACATGACGCGCATCGAACTTAACAACTAAAGAATTCTTCTCGAACTTTCAGACCGATCAGAGAATACATGATTAAGGAGATGTCTCTGTATTATTTAATAATCTCAAATAACGTAAAGAACGCGACAGCTGCGCATAACTCGAGACAACCAAACGCGCCAATGTCCATCATAATATACGCATCATGAAACTTGGAATATAAATATCAAAAAGGGACGAATTTAGAAAATCCAGATGTATCGTCACGAGTTTCTATTCCAGCTTGATTTTGGCTGCATCGTTGCATCGTGTCATCATGATCGCTCGTTATAACTCCTGCAAGATAACATCCTCACCTCTTCGATAAGTGTCTTTCTCCTCATTCTATTGAATCTTGTCGGTCAGACCTCTTGTCGTTACTACCGCCAACGTGATTGGCAAGATACTCTGCTTGTAAATTCAACATTTGCGCAACTTACGCTGCGTTACGTGGGAAACTCCGGCATGATCAAAGAATTTATTCCTGAATGTCTCCCTATCGTCTCTACCAAAGAATCTTTCGTGGAAGCGAAGCTGGCACACGATCCATCCTCTCCTAAGATGCTGGACTAACGAAACATGTCACGTGTCATGTCAGGAACTTACAAAGTGGGCTTGAAACGTCATGAAATAATATCGTGACACTTACCCAGCCGATGGCTTCCGTCCAACTGTGCCTAGCATTCCACACGGAATCGTTCTTCTTCTCAGAGCTGGCATCTCTTACTGGTCTACACAAGTCCTTGCCGCAAGCAAGGACGAAGACTGGCTGAAGGAACCTCTGCTGGCAGATGAGATCCGTGTTGACCTTATTCTTCGTCTTGTCCTGCGACGACTGTGCACCTTATACACCTTGGCACGACAGGTAGGTCGTTCCAAGGTCACTCCGATATCGCGAACTACGAACCTCCACATTGTTTACCTTTTTATAGGTTAGAACGTAATCGAATCGACCTTGCAGCCGAAAGCTGTTGGCAACTCGAGATAAATCGATATCCTTACCACGGAGTCTCCTCAGCATCGCTAGCACGACTTAAATCTAAACAAAATCGAAACGCACCACATCGTAAACACACATAGCACGCAAGACATCCCGAAGCATCATCCACAGGAACGAATCGCGATTCGAGTTGCGACTGTGGGGGCCTCGCGCGGCGAACGCGCGAATCAATGTCCGCGCTTCAGCGTTCCACGCTAATCCTCGATATCGGCTTTACCGCGCGCGGATTGCTGAACGGATATAAAAAATAAGAGGAAACTCTTATTGCTTCGCAAACACTTTATATTTCTTCCCTTTGTGCATCTTCTTCCTTTTTTTTTTTTTTTTGATAAAATTCTTTATAGAATATAATACAATATAATTACAATGTAAGACTAGCTGTCCACACTTCCAACTATCGCGAACCATTGTCGCAAAGCATCGCTGAGAAGCGTCGACAACGCTTTCGTATCCCTTAGAATCATGTAAAACGAAAACGGGAAAGTATCTATATAAGGTTGAACCTCCACATTTCCTAATTCGTTAAATGTACAACTGACAGTGTCCAATATGGAATGCTTAAAAAAAAAAAAATCGAGCTTTAGTGATTGATCTATAAAACTACTAGATTATTAACCGATGTCGTACATCGTGCGTAAACATGAATGTAAAAGAAAAATAGAATGTTACCTTGTTAGCCGGATTTTCGACTATTATAAACAGTAGAAATATATTTTGCATCCTTGCCCTCGTCACGGCATTCATTATTGTTTGCTCTCCTTCTACAAATACTCCTTTGCCATCCGACAGAATTATCATCAGTTTAGCGCTGTTGGACGAGTTATGTTGCTTGTCAAACATATCTACTGTAAAATTGATTGCTTCCGCATAGACTGTTTTCTTTTTATCGAACATCATTTCTTGTATTATTCTGGAATGAAGAAGACATATAAATCTGTGTTTGTGGCTATAAATCTTTATTTTCACGTCAGTGAATGTTCTCTCAACTTTTGTAGAGTTCACCTACTTCAGAGTTAAGCTATGTCAACCTTGTGAGTCCTGCTGCATCACGGCTGCGTTATCTCAATCATCGCAGCACATTTGTCAAACATTTGTCCTTTCAAAGACTGTTCTCTTAATCTCTAACGTGATAGAATCGAATGACAGCTGTGAAACTGATCAGCGAAACTAATCAGCAGGACTCATGGGCTTCAGAATCGCTTTGGGACATCGGAAATAGATGTCCGGATATAAGCTCATCCGATGGATTCCGCGTATCAAAGCATCATTCAACGTAATTCAATTAATTTAATTGAAGTCCAAATATCTAGATTAAAAATAAAATAAAGATGGGAATACCTAGCTCCACTTCGTTCGGTGAAAGTTTCTTCCAAAGGATGTAACAGTTTCACTTCCTCCCCGAAACTAATGATACCAAGTTGTCCCACTTCTAAGTAGGTCATAGCCTTGCTGATCAGTGATAAGGATTCCAGAGTCATTTCGTTGGATATATTATCCGACATACTGCTTGAATCATCTACCGCGATGACGACCTGATAATCACGTTTGGATGGCTTCGTTCGCCTCAGCCAAATCTTATCCTTGCGAAATTGACTGGCTATGTACAGAATGATCTTTCGCATGTTGATGCGTTTGCCCGTCTTGTAATCGCCCTTTAACTGTGACGCTTGCGTGGGCTCCAAAACCAGCCTCAGTTTCTCCGACAAGTCCCTGGCGGCTGGATCTGTGATTGAACATAAACCATTCCACGCGGCTATAGCCTTTTCCGTAGATGGTACGTGCGTCCAGTTGCTCAATGTATTTTCCAACTCGGAACGTTTTCTTTCCACATAATCAGAAACGAGATCGTTCTGATCCAAAGTACGTTCCATCGCGTGGAAAGTAGATTCCTCTCCTCTGAACACCCACGGCGTCTCTATCACTTCCCCTTCCAATTCAATCGAGCCTTCATTGTCTTCTATTTCAACGTCTTTATCGACTTCTTCTTCAGTATCATCTTCAGTATCCTTGCTCTGATCTTCGTTAATAGTATTGGAAATTTTCTCGCATTTTTGCTCAGTTACTTCGTTATTTTCACTGTCAATCTGCTCATCCTCGTGCATCTCTATGTCCATGGCATCTTCTTCCTTTTCCTCTTTCTGATTTTCATTTTCTTCGTTGGCAGCTTGTTTTTTGAGCTGATCTTCCGTGGCAGCCTCCAGTGCACGATCGTCAGATTTCTGGAAATCCTTTTGAATGTGCTGAACCATTTCAGCTTCATTGCTATTAGAGCCTAAATCCTCCTCGTTTCCGTTTCTGGATATTTCTTCCTGCGTGTAAAGAGTCTTTCGCTTCTTTGGCAAAGGTTCGTAGTTATCCAATAAAGTGCGATCCTCATCGCTCTCGCTTAATTTATTCTTTTTCCTTTCTTGTGCTCTGTTTCTCTGAGATTCTGAAACTACTTCACGTTTGGAAAGTCCGGAATGTCCGCTCTCCTGTTGTACCGATTGCGACTGGCCATAACCGTTGTCATTGTTGATGTCCTTCTCAGTATTCTCAGTTAAGGCATCTTGCTGTTCCTGATTTTCATTACGCTGTTCTTCCGCTACCGCATCTCGCAAATCTTCCGTCATTTCCTCGTTATTTTCTTGTGTAGCATCCGTTTGTTCGTTCTCGTTATCCAGGCTTGGTGTTGTCTTCTCCTCTTCCGTTTTTTCCTGTTTCTCCTTTTCCTCTTCCCCGTTTTCTTCGATCTCCATAGTCTCTTCATCTTTCTTCTTTTCATTTTCTTTATTATTTTCGAATTCGTTCATTGTATTCTGTCTTTCTTTATCTGCCTTTTCGTCATTCTCCTTCTCATTCTCACCACTCTCTTCCTCATCTTCGCTACTTTCCTTCTCGTCCTCGCCATTCTCCTTTTCATCCTTGCCATTTTCCTTCTCGTCCTCGCCATTCTCCTTTTCGTCCTCACTATTCTCTTTCTCGTTTTCGTCAGATTCTTCCGCAGGATTGTTTCCCTCGTTATTTTCAACTTCTTTATCTAATGTCGCATCTTTCTTCTTTGGAGGTGGCTTAGAACTCTTCATCTCGTCGATGTCGAACGGATTTTCTTCCCAAGTCTCGTCGCCATCCTCTATATCATCCTCATCTAAGTTGAAATCTTCCGGTAAATCAAATGGCTCGGGTTCCGGATCAGGCTGGAAGTTATGACAAGGATCAATCCAATCGTCATTCACTTCATTCGGTTCATTTATTTCTTTTTTACTATCTTCTTGCTCGTTTTCCGTATCTGTATTTGCATCTGTATCATCATCATCGTCTTGTCCTTTTCTGTCTCTGTCATTTTTTGTCTTCGGTTCTTTTTCATTGGTTTGTTCATCGGTATTCTTTTCGCCCTCATTCTCTGATTGCTGATTATTGTCATTGGACTGTTCCTTATCATCTCCCCAGATTTCTCTGTCGAGCTGCTCGGTACCCTCTCCTGTTTCTTCCGTTTCCTTATTCAAGTCATTTCCCTCGTCACTGCCATTATTCTGTTTCTCATTTTCGTTGGATTTTTCCAGATCTTGGGGCTTG
Source organism: Eciton burchellii (assembly GCA_020341155.1). NCBI lineage: Eukaryota > Metazoa > Arthropoda > Insecta > Hymenoptera > Formicidae > Eciton > Eciton burchellii. The sequence goes on from JAHMML010000029.1 coordinate 1,581,644, forward strand.
CTATCTTCGTCCATTCCTTTTTCCTCTTCTTTACAAGCTTTATCTTGTTGTTTCTCTTGTTCTGGATTCGTGGATGCAGCATCTTCGGATTCTATCTTGTCGGAGACGTCTTTCGTTCCTTTACCTTCTGCTGAACCCTTTCCACCTTTCTCCATCTTTTCGTCCGATTCATCTGCTTCGCCTTGCTCGAGATTCAAATGTTCCGGTATGCAAAATCCATTTGCGGCTAGATCCAAAAAGACATTCAATTGTAGATATAACATTTTGCACGTAATGCGAAATGTTGCCACTTGCTCGCTGAGGAAAAACTGAGTGAGCAGCATATATTGTTCCAATAGCGGCACGCATTTTAGCAATAACCTGAAACATATAACAACACGATTTATTAATACGATAGAGAATTGCATATAATAGAAAACATAAGCCTTTTATTTGAAAAGATCTTTCTAAAAATATGGTTACATTTTAAAATCCCTTCTTAGAAACATAAATGCTAGAATTATTCTTACCCGGCACAATAATCTACTGATTGTACATCGAGTTCACGTATTGACAGCAAAAGATTGAAAAATAAATCGGATACTTTAGACAGTTTCAATTCGCTCATATCCTTTTCGAGGGACTCAACAAGCTTCTCTTTCAATATATTCTCTTCTGAATCTTTGTCGGTACACGTTGCACTGTCGTTCACGTTAACGTAATCCTTGTATTTCTTCTCCACGACGAGCAATGTCACATTTATTAATTGTTCCACTGCCAATTCGTATTGCTCGACAGCATTACCAGTTTTTAATTGTTCTTCATCAGCGAGCTCCGCGGATCCTCGCAAGTGTTCGAAATCGTTAAGGAAACATTCCATCTTCGTGTCCAAGAATGCTATACTTTTCCAGATGGGATGTTCGATGTCCGTACTTGTGAATAGCTGTTTCAGCTTTTTGCATCGCGTTCTTAGATCTCTGATAGTGATACAAGATTGTTCCAAGAATTTAAAGTGTCTTGAGTTAAAGATTAATGGATAGACGGAGCAGTTTTCTGATGATATTTGGAACGGCATGAATAGGATATGGAAACCTTTCGCGACAGCTTTTATCGAATCCAATCCATTCTTTAACAAAGCGTACGCGTTCTTCCAGATTTCGTCATTTTGAGAGGCGGTAAGTATGGGAAGTGCGTTTGCGCGCAATGTAAGCATGGCTCTATCCGAATCTGCTGACGATTCCACAGGACAGCATTGAAAAAACAGAAGCAGTTGCTCAAAACCAGATTCTATCGTCATTAGCAAAGTTTTCAGGTTCTCAACGCAGCTTTGACCGATGCGCTGCTTTGACACGATCAAATCTTGCTTGTACGCCTCGGACAAATTCGCCAGTTCTATGCGAAATGATGAGAACTGATCGAAAGATTCGGCGATTGTCATCTTCTGCTTGTGGGCCATCAACATCATGTGCGCGGAGTATCCCCGACAGTATTCCACATTTTGCGAATCCAGATCGGTACAATTTCTGCTGAATGTTGAATTAAGAGCGTTCAATCTGATGAGAGACTTGTAGTAGTACTTTTCGCAGCCTTGCCACTGCTTCAGCAGATATTGATCTATATTGTTCAGATTGAAGTATCCTTCGATCGCAGACAGATCTAAAGGCGGTATCGTGAAGTCCATCACCTTATCCGCGTTGTTCTTCAAAGCCAATGCACCGACACGATGAGATATACCGATTCGAGTTAGCGTTTTGAAATAATTAGCCAGTGTCATCTTTTTCTGTTGCAGAATGGCTTTCGCCTGGGATCTCTGTTTGTTCTTAGATAAGTTCTCATCGATGTTCGTATTGCGAAGACGCGCGCTCTGCCCCATAAAATCTTGGACAAGGTTTTCGAGTTCGGATCGTGCGTACGAATAAGAACTCGCCAGAATTATCTCCTTGCAAAGTTCCTTGGCCTTCTCCAGCAACATACCAGTTTTTATAAGCCTGCTTCGGCATACTACGGTCTGCGAAGATTGCGGCGACTGCGATACGATGAAGTCATTAGCATTGACGGTATCACGAAGGACGCAATGATCATGGTCATTCCAAATGACTTTGCCCGTCTTTGTGCTGTAAGATTCCGATTTAATGATTAAACAGTTGGATACACTCTGTTTCAGAGCATTCTGATATTCTTTTATACAGATGCGTATCTGGCGACGCGACGCTTCCAATGATCTTGTCACTGCCTTGTGATTCATGCCAGTGAATCGTACAATTTTGTTGATGACATCGTTTATTTTCCTCTCTATACATACCTTGAAGGCTGCGATCTGCGCCTTCACGACATCGACGAACTGTTTGTAAAAATTGTAAACGTTCCACAATACGACTAAGATCTCGTTCTTATCATCGTTATCAAGGTAGTACACATGGCAGTGGAATGTCAAGAGAAGGTCTAATCGCGCTTCGAATTCGACGAATGATGACTCGGTCATGAAACGCTTTAATGTCTCTACTAGTTCTGGTTTGGTGATACATGGTTCAGCACTCGCTTCAGAGTTAGCATTATACGCAGATCTCTTGGCGTATTTTTCGACCAATCCATACAGGAAGAACCACCATTTGGATGTATCCGATCTGAGATCTTTGTACACTGTATTCAAGGAGACCTTCCAGCAAGACTGTTCCAATTTGTGCCACGATATAATCTGCTTCCTCAAGACCGATATGTGGTGTGTCATACGAATGTCACTGTGCACGCCTTGCTTCCACTGAAGCATTTTCTCGAGCAGTACTTCGAAGCCCCTCAGGAATCGGGAGACAGGTGAGACGATTGGAAATGTGTAGATCTTCTCGATGATGCGTCGTATGGTTTTTAATATCGGTTTGTTCCACTGCGTCTTCGACAATTCATCAACGCTATTCAAGATGTTGTGACATATGGGCAGGCATTCCTTCACCGCTTCGATATTAGAATCGCTGTAAAAGTTGTACACTTTCTCCCGCCGTTCCGCGTTTTTCCATAGAGTTTCATTTTTATTTTGATTCAGTTCCACAGCAACCAACATATTCAAGCTGTTATATAATTTAGTCGTGAGCCTATCGCTCAAATTCGGTATGTCCTTGACTATTCCATAAACTATATTGTATTTCTGCATCAAAGATTTGATGTAATTGGTCGAATATTCTATTGAAACACGATTATTGCATATCCACTTGGACGCAATGAAAGATATGACGATGTCTGAATGAATTTGCTGGATTTCCTTTATATCATCTTTGGTGATAAGACCATTGAGACTCAATTCGGTTTCTTCGGCTTCGTTCGATTCGCTCAACTTCGCTGTCGCGCTATTCTTATGGGGAGAGGTCGTCGCACCGCTTTCGATGTCGTCGATGTCGTCGAAATCTTTCTCATGATGCATGGGTAACATCTTCTGAATGAGAGTGAATTCATCATTCTCTTTCGTCGACCTGTGATGCTTTGTCTTATTTCTATACAGACTATCTCTCTCCGTAGCGCGCATCTCTTTCTCCTGTTGTTGCTGATTCCAAATCAGAACTATCTGCTGCAAAATCTCGTTTATATTTAACCATTGCGACTTGGTCAGACATCTGTTCAGAATAAGATAATTATACGCCTCGAGCAAACTCGTCTTGAATAGCTCGAACTGCTCTCGCATCCTGACGAATGCGTCCGCAGAACGCAAATTTTTGCTGATCAATTCCCGAGCACTTGTGAAAGCACGCAAATCACTCAGAGACGGAAGACTGTCCTGCTGCTGATCGATCGTTGGAAATCGCAGCAAATTGTGTATCAAGGACTCGAGATTGGTTATTGTACTTCTACGCATCAGTCGTCGGATTTCGTTGATCAGTATACAAACGCCATGCCTCAACTGAGTCAGAGCTGTTAACAGCGGGATGGTCACATCTGGATAAGCCGATAGATATTTTGCCTCAATTTGCTCAGCGAATTGTCGCACCGACAAACTCCAGCTTTCAGCTTCTCGCCAAGTAGTCTCAGCGATTATTAGATCGGCTGAATCGCAATTTTGACGAATCTTGCGCGCAACTGCGCGCAAGCTGTTCGCGTGTTTCTCCACCAGTTTGTAGGAAGCTACTTCATTCCTAAAATTAGTGCTTTCCTCACGGAGCATGGCAAAGTCGACGGATAATGGTCTGAATGCTTCCAGGTGGCCCAGCTCGTCTTTCGTTTTTAACAAACGGATCTCGCAGTTTCTCGTGGCCGCAAGTTTTGGATGCGCGTATTCGTTCTCCGCCGATATTCCCAAAATTCGATTCTGTAATGTCGCAACATACATTGTGTTCTTACAATCAACGATATCTTCCTCCAAATATTTCAGTTTCAGTTCCATTTTATGTACGGGATCGATCGGATCAAGATTTCCGAAAAGCAGCAACTGAATATAACCGAGCAACATCCACGTTCTTCCTCGTTGAAGCATGCTCTCTTCTTCGCCAGCATTTTCCTCATCAATGGCGTTCACTTCGTCGCAGGCTTTATGTAGTTCCTCCAGTGGTTGCAAATAATCGATTTGCAGTTTGCGTTCTATATCAGTTGCGCGAGTTCCCTGTTTCTTTGCGGCGATCGCGATCAGATCATATATATTACATTCGATGTTTGCTTTGTCGATCGCAGACGTATATAAGCGCAAATAGAACTTCAATGTTGCAAGGTCGCTACTATTTAAATTGTATCGTTTACTCGTTAGCGAGATGCTGTTGCGCCACAAAATCTCATTTAGGAGCTGCAGTTGATTCATCTTCGCTGCGTATGTTCCGAGCGCTTCCGTGGAAGAGACGTTGTTCTCCTCTTTTTCTCGACTCGTCTTACTCAACATTAATTCTAATATCAGATTGAAGAGAACAGATCCGCCGATGCTGCATTCCATCTATAAATATATGAAAATAAATTAATTGATTAACAAATATCGGGAAAGAAAGATCCAGTAAAGTAATTTTGCAAAGAAAGATTATAGATAATATTTCAAATGAAAATAACGAATATACTATAAACCTTGGTAGAAGTAAATCCTAATAACCCTTCATCTTCCGTTAGCGTTATGTCGTGGCATTGTAAAAGGCGATTTGCATTCCTCACAGCATAAGATTGCTGAGCAAACTGTGCGACTCGATGGAACAATTCCGGCAGCAATGAGATTTTTTGTTTCTGCTCAACGTCTATCAGAGCCATCGTGTCCAACAAACCCATCAAATCGGTTGGTATACTAGGCAGATCAGCGAATCTCGCGAGACATTTCGCAGTAAAAATTGTACCGTTTCGACACATTTCTGCTTGTAAAGTACAGGCGAGCGACAGGAATATGTATTCATAAATTGGCCACAACTGCGTGTTCATATTTAATTGCGCGACTTTTGTTGCTGGGAGAAGCGAGTGTATTCTGCCAACAACATTCTCGTCATTCTCAGAGGATTGTAGACAAGTGTGGTTCTCGCATAATTGTTCCATCTCGAGAACAGTCTGCCAAATCGTTGTATCAATTGCTTTACCGGAGTAAATGTCACGCCACAGAGAGATCACGCGATGCCTCATCGTTAGTGCGTCGTCCAGTTGCACGGCCACGATTTTACACTCTTGTGTTAGCGTGCTGCTTCCCTTGTCTCTCGCATCAAGCTTCAGCGTTATTTTACGTAGGCTGGAATGTACATTCATGCAGATTTCCGAGGAGTGAGCTGATGGAAGCGTCAGGTGTTTTTTGATTCTCTTTGATATCTTCTTGATAGGGTCGTACATCGATCCCAATTGACTGTTTAGATTGTCCACGAGATCTATAAGGCATCTAACCTCAAGTGGGATCACGTTTCTTGAGGATTTTTCAACTATAGCGAGCAGCTTGCGCAGAAACTTTAGGAACCACTTATAGTGTACTTCAAGCAGTGAAGAAATCTGTTCCAGATTTATGAACACGTTCTCTGATGTTTTCTTCTTATTTATGAGCGTCATTTCGCCCAGCTTCACGAATCTCGTATACCACATCAAGTCCTTCCTTAGTTCAACGTATTCCTCAAAATTCGCTATCACATCGTAATCTTGTAAGATCACATCGATGCAGGAATTTGCTCGCTCGATAAATTCCACGAAATGTGTTATGAGCGGTTGGTTCTTCAAGTGTGAGAATGATGTTCCTTTGTGTATAATATTGGAATATTGTTTGACTGATATGTCTTCGTTTTGCAACATTTCATTTTCCGTTAACATCACATCGTTTTTAAACACCATGCTGTATGCATATAACAACAGCAACAGCTTATTCGTATCACTGCTGTCATTTCCGCCATACGTTATTCTTCTGTCAATCAGGTGCCATGGATAGCAAGACAACGAGCCGTTCTGAAAGTGAAACGATTCGATCACTTTTGTCATCAGCTCAATCTTTCTTTCGAAGTCGCCAAATACTCCATTTTGTCGCAACATCTTCAGAATCCAATTCTTTCTAAGCTGTACGTCATCTTGCGAAGATTGCTCGAAGAAATTTAACAGAAAGTGCGGTAATGCATCAGCAACATCGATAAGCAGCGTATATTCTTTACCCTCTTCAAGATTGCAGAAATCATTTAACAATTTTGTCGTAGCGATGTCTCTTACAGAACTTGCGGAATCGGATCTCGAACGCGATGCGTGTATCTTAATGGCTGCGTTCAGTAGCAGACCCTGTTGTCTGACAATGGTAAGATGCAAATTCTTTTGTAGATTCGTCACACTCCATGTAGCGGCATCCAGATTGATCAGCGAGACTTGTTCCTCATTGCGCGCAACATGCCGGTTGATCGCCTCATCGATCAGGGTGATCAAGCGCTCCTTCAATATCCGATCATGTGTCGGCCTGGTCTTCACGTACACGTCGATACACGCATCTCTGATGGATTGTTCGGCGGAGAATCCACGCGACGTACGTTGTTTTACTAAGAACGCAGTATGTAAGAGATCTACCACACCGAACTGATCCATCCTGATTATCTCCGCTGATATCCCTTTGTAGATGTCGAGTAACGCAGTTTGCTGAGCTGACATCACGATGCCGGAGTTGAACAATAGCGATTGGAGATCGATCGCGTCGCAATTAACGTTCTCCTTCCGGCTGAACATATAAATCTCGATTCCTCTGTTACGCATGGCTCTATAAATAATGATTACCGTAATTCATACGATGTTCACACATGATTGGCGATATCGTAACACGATTCGACCAGGCTGTTCAGTAAGAAATTACCTGGAAATCTCGCCATATCGGGGATCCATGGTCAGAAACAGGCGAAAGTTCTTGTGTGGCTTGACACTCACGACATTGCCTTCCGCGTCGACGCCACGCTCGCCGATAGTAAGAACACCATTTGGCTCTAATAGACCATTAAGCCTGTCTAATACAGCGGGACTGCAGAGATTAACTTGATCGATAAGCAGCCAAGTGCCATCTTGTAAACACTAAAGAATGATTTTGTTATTATTATGATTAACAATTATGTTGATAGAAAATATATAAAACACAACAGTGAATGTTCTATATTCATGTTTCGTTTTTAATTTCCAGATACTTGACGCATAATAGAAGAATTATTTCTAATCAATGACTGATTCTTCCGTATGCTACCTCGAATTATACAAACGTAATATGTATTTAAATATGTAATATCTAAAAATAAAAAGTCCATAGATGGAAACATAGATGGAATAATCTCATATATTAGAAAAGTCGCAGCTAGGAGAAAAGTAATTTTTGGCTCTATTAAAACTTTAGTAGTACTTATATTATCTTGCGAGTAAAATATTGAACAGAGCAGCACGAAGTTTAAAGTAAACGGAAACTTGACACCGAGAGAAATTTTTGAAGATAATTAAATACCTTTACTAATACGCTGTCTATCCATTCAAATTTTCCACCAGCATTTAGGCATTTGTCTTGTTTGACGGAATCTGAGAGTTTCTTCAAGTTTGACTCGATATCAAGCAATTGTGATTCGTAACAAGGTTCCCAAACCTTCATTATCGATATGAACTCTGACAGTTTGGCGATTTTGTATAAGAATAGATTGACTTGTACGTCCATTGTCTTGCTGCTGACGTTCTCATCTGTGGATGAACGAAGCGAATGATAAAATTGTCTTCAAATCAAATTTGCTGAAAATAGCCGGGAGATCATTTCACCTACCGAATAAGCGTTGCACTAGTATCAGATTTTGATGAAGCTTTGTAGCTTGCTTCAATTTCTTCAGCTTCGTTCGTAAACTGCTAATAGCTAGACTCGTCACGCGCTTCAACAATTGCTCGAGATGTCGATTGTAATCCGTCTGAAAAAACAAGAGCGTTCAATGTGCAATAATGCAAATGTTCATTAAGATTATATAAAACTGATATGCATTATATTAAAATAGATCAAATATATCGTAATATTATTTTTCTGGATTGCAAAGATTATCTATTTCGCGTTGTCACTTACTTGTTCGAAGGCACCTAATATTTCTGTCGTATCCATCGCAGAATTCATGCCTATCGATTTTAATTCCTGACCCGCCAGAGCAGCAAGTAAACGAACCACATTGCTTTTTCCGCAACCGGAAACACCAACCTGTAGTGTTAAATTTGATCTCATAATTAAATAGGCAGAAAATCAAGAAAATCAAGAAAAATATAAACGGTGTAACAACCTACCAGTATAGACATCCAATTCATGTTAACGCATTGCATGAGACTTCTCAATGTCATTTTTTGATCTCTAAGCAGCAACAAATCGCGATCTTTATACGTGCTGCAATTTTCCCGATTTAATGTTACATCACCAATATACAGTTTGTCCGCTGTGATGTGCATAAGCAACTGTTTAGGTGGCAGCGGATATTTCTCGACGGAGAATATCTCCTGGTATATGTCATAAATCTGCGAAGTGCAAAATACGATTAATTGAAGAAGAATTACAATTTTGCACGCGTTTCAACAAACATGGGAATATATTTTTCTCGACATAATCTCGACTACTCTTCATTTAGTCTTCATAGTTTTGAATTGAATATCTTGAGGTATTCAATGATGAGATTAGTTACCTTTTGTCGATCTTCAGTAGTTCTCATTCTATTGACGTATATAAGCTCCACATTGTCGCCTGGATTAAAGTAGTGTTCGTTACCGCGAGCAGCTTCGATCGTTGTCTCGCACCATCGAGTAATATCTCGCAGATTCATCTCCCAGGGAAATCCGGCATGTCCCCATGCGACACCAGCTTCCGATGCTAATCTACTGTTGAACTGCACCATATCGTTGAGCAAGTTCATCGGCAATTGTGGAAATTGCGTATTGAGAATAAGCTTCAAATCGTTTTCTAACAACACGTTCATGAAGACCTGCAAGAATATAATTATTTCAAAATTATTTCAACATGAGAATTATGTCGAATTATGTCGATTGCATTTTATCATGTTATATCGTTATACATACCTGAGTGAACCTGTTTAGAAATGATTTTGGCAATCCTCGTCTGGCTCCACCTTGCTGGAGAGGATTCTGACAGGCGAATAATCTAGTACCAGGCTTGACCGAGAAAGTCTTGGCCAATTCGGGGATATATATTTCTCCTCGATGATCAAAGCATGCGTTAAGACCTTCCAGAACGGATTGAGAGGCCAAATTTAATTCATCGAGAAGAATCCAATTACCGGCTCGCAAAGCTCGCAGAAATGGTCCATCTCGCCATGAGAATTCGCCGGCTCTTCCGCCCTCCACAGGAAGATCTGCACCGAACAAGTCGGATATATCCTGCAATTAATGTCATTTGATTAGACTTCCCAGAGATTAAATTATATAATAAATTCATTATTATTCCATGATACGTACTGTCTGATCGCTTAAGTTGATTCGAAGCAGAGGATATCCCGCGGCTTTGGCGAGCGCGGAAACTAAGCTGGTTTTCCCTACGCCTGGGCTTCCTTCTAACAGAATCGGCTTGCTCAGTTGCAGCGCTCTTAATAATTTCAACGTATTCGATTTCGTGGTGGGACTAGTGAACGTAAACGCGTAATCTCCGTTGGAAGTATCTGGACCTTTCTTGATGTAGAACGGTGGCAGTCCGAATACATCCGCAGTATCCACAATAGCTTTTTTAATAGTCTTCGTGCCAAGATTAGATTTTATTGTATCTTTGACTTCCGATCTGACAAATTCAATAGCAGCTTGCGCGAAAACGTTCAATTTATCGGTACTGGAAACAGAAAGAAATTAATTAAAACAAATCTTATATTGCAATAAGATACACGTGAGATGTATTCGATGTTTAGAATCTCAGGCAGCACTCATTAATAACGAGTTTTTGAGCTTATTTGAAAATATGAAAATTTTAGAGCTACTAGAAGTACTAAAGACATTTTGTATATCAAAATGTCGAAGCCGTAGTAGTTTCTAACGGAAACCGCTTAAACTTGATAAAAATAGCTAGAAGAATAATATAATAATATGAGAAATTGAAAGCAACTTTCTTCACCGAGAAACTATATTTAATCTAATTTTAGAGTTAATTCAATTCCTTTTTTAAATATAAATCAAGATATTACATTCTAAGAGCAAGAAAGGCTTGATAATTATTAACGATACGCTTACTGTTCCGAACCCGTGCATCCAGATCCAAGACTGTCAAGGTAAGTGAGACAAGCACCATGATAATAAGCTTCGGCGATCGTCAGTTTCGACATCAATGCGTCGGAAGTGCAAATGTTTATGAATTCGACCCAGGTGAATATGTCTCGTATATTCACGGTGAATTTTTTGCCAACATCGGTGATGTATAGCCATTCGGTAAATCTCAATATTGCCGTGGCGACAGATTCTCTCGTTGTCTGCAAATCGACACGAAGATTGTGCATTATTATATCCTGTAGGTCACTCTTGGTCGTGCATCCTTCGCACCACACTTCGGTGAAACGATTCCTCAGAGCCGGCGAGAGTTCCTTTTTGCCGTAGTCACCGCCAGGATTCATCGTGCCGATGAATATGAACTTCTCATCCGCCCTGATCACGTTTTCGCCATCCACTGATTCTATTCCTTTCTCAGCCAATAACAGGGATCGCTCCGATTCTGTAACACGATAAAATTACTCAAAATACTGAAGCGATTGAAAATTAATCTTAAGAATTAGAATATTTAGGACAAAGATGCGAATTTTGCCAGAACGGAGAATGTAAGACTGAACCATCATTCTCAAATTTTAAAGGAATTATTAAAGGATATGTTTATGCGTATGCAAGTGATTTCACTTAAGTTAACCCGATTTGTACCGCTTACCTAACAGCGAATTTAATCGTTCAAGAACACTGTCATCGGCCAATGAGATTTCATCGGCCAAGAACAAGTCGCCGTTTTGCATGGCGTCTATCAAAGGACCGTCCACCCATTCAAATAGTTTTTGATCATCCTGAACATGTTCTCGCACGGGTCGTAGATTTCCTAGGAAATCGGACGATTCGGTGTGCATATGACAATTGATACTGTGCATCGTTTGCTTATTCATAGCAGCTATCAACTGGCAGACGGTAGTCTTGCCACCACCAGTTTCTCCAACCAGCAACACTGGTTCTTTGAATTCACAGGATTTCTTCACCAGTACTGCCATTCTACGCATATGATAAGTCCACACAATGTGGCCGAAGCCTGGAACATTATTGTTCAAGATCTCTTCCAATATGCGCTTCGTTACAGGCGAAGTGTTATCATTCAGCGTGAATAATTTGTCAGGATCCACGTCTCTGTCCATGTGCTTCTTTATCGCTTGCCTGATTTCGTCCGCTTCTTCCGTTTTGCGAACTTTCGCCGCAAGTACGAGATAGCCCTCATCTGCCAAATGTTGTTGCGGATCGTAAACTCCGCTTACATTTGAAGCCAATGCATACCTGCGGCCCCAACGGAACAGATCTCGCAGAGTTATAAATCCTGTGAGTGTAGAGAAATTATTGGAATCATTTATTGAAGTTGCTTACATTATAAACTTTTCTTTCTCTGTTTGAATTTATCTGAGAAATTTGAAAATTCCTCTCGAATTACCGTGTACCTTTCTTGCCAGCAAAAGCCGCAGTATTCTTGCGTTTTCTTTGAAGATCCGTCATCACTTTAATTATTTTCTCGCAATATGATGGGGGTATTTGGCAGATCTTGCCGAATATTGTCTCCAATTCATCCGGAGGTATCTGGTCGAAATGTAATTCTACAAATCTGTTTTTAAACGCTCGAGATAAAATCTGTTGAGAAAACATGATATTTTTTAAATGAATAGAATTGTGAATTTTTATATAAATATAAAATAAGTAGAAAACAGAATTTACTTTTCGACCGGCATAAAGACCAGCAGGATTTTGCGTCGCGAATAGCATAAAACGCTCATGTGCTTTTACAACTTGTTGCGTCTCCGGTATGAACAACTCTCTGTTATCGTCGAGAACTCGATTCAGAGCTTCCAGAACGTCGCTTGGAGCCAAGTTTAGCTCGTCCAAAATAATCCAATATCCTGTAAAAAGATGGTAAAAGATTTCTTCGATGAAATAGAGATCATTATATAATCATTATGTAGGATTATAATATATATAGTTACTTAATATATACTTGTACATAAAATACAACTTAATTTACATAAGGATTACGTACCTTTACGCATTGCATTCACTAGAATACCTTCTTTGAATACCAATCTTCCGTGTTCGTTCGAAACATAACTTCCAACATACTCTTGCAGATCCGTGTGCTCGTGGTTATTTATTCGTAGGCAGACGTTTCCCGTAATCTCTGCTAAATAAATAATTAAGCTAGTTTTCCCGATTGACGTATCACCTTGCAGCAAAACTGGAATCTTTCCGATTGACACTACTCTGACTAGATCCCTCAAATTTCTTCGAACAGTATCGGTCAATATATACTGCAAAACAGAAAATAAATGTGTTTAATTAACTAGAGAATCAGTGCTCTCTCTGGGATAAAATTGACATTTCGCTTTGTACGTACGTTACTTGGTTCTTTGCATTTCAAACTCCCTTTCAGAACCCAATATCCTTCGACTTGAATGTATTCTCCAAATTCCGATGGTTGCGGTATGGGATATTTCAAGGCATCTTTGTTTTTCAGAATGATATTCGCGATTATCTCTTCCACGATTGAATATGACTTATGATCCAGCTGCGTTAGGAAACTTAACGAGAAAGCTTCGTATAAGGATCTCAAGACATTGTTGCAAGGATTCGACGCGGAAATACGCAATGCGCGACAAAACGTTCTCAAACTGTAATGCGGCTTGTGCCCCGTACCGTCACACAACGTATCTACAGCTTTATTTCTCACGTTCATATAGAACCGAGTAATTGCTTTGTACTTTTGAACAGGCAGATTAAGATTTCTTAAGTATGAGCTCGTGATGTCAAACAGATCTTTGAAATCGTTTACCTCATTAACATAGAATTCGGTAAATCTGTTTCTCAGACCGACCGGCAAATTTCTTTTTCCGACATCCGTAGCCGGATTCATGCAAGCGAAAATTGTGAAATCAGGATGTCTCTTCACAGGCTCTCCATCATTGCGTTCCAACAGGACTAATGAATCTGAGGAATTCTCTAGCAAACCGGAGAGGCATTCGAGTGTTTCCGCATTCGCTAGATTGATCTCATCAAAGAGGATCCAATGCCCTTCCCGCAATGCCTTGACCAAACTGCCTTCGATGAAGGAGAACGCTAGCGTATATTGTTTTTTTATTAGAGTTCTTAGCTTGTTCAACATGTCCAGCATTTTCCTCCACTTGTTTAAATCATCTTGGTTTTTTTGTAATTTCTTCTTCACTTGCTTGGAATCTTCCTCGAGATTTTTGCGTTTGTCCCTTAATCTCTTGACAGCGGCATTTGCACTATGACGCATGAGATAAACGAGATGTTTCCAATCCTGCTGTTTGTGCCGCATAGCAATGTCTTTTAGGTATTCTTCGTATGCCTGGACGTTAAAGAAAGAACGAAATAGAATCTCGAACTCTTCGCGGATCGGTGAGATGAGGAGTTTTAAATCGACTGGCTTGTAGCCGCCCAAAAAATCCGTGCTCTCACTTTGTCGATTCATGTTTATGACTATTAATTTGTGGCCGATACTATCCGCCAGATATTGTATAGCACTTGTTTTCCCGGTACCGGTCTCGCCTACCAGCAACACAGGTTCCTTCTGTGCGACGCAGCCGGCTATGCGCTCCAGCAGGCATGAAAAAGATTGTGTAAAAGAAAATTCGGTATTTTTTGCCTCCGTCACTGTCGCACACTGCGCTTTTTTACGAGGTAACATTGCTCTACCTGCTACCAAAACTTCGGGAAGCAGAGATATGGTTCGTTTACAGTTGAAATAATATTTCGCGTCGGTATCCAGAATATTGAGTTTACTGCTCACTGCTTTCATCAATCTGAATTGATATTCTGAAAATATTGTGTAATATTCGATAATATAATTATTCTGAAATTAAATAAATATCTTGAAAATGAAAAATGGTTTAAAAAATATACTTCACTTTTATCAGGTATCGAATAGCAAAAGATATCTAGAGCATCCTGAAAGATTTTTAGCATGCATTTATGTGACGTGTCATCGAAATCGATGATTATTCTAGAACACCATTTCATCAAGTCTCTTGTCGATATTTGCCGCTCAATTTCTGATACATAATTATTCACGGAACTATTGTTATCGTGATTCCCTACAGAAAACAACAAGTAAATATCCACTATTCTAGTAACCATACTGTCCAGTACAGGAAACAATGTTTGTACTACGGTTCTTAGTTCATCTTTAGATAATGGCTCAACATTCACACATAGCCAATGTTTCTGCAGTAAGCTTGATGATCCCACGGCGTGCTTTTGGACGCCCGTCGTAGTCACCATCAATCTCTGAGTAATGAACAATTGGAATCCACTATGAGCATAAACAGTGTCGCGATATCCAGGCACGCATAACGTGCCAGTTTCCATCAGATGGTTTAAAACGTTGATGACATCCATAGGCGCGCTATCTACATCTTCCAGCAAAAGCCATTTGCCAGCAATGACAGCTTGGGTAAGAACACCCGGTTGCCAAACGAACTCGCCTAGCATATCCGTACACCTGTACATTCCCAGCAGCATCTTCGAGTCCGTCTGATCACCCAACTGTATTTTAATGAAGTTTGATGTATCATGTCCAGTAATTCCAGCTAGGTACTCTACCAATGCTGTCTTACCACAGCCAATCGGTCCTTGTAGGCAGATGCATTTTTTGCAGCCAACAGCTAGAGCCAGACTCTGCAGATTTTTCATTGTGGAGGGAACCGAAACTAGATTATGTGTTCTTTGACTTTTTCCACATGTTGGCAACAAGATGTCACCAACGGATACTATGGACGGAATGTTCTCGATAGCTTTCTCTATTGATTCGATATTTTCGTGACAGATACAAGCATTCATGCTCGTATCATCATAATCAGTCTGGAATTGCTCAAAGCTTGGTATGAATATCTGCGCGTAAGATATTTTTGCAGACTGAGAAAGATCCAGAATAATCGCCATACAGTTAACGGCAATCCTGAAATTGAAATGGCGTTATAGAAAGTATCAGAAACATTTTGTAAGTAACAGATTGCAATATGCTTACCATTTTATTTTGTCGTCCGCATTCGTCAAATATTTATAAAACAGAGACCAATTCCATTTGTTCTTAAAATGATCAATGGAAGACTGCAAGATGCTGTAAGTTGCAGCGACGATGTCATGTTCGGGCACTTCTGTAATACTGTGCGATAAATATCTAATGTTTCGTTTCTTGGAAAGAGGCGTGCAGGCAGAAGAATCATTTTTGTTCAAAGACTCAAATGGTGCCGGATTAGTATCAAAGTAACGTAAAGCGAACCTAAAATAAGATCAACGTTATCACATTAATACATACAATACTAATTTGCTAATTCGTTATAATAAATGGATATAACAAAAATGAATTTAACGATCATGAACTCTCTACAATAAAAAAGGAATCCTAATATCTAATATTTAACTTTGAAATTAGAGGGGAGGAAGAACAGTCATGCCTGCAGAATTTAATATGATTATAATACGAAATATGTTATTTCTTATACTTTATATAATTCATAAAATTATAAATTAAAAAATTTGTTTCATTCATATAAATGAAAAACGTACACTAGTAAGTCTGGATTGATGGTGACTAGTTTCCCAAGGATAACACAATTTAGCCTATGAATAAGATCGTTATTAGATAGTGCGGACGATTGTACGTCATCTGCAAATATGGCCATTGAGATCAATGCTGGTAAGAATTGCGGGAAACATTCGGTTACATCTTTGGTACATTCGGGGTGCATCAAAAATTCGCATAATGTCTCCAAAATCCTGTCGGACTCCAATTTATCAGATTCCTTTAAAAGATGAACAAAACATTAGTGTTCCGTCTTGCAATAATAAATATTTTTCGTTATCATACTAGAGTGCCACAGATTGCAGATGATATTGTCTGATTTATTGATAACTTTTCGACGAATTTTCAACGAGCGATGATTAAAACCTGGAGATTATTAGGGTGATAATACATGATCTTGATCAAGATGTGCTTCGCTGAATAGATAATCACTTTTGTTTTACATTTTAAAGATTGACATTTTCGATAGTCTAATTCGAAACTATATTTCTTCAATCGTGAGATTGAAGCAAGCAACTCATCGCGCTATCGAATTTACAGATTACATATAAATATTGCATGTATCACGCAAAGTTCTCTCGATTGATAAGATATGAGCGCAAACTTCCGACTTTTTAAACGAAAAATAGAGCATTTAGGACATATTATCTGAAATGGATCTTATCGCGCGCTTCAGTTTCAATTGTTTTCATTTCAATAATATCGTAGCTGATGTAAAAGAAGCGATTCGATTAAAGAATTGCGATATAATATAACGAGACTGAAATAATATGCGACGATAAGAAAGGAGGATACTAGCCGAAAGATGAGAGCGATTCTCGCAATCGGAAGACCCGAGTTCGATTTTCAGCATCGGCCCTCCCTTCGAAATCCCTCCCTTCCCCTCCATCCTTCCCATATGATCAAACATGTCTTCATTCTCTTTCTCTTTTATGCGTTTTAAATCGTATCGGTATTTTTAGTGTACTCGCCGGACAATCAGCGCCGGCTGAAGTCAGCCAACTTCACACCGTTGAATATTCGGATATAGATTCGGATAATAAAAGAACATCTTCGAGTTGAACTTTGCTTGGTTTTCAATCTGCACTCTGCACTTTTTGTCGTGCGCAAAACATTCGTTAGCCATTAACCCGCTGTGCTTAAGATCCACGATACAAACGATATCTAATGCCGGTCTTTCACAGGTTCTAGATCAAAACTAATACTAGACTGGCCCGAACTGACACGAACATGAGATAATCTGATGACGAATTAAGAGACGAACGCAGGACACAAGTCCTAGTCGTCTTTCATAAGACATTCTTGGAAACCGTTCCTTGCCGGAAACAAAAGAAGCCGCGATTATCATCGTAATTAAGCCATCATCGATGACTTCGTCCGCTAATGCGACACGTTATTTGGCGCTGCCCCCTTCCCGAGCTACTCAATTCACCCGGCTCGGAAGATCCGCCTTTGATCTTTCGGTATTGCCGCTTACAGCAGGGCATGTTTACATTTCGCTTATCTCTTTCTATTCCAGTTGCACGCTAATGATGCTAGCTCAAGGACGCCGCGCAATAGTGCGACGACTTTTGTCGGACTCCAGTTTTGATCCCGATCTCTAGACTCGATCGAGTACGAGCGATATAACTCTAACGTCAAGAATGAGGGAAATGGCACCTCTCAAGATCATCGAAAGCAATTGGAACCTGCGATGATTGCAGAAGAAACTCTTATTGGGGCAATCGCGTGTTCATGAACTTTGCTCCTTTATTTAGAGTGCAGAGGGACACGATTCGCATCGCGCGATAAACACGTGAGCGTCTATACGCTACATTGAGCATATGGCATTATAAGAAGAAGATGCGATGATTCGGCAATTCTCTCTCTTTCTTTTTCCTTCTACTCAGACTACTAATCGAATGAACATTCGAGCGAACATTCTTCGCGCATCAACAGGCCGTCGCTGTTTTGACGAAAAATTTCTCTAGCAAGAAATATAGTTTTGATAACGAGGTTTCCGAGAAATAAATTCCAATTGATCGATTTCGATATTCCTACGTCATTTAGTTCACGATCGCGCGAATCAACGATTCTTTATCGACTCTTCGATTCCTTATACGTATATTATTATTGATTTAAATTATTCAGTGATTCTATAACGTTCAATGATTCGAAAATTATAACTGATATATCATAATATTCATGGTGTCCTCATTGAGCGAAGAGAAACAGCGCGCTTGTTCATCATCACATCGGGACGATATGAAGATAACGAATGTCTTTCATACAAAAGTGCATGCCATGAGATTGCCGCAGCTGCTCTAACTCTTAAATGTATTATAAGGAAACCTTTTTATTTATTTTTTCTAACTCTACATAACATCCCCCTTTTCGAAAAAAAAAAAGGAAAAGGCACATTGGATTACATCAATTGACGAATGTAACGAATATGAGTGGCGTGACGACGGCAAAGATATTTAATCGGTAAATTGTTCTACGCAATCGTCGATAACTTCTTTGCACGAGGTACAAAGCGCTTGGACAGCCGAGGGTAAAAGATCAAATGATAAATATTTACCTTGAATGACGAAAATCTTCGCTCGTATTTCTCGTTCCGTTCGCAAAAGGTTAACAAATTTTTGGCGAGCATTGTACGTGAATAAATATTATATAATAAATTAATCAATAAAACAATCCATTTATGCAAAATAAGGTAGACCAAGCTGTCAATCACGCGATTAGGATGTCAATTTTCAATAAAACTGAAAGATATAACCATGCACGCACGTGACACACGTGCTTCGCAGCCCATGCGTGATGTCCATAAAATTCGCAATGCAAGATAGTATGTAAGTACTTTCTAAAGATCTTGACCGCTTCGAGCTCTAGGGGACGAACTCTGCTCTTATTGGATCTTGGACCTCGGATGCATGTGAATCTTGCATTATCGCGTGATGTTCTAATTTAATGCTCTCAGTGCTCTTTATAAACGTATTTGACTGTAAATACGTGAATTTAAATATATCCAGAGGTTGATCCTTAAAATGAATATTCTTTAAATGAAATTTGAGAAAATTTCCGATGATTTAATTTGATTTTGCTGATGGCGCCATCATCGCACAATATATTGGCAGCATGAGCTGAGTAGCACACTGACAGAATTGCTTTTCCGTCTTGGAGGAAAGTGCTTTTCAAATATGCTATATAGTGATACTAATTCTTGGACGATCGAGAGATAGGTAGTAAATGAGCAACATAAGAATTATTTGACAAGAGAAAAATATAGAAAAGCACTTTCATTTATTAACTTTGTTATGTGTAATTGAAATATATACGTGGAGATATAATATATATAAATTTGATATGCATATGTATGTGTATTATATATCTTCCGCGCAGTTACTTTCGTAAAATAAAACTGGCGCGAAAAAAGAAACTAGAGCAATTTATGGATACGAATCAGACGCTGCTCGATGCATCATTCGTATAGTATCGGAAGTAGTAAATGGTAAATTTAATCTACTCGGAGAACTCGATTGATCGCACGATTAGCTCATCGCTGATTCTTCGGTTTTATATCGTATTCGATATTGACGTTATTGATGTCTCTCGGTTGTCACCGAGTTGCACAAACATGCTCACATAATTTTAGTAGAAAATAGAACTTTGTAAAAGTGCATAGTACATGTTTTATTTAATATAATTATTTAATACAATCTTTAAATCTCATAATCCCTCTAAATTTAATGACTGTTTCGTATATACATGTCACGTATCAACTCTTGTAATATTCTTTTAGATATTCGGCTTTAGGTTTCAGTATCACTTTATCTTTAACATTGACCAGCCAGCCTGGTTGCAAACCATAGAACAACTGTCGTGGGTCTTTACGTTCGCACAGCATCTCGTAATCGGGATCGTCCTCGATTTTTGGTAGTTCGTAACCATACTTTTGCGCCAGCACCAGTCGTGCCTGAGAGACCTTTTCAGGATCGGCCAAGTATCCTCTCATGGCAGGGTCGGAGTAATAGTTTAGACAATCCATCGGTGGCAGAAATCTACGTGGTATCGGTTCACCTGTATGTCACAAAAAAATTTCCACGATATAAAAAATTTGGCAACTGATCACCGATACAAGAACTTATCTCACGTAAGAATTTCATAAAATAATCCGTTTAAGAAATAACCTCTGCTGAAGAATTGTTCTGTGTCGCATATGGCTTGAAGACAATGCATGTCATAGAATGCGGTAGTGATTACACCGCCATTTCTTTCAATCGCCGCGATTACAGGCTCGCTAGCCCATTGCACCTCTATATTTAACTTGGCTTTGAAACATTCAGCTCCCTAGAAAGTAAAGTTCCTTCACGTTATCAATCGGAAACTGTAGATTACAAATATGTGAATATCAAGGATAAAGTATCATTGAATATTACGTCATGTGTGAGATGGACACCCGCGTGTTTCCAGTTTACATTTATATTATATAGACCAGTATTTATTAATGATAGCAGATCGACTGGCTGTGATATATCCAGCCGATTCGTGTCAATGTACATTTGAAGCTGCCTTAAGGAGAGTGGTGGATATTCTCGTCTCAAACTAAGAAACACAAGAATACAATTTTTTGGGCATTCAATGTACGTACTTTGCTGTCGTATGGTTACGCGCGATTTAGAGATCTTACTGATGACCCTTGTAGTAAGGCTCGTAACTAAATCTCAAGTAAAAGGGCGTGTTTCCAGTTTCATAACCGAGACGCATGTAATTTTGTCTCTGATAAGAACCCTTTTGTGAACAACCATGCCTGTTACCACCATGTTGACCTCTGCCACGTGCCTACGCAGAAAGGAAAGAGATTGCAACGCAAAGTAGTACCATAACAACATCTCGTTTCAAAAGCACAGGCACAAGATCTCAGAATACAATTATGTCACACCGATCTACGGTTATCAATTTACATGATTCCTCCCTCCCACTCTCTTTCTCTCTTTCCATAATTATATAGTTCATTCGTAGACAGATTTCCTGTGGCCTGAGGTCTTACCTTTTTTTTACGCGCATTTTGATCTCGAATGTTAGACAGTGACAGTCTAGGCAACACTCGCAACATAGACAATGCTAAATCCTTTCCGCTTTTTGTAGCCATATCGATGTAGATAGTTCTTTTGACAGAAAAATGTTCCTACTTCTCTTACATGTGCAGACACCGTTTCGAAGGGCAAGCCTCCTAACCTAGGTGTGAACTCTCGCGCAGCGACACCGGCGACATCTACCCGAAACCGAACGTGATGGCGCACTTCTCGAAAGCAATCGCGATGCACCATAATTCGTGATGACATTGTTACTTTCTATTCATTGTATTTTGATTTGATTTAATCTTAATTCGTTTATGACATAAGTAAATATCACGTTGTTGCGTACAAAACATAACCTAACAAGCGCGTTCTCGGGAGATGCAAGCAAATCAGACTATCTTCGCGCGCGTCGGCGCGCGAAGCGACTCACGGCGTTTCTTTCAAACAAGAATAGACCGCGAATTATCGACAGGATGGAGAAGATACAAAGCATGAAGCATGTTGAAGATACAAACATAAAAGAGACACAGACGATAGGGAATAGCATTTCCACAATCAGTCTGATCGAACGAACTTCAATCATCATCGCATCGTCACACGTGTATTTTATTCAAACAAAGCGATAAGACAGGGCAAACCAGAGGGTGCTCGGTTACAGATACAAGCGAGTAACATATATATCTGATGACAGAATAATCTTACATGCTATAAATTACATTGCATCATGAAATAAAACATAGAGACAGAGCTGTAGAACCATAGAGACATAGAGCTACGCAAAGTTACATGGAAATGAAGTTACGCCTCGCAGCAGAAGAATGCTCTGTGAAAGCAGAATCTCTAGCGCTTCATCATTGCTTCATCATTGGGAATGAAAGCAATGCGTCTGGCTCTTGATTTCCGCCATGCTCATCGAGAGAATGCGGAAGTTTGTCTCCTTTAGATTCAACGTGTTAGTTATGACACGCTGATACCTGTTGGTCATTATCATCAAGGAACTGTCGTGATCACGGGTCCGTCCGATGACCTTCAGGCCGCTCGGGAATTGCAATTTAACGGGATCCTGCGCGATCACCTCCTGAGGATCAACGTATTTTATTAACGCGAGAGAGATCGCAGTCATGAAAATTGATTCTCGTATGGAGATAGAACTGTTGCTGGAACTTGAAGCCGCTCTACTTGCTCGACTGAATAGCTCGTGAATAGCCACGGCAAGCGGCAAGAACAAAGAACGTGACTCACCGAGTTGTTAGAGTCGATCCTTTTAGAGGCATTAGCGCAGAGGATAGACGTCCTCGGCATATCGCTGAAGAATATTGTGCCGCACTGGGAAGCTATCGGTCCTGTCTGACCCGATAGCTTGCCCGTCAACTGGATATCCTGATCGATCTGAGCTTTATTTAGCAAACATTTTCCTATCTTCGCAGCGTCCAGTCTATACATGCTTCTTGACGCCAAAGGAGCGTAATATAGATCTAAAATATTTATAGCAGATACGTTAAAAATTACAAGAACCAACGAAGCACGATGCCATCGACTATACCTGCGAGAGAGCTCTCCACACTCGCGCGCTATCATTAGCTTCACGAGTACCGAATACGAGGACACTCAATGTGGAGATGATAAATTAAACAAATCAGTTTAAAATAATATTACAACGCAAGTGCGAACTTGGGCTTAACGGTGTCAGCATTTCCGCGAAATTCGCTGAGCTCGGATACCGATTAAATGATCCCTTTATCTCTCCTCAACGTGTTTACCTTTGTTGACGACCGTCAAGCCGAGAATACCATCGTCCATGGAGAAACTTTGGCCATCAATGGTGAAATTTGTGTCAGTCGGTCTCATGGACTGAGACTCGATCCTGCAGAACGTCGAGAAATGCGCGTTGTACACCACCAGACCGTAGCCTTCCGTGTCGGATATGAACACCTGGATTTAACGGAAGTTAAGAGGTTTGCGGTTGTACAGAGTCACGCGACTAAACAACCATCAGATAAGCAAGCGCGTAATGATCGAAATGTACGAAATCGGCACGAAATGCGGAAAGCTGAAGATACTCTAGTAACCATCATGTTGCGCAGGAAATTCGAACAACCCGGAGAGGTGACGGTGAGCGTCGTCAACAAGCCGCTGCCAGTTTTGTTGGTAGCAATATAATCCGGGATCTTGACGCGCTTGACCAGCCTGTCGTTCCACAGGTCGAAGATCAGCAGTTGTGCCGGGCAGACCTTTTTCTCTCCGACCTTGCCGTTGTCCAGAACGATCAGGTGATTGCACTTGATCTAAGATAACGCATTCGCAGATCATCATCGTCATCATTGCATCACTGTTAGCGGTACCACGATGACTGACATTTATGATTCACAGATCAGGTGCCACTGGAAGCTGAAGCGACTCGGATACTCACGAATACCCGATAGACGCTGGTAATGCCTTGGCATCTGTCGTTTCTATACCAAGACCAGTCCGGATAAGGGCGCAGAAGCGGGCCGCCGGCTCCTTTCTTTTTGGTGATCGTCATCAGACTGGCGGGCACACCTTCCTGCCTTACCGAAGTGACGAATATTCTGCCGTCTGAAATGTACGTTACGAGATCAAGCCTTGTAGGATTCGCGCACATTCAGAGTCCGTAATGTCGCGATTTTATCACGATGACTGTTGACTGTGATTAGAACGCGCAGGGTAGACATAGTGTAGAGATCACGAAGGACGTTAGATATCGCAATTTGATGAGCTTTGTGCATTTTTGCAGATACTTCAAAGACACGGCCAGTCTTTCGAGTGGCCTCCACTTACCCGGTGCCTTGTCCACGTCGTACAAAGCACATAAGCTAACATTGTAATAGCCCTTCTTCAACGCCCATTGCTTTTGCCATGGATTGTCCCATACGAAGTCAACGTATTTCCACTCGTACAAGACTTCCAAGTTCACAGCGATCGCGGGCGACAGAATCGATATAACGAAGAACAGAAGCTTCGTCATGTTTAACATAAAAAAAGAAGATCCAGGTGGTAGTAACGGTAGTTAATGTTGCGGTTGCTGAATGTTGGAGACAATATATGTCTTACAATTGTGAGTGCATGAATCATATTATGCCATTAAAGTTGGTATTTATATAGTCGTCGCTTGTAATACTAGGAAGATATTATTATTCGGATAACGACGGTTATTTAAAATGTTGACTTCGCTAAAATATTGATGTTACAGGTGCGAGCGATAAGTTATATACCTTCTTATCGATTCAGAAAACGAGGTATTTTAATTTACGTAATTTATGTATTTTAGATAATTCTCATTTATTTTCGTTTTCCTCTACCGGTTGTTCAATATTCTATAAGATAAGTCGCATTGTAAACCGATATATATATA